>JAHTLZ010003542.1:36870490-36887146 GCA_023846285.1 Phrynocephalus versicolor
AGGTGTGAGGAGCACCAATATTTATTTTGCAATATTCACAATATTTTAATTCATAAACAACAACATCTCCAGAGGCACAGTCTGAAAAATCACGACTGGTTTACATGGGCCAAGAGTGCATAATTTCCCACTCCTATATGAGGAAAAGGAAAAGAGGGGTAAAGCTGGATTTTGGCACCTTGAGTCAGGAGGTGTTTATATTATATTCCCTTCAGGTCGAGATCTAAAGTCATAGATGGTGCATGGTATAAGAGGGGGGGGGACAGCTTATTCCAGAGTTTTGGGATGAGGGACCCTCCTGCTCAAGACCACAAATCACCCCTGATTGCATGGGTGGATACACAGGTGCATCCCCCCTGTGCAAATATAATAACAATCTCTATGGTTGTTTCTTACTGAGACCAAAGCATGTGCAGATATAAAATAAAATGGGAGTGGTCCTTACTTAACTTATACAAAAATTAATGGTTGAAAAAATAACAGCACTGATTTTTCATTTATGTTATCTGCCTTTCTTTCTGGTATAGACCCAGGACACATGAGTAAATAATATGTTACATCAGTCAATCATTGCTTCTTCATTCGAACAATGAAAACTAATTCCTCTTAATTAATTCTATTTTCAAGCTATTGGAAAACGCTGTTTTTTTTCCTTGGCTACCTCTCCCACCTAGTAGTGTGATGCTTTTTTCTCTTTTTGAAAACCATCTTCAGACAAATATTCAGACAAATGCTCAAGAGCATTTACTGCTTACGAGATTAAGAATACAGACTAGTTGTGATGCATTTAAATGAGCTTTATTCTCTAAGTACAGTAGTTTCACGGATCGCTGCAGTGCATTTCAATTTATACATGTTCAGAAGCATCGAGAAACGTTTTCGTTTTCCTGATAGATGGAAGCAGGATTGAGGCAGTGAAAGAGGCAGCAGCTTCCCTGAATAATTCAGCTTGGATAACGAGTCAGGAATGCGGAACAATAAAGGGTTGAGCAGCACATTAAAAAAAATGATCTATTGTAGAAGAATGCTCTATAGACTAGAATCAGTCTGCTTCATCAGATAAAGTGAATTTTCATCTCTAAAAGATAACACTGCAATAAATTAGTCAGTAATTGAGGGAAAGATGGGCAACTGTTCAACCAGTGGTCTCGTATGGCCCTTAAATCCCCTGTGTGCAACCCTTTATATCTTGTGCCATGGCCCCATACCTTCCTTCAAAGGCCTGTTTGATCTTTTAGCTCACCTGTTTTGGTATATGGTTAATAGGGTGATGTGCTCTGCCAACCATGTGGTATGTGCACAATCCCCAAGTGCCAATAGAAGGAGGGATCATATAAGGGTAGAGGTCAGCACAAAACGGGGGAGAAAGCATTTCATTTCATTTTCTTTTCTTTTCATTTTTTGTAATTAACAATTTTTTAAAAATAATTTTTGTAACAAAATGAAAAAATGAAAAGATTTGTTACATTATAAAATGGCTCCCTTGGGTCCTAGAGGCACCAAATTTGGGGGGTAGCTTCCTTGGACTTTTCCCTTAAGCCCCCCAAATTTGGAGAGGTTTGGGGTTCAGGGGGCCAAGTTATTAAACTCCAAATTGAGTCTCCCATGGAAAAAGAGGAAGAGGAAAAACCATTGGCATTCTTAAACTCAAGCCTGTGGAATGCAAAGCATTGCAGTTGAGGGACTGCTGAATTTCTTCTATTTTCGCTTGCCTTAGGAAGCACAAGTCAGATAATCAGAGCCATAAAAGTGAAACTTTTATTGCTTTATCACATTGCTACCCTTCCAAGCAAGACCTATCAGCATAAATCCTCCTCCTTCAAGTACAAAAGAATGAGCTTGGTTTGAATTTAACTTTTAAAGCCAGATTTTCCCCACTTCCTCTTTTGCCACATTTTGAAACCTTACAAAATGACAAAACAGCATGTCATTTTTTCATATGGTGCCCACCTCTACTCCTGAGTACTTTATACTTAGAAACACTGGTAAGGGCAACAATAGTTGGAATCGGCATGATGGTATACTATTATTTTACAGTTGCACATTTCCTGCTTGACTTAAAGGGGCCTTCTTGGTTTGCCAGAATATCAAGGCTAGCAAGGCCTGCAAAAAGAGACCTTTGGGTACTGGGTGGCATATAAGTTGCAAAAATAAATAAAAAAATAAAATAAAACAGTCTTAGGGAACCACCTATGATCACCCTTGAGGCAAATGGAAAAGAAAGCTGGTAAGTTGTTTAATTAAGACCCAGGTCTCCATTTTATAGAAGCAAGCCTTTTAAACAACAGAACACTGCATAATGAAAAATGACCCTGTCCTGAAAATATTTCTGTGCCAATTTTGCTGCTTCTGAATTCTTGATCTCTGTCTTAGTTTGGTCACTAAGGGGAAGTGTGAATAAATTGCATGCATTTATTTATTTATTTTGGAGTATTTTTACCCCACCTTTCTCCTTGGAAAAAGGACCCAATACTGGACCCCCAGTAATGAGGGATAATATACAGTTCAGTACACTTAAGACATGTTCAAGAATTGAGAACAGGGAATTGAGGGACATCTTACAGCATTAATATACAATATTACATTAAAGCTACAAGGGAATGCAAGTTGTTAAAGGGGAGTAAAGATCCATGTAAAGTTATTGGTGATGGAAACTAACATTGAAAGCATAGTGTCAATGTAAACCCATAAGGTTATAAGTAGTTATAAACACAAGGTCTATGTGATCCTGTAAATTCATATAAAAGACACATAATAGGTAGAGACCATCATTCAGGGAAAGCTTGCCTGAAGAGATCTATGTCTGTTTCTGGAAAGACAACAGAGATGAGGCAGTCTTGGCCTCTAGTGAGAGGGAGTTCCAGAGTCTGGGCACAGCAGCTGTGAAGGCCCTTTCCTGGGTTTCCACGAGATGTATCTGTGAGGGTGGTGGGATGGAGAGAAGGGCGACTCCTGATGTCCTTAACACCCGAATCAGTTCAGACTGTAAGATTCAATCTTTGAGGTAGCTAGGATCCAGGACGTACAGTGCTTTGTAGGTCAAGGTCAGCACCTTGAATTGTGCCCGATAGCTGATTGGCAGCCAGTGGAGCTGCTTTAATAGGGGTGTAATGTGATCTCTGTACCCCGCCGCAGACAGCAGTCTGGCTGCTCTAGGGCATGTATCACTGTGGCCAGAGACATGAGAGAAAAAAATGAAAATAATTCAGTAAATTTAGAGCTTAACATTTCTGTCTGCTATCATTTATTTCCTTAGACCTGTGTATTGCAAAATGAAAAATTTGAAAAACCTTTAAGATAACATATGCCCTTTGGATAACATCAGGAAGAATGAGATGAGTTCCTTTTTCTCAGTCTCTGGGACAGAAGCATTTTCTCCTCTTGTACACAACAGGAATCGCCTGTAAATTCCCCATGTCCACTCACAGTTTTTGTCTAAAACTGATGTAATGCCTGCTTCTCAGGACCATGCCCTGTTTTCCCTGCAGTTCCATGTGGAACTTTTAAAAGTATATTCTAAATCATAATGTGAAGGCAATAAAAGGCCAGCAATCAAACTCCTGCTGCCTCCAATTAAAGTAAGTTTAAGGGCAATTATGATAAGAATATAAATTCAGCCCTTCCCTTAGAGAGCAGGTTTTAATAACATGTACAACAGAACCTAATTAGATGAAAGGCAGATGTATGCATTCCCCCTCTGAGTCTCTGAAACAAGCAATCAAAATGAATTGGGCAAAGCAGTACGGGACAGTTCAAAGGTCAGTGGTGAGTGTGACATACTGTAGAGTTATTAGTGCTTGACAAGATTCCTGGCATTAAAAGTATGAATTGCATTTCAGATCCACCAAACTAATATAGCACAAAAATAAAAAGTTACAGGCTGAAGTCTGTATAGGCTGCAGAATACAAATCCAGTACCTTTCACACTGTCTTGGGCAACTTATTTATTTATTTATTTATTTATTTTTAACTCTTGTATACCGCCCTATTCACCACAATGGGGACTCAGGGCGGTTAACAACAGAGATAACACAGATACAGATAAAATCAAAAAAGGCAATAAACAATCGATTTCCCAAAAACGATTGAGTCCAAGGTTAAATAGGCGGGGAAAAGAGAAAAAAAAAAAAAAACAGAGTCCCTAACCCTCGCCGTAGGCCTCCCGAAAAAGGATGGTCTTAAGGCTTTTCTTAAAGGCCGTCAGCGAGGGAGCCTGCCGAAGTTCACCTGGGAGTTTGTTCCACATTGCCGGTGCCACCACCGAGAAAGCCCGACCGCGAGTACTCGCTTTGCGGGCTTCCCTCGGGGGGACCGTCCGCAGGGAAAGGGCCACCGAAGCACGGGTGGGCCGGGCCGGATCTAATTGTCGGGGAAGACGCTCCGCCAAATAGGTTGGGGCCAAGCCATGGAGGGTTTTGTAAGCCAAAACCAACACCTTGAACCTTATTCGGGAGGCAACGGGTAACCAGTGTAGGCGAGCCAGGATGGGGGTGATGCGGTCATAACGACGCGCACCAACCACCAGCCTGGCTGCCGTATTCTGGACCCGCTGCAGTCGCCGAACAAGGTTCAAGGGAAGCCCCATGTAGAGAGCGTTGCAATAGTCCAACCTCGACATGACCAGCGCCTGTACCACTGTCCTCAAGGAGCCCTCATCGAGGTACGGGCGAATCTGGGCGATAAGCCTTAGATGGTAAAAGGCCGACCTGACCACGGCTGACACCTGAGAGTCCAGGGTCAGATCCGGGTCCAGGACGACGCCCAGATTCCGCACTCTTTGCGCCAGCTGGAGGGCGGACCCACCCAGACTGGGAAGAGGGCCACAGTACCCCTCCGATGAGCCCCCGAAGAACATAACCTCGGTCTTGCCTGGGTTGAGCCTGAGTCTGTGGGTCCTGGTCCAGTCCAGAACCGCAGCCAGGCAACGATCAAGGGTACGGACGGCCTCCACTGCACAGGTGGAAAAGGAGAGATAGAGCTGCGTGTCATCAGCGTACTGATGACAGCAGACTCCATAACTCCGGATGATCTCGGCCAGCGGCTTCATATAGATGTTAAAGAGCATTGGGGAGAGCGACGACCCCTGAGGCACCCCACAAGAGAGTGTCCAGGGCGTCGACAGCTCACCACCCAAGCTCACTCGCTGGATACGGCCCCCAAGGAAGGACCGGAACCAGGCCAAGGCCTGGCCCCCAATCCCAACCTCCGAGAGCCGCTCCAGCAGGATACCGTGGTCGACGGTATCAAAAGCCGCTGACAGGTCGAGAAGGACCAGCAAGGTAGAGCAACCCCTGTCGGCCCTCCTCAACAGATCATCATGCAGCGCGACCAGGGCCGTCTCCGTCCCATGACGCGGCCTGAACCCGGACTGGAAAGGATCCAGGACATGGTTCTCCTCCAGGAACGACTGGAGACGCAGGGCGGCGACTCGCTCAATCACCTTGCCCAAAAAGGGAACATTGGCTATGGGGCGATAGTTGGACAAATCGTCCACAGCCAAGCCGGGTCTTTTAATAATGGGCTTCACCACCGTCTCCTTCAGAAGACTAGGAAAAATCCCGTCTCTGAAGGAGGCCGAAGCAATCAGTGAAGCCCATTTCGGCATGCTCCCCCCTGCGCTCTTAATTAACCAGGAAGGGCAAGGGTCGAACGGAGAAGCCGCAGGCCTGCAGTGTCCCAGGGCCCTGGAGGCGTCCACAGTTGTTACAGACCCAAACTCAACAAACCGAGGCGACCGAGGCGGCCCGACACTGGCCACGACCGAGGCCGAGCTAGGGCAACCGGAGTCCAGCTCGGAACGGATGGCCTCTATCTTAGATTTAAAGTGGGCTGCAAATGACTCGCTAGTGAAATCACTAGGAGGAGGCCCCGGCGGACCGGGATTGGTGAGGTCTCGAACCACACGGAAAAGTTCCGCTTGACGATTCGAGGCCTCACCAATTCTCAGGGCGACAAAAGATCTCCTGGCCGCCCTTATCGCACGAGAATAGCGACCGGTCAACGCCTTAACCGCAGCCCAATTCTGTGCCGTCCGAGCCTTCCGCCATCTGCTCTCTAACCCTCTCCGCTCTTGCTTCATCGCCCGCAGCTCCTCAGTAAACCAAGGAGACGAGCGGGCTCGGCATCGGATCAGGCGCTTGGGGGCGATCCGATCGACGACCCCCGCCACCTCCTCAAACCACCGTTGGACAAGGGAGTCGGCCGGATCGTCATCCAAACCGTCTGGAACATCCCCGAGGGACTCCGAGAACCGCACAGGGTCAAGGAGCCTCCGGGGACGGGCCCAGATGGAAGGGCCCAGCTCCCCGCGGGGCGGGGTGGCTACCGCAAGAGAGAAAGTCAGCAGATAGTGATCTGACCATGACACGGGCCGGGTCAACAACCTCCCGACCCCCAGATCCGAACCCCGCAATGTGGAGGCAAAAACCAGGTCCAGGGTGTGTCCACCCTTATGGGTAGGTCCGATGACTAATTGGGACAGGTTCATGGAGGCCATGGACTCCATGAATTCCAGAGCTGCTCCCGACAGTCCAGCCTCGGCATGCACGTTGACGTCCCCTACCACCAATAGGCGAGGGGACCTCAACAGTGCAGCCGAGATGAACTCGGAGAGCTCCGGAAGGGAGAGTGCAGGGTCGCGGGGAGCACGGTACACAAGCACTACCCCAAACCTGTCCCTTTGACCCACCATAAGGTGGAGACATTCCAAACCTGGACTCACCAACGTCGCGGATCTGCTGACATGAAAAGATTCCCTAAAGACCATAGCCCCCCCGCCCCCCCGCCCCTCTGACCTGCCCAGCTGCTGCACACGGTAACCCTGGGGGCAGAGAAGGGTGAGGGAAGCCCCACCCCCCTCACCCACCCAGGTCTCCGTGAGGAAAGCCAGGTCGGCACGCTCATCCACGATCAAATCGTGGATGAGAGGGATTTTATTATGTACCGACCTGGCATTAATCAGCAGACAGGACAGGCCAGAGAGGGAACAGACGGGTTGGATCCCTACCATTTGGCGGTGAGCCGACGGGTCAGAACGGGGGACAGACAATAATTGTCTGTCCCGAGTTCTCCTTATCCGATCGACCCGCCGGCCCAGAGCGTACCTCCCACGGCCCGACACCACCCCGATGGGGCACCCGGCAGGCTCCATAAGGTCTCAAATAGTTGGGGACCCAGTACAAAGTAATACAAAACACAAATAAAACAAGCAAGCAAATAAATAAAAACCAACAGGAAAAGAAAAAAAAATACAACTAATAATTAATAAGCAAAATACAGTACAAACAAATTATGGGTACAATACAAACAAAATAAAATAAGAATACAATCAAATAAGGTAAAAAACAAAATTAACATGTGGGGCTCTCACATGGCCAGTGATGGAAAAAGGGGGGGGACCGGATGCCCTCGTACTCCCCCCGCCCCGGGGGGAAGATCGTTGCCGCCATCTATGGCCGCCAGTGAGGGCTAATCCGCAGCCTACAAAGGCTGTCGGGCCTCCCAAACAGCCAAAGCAGCGGCACCAGTTCAAGTCTCACTCCATGGGGCTACGATGGCATGATGGAATCAGTCTTGTCCTTCCGGTGACCCAAGGCATGATCAGATAGATGGAAAAAGCGATAAGCCACAGTTGCCCCCCCAAGGCTAACGCCGACGGCCTAGCCGCCGCCCTCAAGGGCGAGTCCCAACATGGACGGAGTTGCTCCGGCGGCCGGCCTGCCGCCCGAGAAGACCAGGGCCCGCGCCCCACCAACGCCGACGGCCGAGCCGCCGCCCATGAGGGCGAGTCCCAACCAGGACGCTGTTGCTCAGGCGGCCGGCCTGCCGCCCGAAAAGGCCAGGGCCCGCGCCCCACCGACGCCGACAGCCAAGCCGCCGCCCATGAGGGCGAGTCCCAACCGGGACGCTGTTGCTCCGGCGGCCGGCCTGCCGCCCGAAAAGGCCAGGGCCCGCGCCCACCGACGCCGACGGCCAGGCCGCCGCCCTTGAGGGCAAATCCCAATCGGGACGATGCTGCTCCGGCGGCCGGCCTGCCGCCCGAAAAAGCCAGGGCCCGCACCCCACCGACGCCGACAGCCAAACCGGCGCCCATGAGGGCGAGTCCCAAACGGGACGATATCGCTCCGGCGGCCGGCATGCCGCCCGAAGAGCCGGGGATCCAAAGCCCCCGGGATCCAAAGCACCGGCGGCCGGCTTGCCGCCCGAGAAAACCCCCTGGAAACAAAGCGCCGGCGGCCGGCATGCCGCCCGAGATCAGGGACCCACGCCTTCCTCCTCCAGGCAGCGCAGCCAGAATAAAACACCACCCTCTCCGAAGTAGCATTCCCTCACCGGGGAATGCTACTCGCAGCCGAAGATGGAAGGTAAGGGGGCTAGGGCGGGAGAAATGGAATAACCATCCCCAGCCCCCCACCGAGCGGCAAAAGAGCGGTGAAAAAAAAAAAAACCGCCCCGGTGGGAGCAGCTCCGGCAAGCCGCAACAGCACAGCAGCCCCCCCTAAAAACCGATGGAAATGAGAGGGGGGGACAAGGGGGAGGGGGGGAGGGTCGCCCAGACAGTTACCCACAAGCCGGGGGACAAGATGATGTGCCTCCACGACGGCGACCCGGGCAAAAATCTCAATGGCGAAAGGAGGCAGCGTCTCCAGCGTCTCAGCGTCTCCGAGATGGACAAAAAGGGGGGGGGTTCCGCCAAATCCGAGCCCCCAACCGCTCCAAACAAACCCCTCTAAAGCCCCCCTAAACCCCCTATGGCACCAGAGAGCCCGCATGTCAAAATAAAAATTAAAATAAAAAGCATGGCAGCGCTAGATAAAAAACTTTAAGAGCGCTAAGGCGCAGGCAAACAGAGTAGCTGCTGCCGCCCGCCATCTTGGATTATAGCCTTCCAGATGTTCATGGACTGCAACTGCCATCATTTCTTTCCATTGGTTATACTGGTTAGGTCTGAGAGAAGCTGCATTACATTGTAGACAAAATATTTTTTTAACCCAGTGTGTTGTTAGTCTGTGGAACTCCCTGCCACAGGATGTGATGATGGCATCTGGCCTGGATGCCTTCAAAAGGGGATTGGACAGATTCCTGGAGGAAATGTCCATCACAGGTTACAAACCATGATGGAGGTGTGTAATCTCCATTCTTAAAACCAGGGTACTTCAAGGGCCAGATGCAGCAGAGTGGTATCAAGAGACAGGTATCTAGTCTCGTGCACTCCCAGACCCATTTGGTGGGGCCACTGTGAGATACAGGAAGCTGGACTGGATGGGCCTTTGGCCCGATCCAGCATGGCTCTTCTTATGTTCTTATGTCTTGTGGGCTATATGTTACACATATATGATTTAACTCTTTGGGGAGCCAGCTGTGGAGGATGGGGGTTCGATTCCCCATTGTGCTTCTTGGGAGAGGAACCAGCCTGAGCCACCTACGTTGTCCCAGGGAGTCCCCAGAAGAAGGGAATGGTAAGCCACCTCTGAGCATCTCATACCTAGAAAACCTTGGAAAAGAACACTATACATCAGAATCAACCTGATGGCACAAAATTATCACTTAGGAAAGTGATTAATCCGAAGAGGCACTGGGATTATTTTTTATCGCACAAAGAAAGAATGGCTAAAACTGTGATTACCATCACTGCAGTGTCCCCAGGCAGGTTGCTAGTCTAATCAGCAGGGGGTTTTATTGAGGAGAGTTTTGATTTAACAACAGTAGGTGAGCCTTATTCCCATCTTAGGGATTTCTGGGGGCTTGGGTTCTTTGCACTAACCCCCTGGGTATAGTCTTTTGAATCCAGGGCCTGGCCTTTCAGGAATGGCCAGTGCAGGGTGTGTGTTCTTTTGCTCTTCCTGGAAGTCCCCTCTGCATCTCATTCTACCATTTTTGTGCAACCAGTGCTCCAATTGTGTTTGAGTGGGCAGTGCTTCTCCAGCCAGCCAGCGTGGATGCCAAGGAGTTGTAGGCATTGGGTGACTCTAAGGAACAGGTGGGACAGGGTCCCCTTTTTTATGGGGTCTTCTCTCATAATTTGGGTTTCCTCAGGAGTTTCCTGCCAGAGATTTCCCCTGCCCAACTGTACTCTACCTCCCTGGAGGCACAAAATAGGGATCCCCCTCTTCCACAGCTTCCCTCTTCACTGACAGCTCCCCTGGTCTCCCAAGGGCTGTGGGGTGAGGGCAGATAAGCAGCCCAATGTGCTGGCAATGCCCCCCCACAGTACCTGCTGAAATTTCAGCTACTCAGCAGCTAATGGTACAAGTTCTGTGTCCTGTAATGAAGTCAGTGGGTCTATTGGGGCAGTTCTTTGGAACAAGTATCTAGACACTGTTCTTCCAGAATGACCAGGGGAGTGTATAAAGTCAGACAGACTTTTACACATGCATTGCTATCTGAAACAGCCTTCCCTAGTCTGGAGCTCCCCAGATATTTTGAATGTCAGTTCTTGTTTAGGAATATATCCTCTGTTTGTTCCTCCAGAATCACATGGGTCTGTCTAAGAGCCTTTGTACACAACCCCTAAACTCCGCAGCAAATGGCTGTAAGCTCCAGAGCTTACAATTGTTTCCCCACCAGCTCCGGAGTTTGCAGGAAATTAAGTGCGACCCCACCCACCTAAGCACAACCCAGCGCACTTTTCTTGTACCTGCTTGAGGAGGGTGAAAATCGCCAGGTCCGGATTTAATCTGGTGAGTGCGGGGCTCTCCTCGCTTCTGTTTGGGTTTTTTTTTTGCCTCCCGCCCCTTTAAGAGAAGGGGCGGGAGGGAAAAAAAGCAAACAGAAGAGAAGGAATTAGAACGACGGAGCTCCGGGCAGCTTTGGAGGTGAGCCTGCATTTTTTCCTCTCTTTCTTCCTCCCTCCCCTCACGCAGACAGGAGCAAGGAAGTGCGGAGTGGTGGGGAGGAAGAAAGAGCAACGAACCCCTAAGATCTCTGGTCCGAATTTAAGTGGCCAGCGGATCTTAGGGGTCGTGTGAAAAGGCCCTAATTCTCCTCACCATCTCCTCTGTCTTTCAACTTAATCAGTTTCTTTCGCTCCTCCCTGCAACCTCCCAGTTGCGACTGTCTCCTCACAATGCCTGGTGATGTGCTGAAATGCCCTACTAAATTATCACTCTGGTTCCCAAATGGAGGACTTGGGTTTTCTGTGTCTCCCCACGCTCTGGCCAAGCAGAGACATGGCAGTTTCAGAGGAAGGTCAAATGGGGAAGTGTGGATGTGTGCATGGCCTGCACTTCTTTGTTTTAAAGGTTACAGCCAACCCACTGCCGCCTTGGCTGTAACCTTTAAATGGCAACCATTCTGCTTCTTGAACCTCTCATAACTTACATCTAAGTAAAACATGCCTGGTGAGATCCATCTTGCCAAGATTATTTGGACTTTTAAGTTCTTCACACTGGCACTAGACTGATGAGGTGGGTGGTGTTATTATCCACTAAAGCTCACATATTACACAGTGAATTTTTCGTGGTCTATAAACATACGGCCTAGTTTTGCATGTGTATTTTATTTTGAAAATTTCATTGTTCATAAAAATGTTGGAAGTCTTCAGTCATCTTGGTAACCTCTTGGAGCAATGAATCCCCCCCCCCAAAAAAAGACCCTGGCATCTCTGTACAAGCTGCTGCTTTTATCAGATTTCAGGGTATTCCTTTTCCTTTTCAATGGAAAGATACTGCACTTTCCTATTGATTTTGGTTGGATTAATTTTGTTGTGTGGGATGTTTGGCGTGTTGTTGATGTTTTTAAACTGAGATAAGCCCAACAGACCATCATCTAGGGAAGGATGGCTGTGCCCACAGTTAATTAGTCACGATATTGATTTTGCTGGAGTTTTTTGTTTTGTTATCCACGTGTCTGGGGAATGTGGCCCTGTCATTAGCTCACTATCAAGAAGCAATCTAGCAAGGAGAAAGGGAGAGAGGAAGAAAAAGGAAATATATGTGTTGGGAGACAAAGAAAGACAACGTGACAGACCATAGCATTACATGAAAATCCTGAATGTGGACATGGTTTTCTTTCCACTAAATAAAATTAATTCTTTGTGAAAGAGTTATCTGCTGTTCTTTCCATTTGAACATTATGAAGAGTGACAAGTGCTGTCCACAATAATTATACCAGAACTTTGCCTGTTATGGACATACGGTATGCATATTACAAAGAAGATATTTTAATGAGGGTGTGATTTATAGCTGGTTTCTGTGCATAATTTACACAAAAAAGCTATTTTTACATTCATGCCCTGGAAATGTACCTGTAAAATCAAGGATGAAAGCCTTCCCTTTATCATAAAAAGTGTCATTTCAGAGCTATAGATATTGTTGGGAGTGCCTGTGGAGGCGGTGAAGAGGCTGGATTTTTTTTTTGCCTGACTCTTTCAGAGGCACAGATATAACTTAAAGCCACTCTTTTTTAAGACAGGCAGAATGTGAATCCAGGGGAGGGAGCTCTCCCATTCAGCCCATCTTGAAGAGCATTTATATGGTCATCTCATCATGATGGGTGGTTACTCTCTAGCCTGTTTATCATCTCTATGTTCTCCAGTAGGGCTGTTTACCCTCCCTCTTCTATTCTATGGAACAAATCAATCATACAAGGTAATTTTTAAAAAAACATCTGGGTCAGGACGCCTCTACTGGGGCAGGGATCTGCACCAGTCTGGAGGCCAATGCAAGGGCCGGAGGCTTCCCAGCATGGAGACCCGGGCAGGGAGGGTGGTGTGTCTTCACATGTTACTCTCCAACCATGGCTCTCCCGCCTCCCAAGAGTAGCATGGCTGGAGAGTAAACTGGGGCTGGAGATGTACAAAAAATATGTGTGTATATTTTTTCACACATACATACTTCTAAAACTAGATGCGTCTTATGGTCCAGTGGGTGTTATGGAGCGAAAAATATGGTACTTTAACACTAGGGATTCCCCCTCCCCATACCAGAAACAGAGGGGTGGGTGGCATCTGGGTTCTGAGTCCAGTCTGAGTTATTAAAAAAACAAACAAGTCCAGTCCAAGTCAAGTAATGTGACTTAAGTTTGACTTGACAGGGAGTCCTGAAGAAAACTGTGTCCTCACCCTTGTCTGCTAGTAAGCTGATCATTTGCAGAAAAGTTTGAAAATAAGCAGAGGAGAGAACCCCTAGTTACTCATCACTGCTGGCTTAGAATAAAAAGGAACTGAAGTACTTTTGGTGGGCTGCATGGTTCTCTATTGACATGCTTCTTTTAAACAGTATGACATGCAACTGGGTAGATAAGTGGAATCCATGTATAGCATATTCAGCTGAAAATATGAAAGGGTTTAATGTCCTTCCTCTTTATGGTAAGAGGGCTACACATCTTATGCTTTTAAAATGCCCTTCTCTCCTAAATTTTCCATTAGCATAAAGCTTGAAGTCTCTGCTGTGACGTGCTTGTTGTTTTGGCTACAGGCAGGGATTTCTTCCAAAGGCATCGTGGAGGATTCTAATTGAAATGCAGCCCATCGAACAGTAATTAAATATCACTTCCATATCTCTGCAGTGGTCTACTCTGCTGGAAACTGTAAACAAATATTTATATAAAACTTACCATAGAAAGAAAACATATAACTCCTTTAATCACTCCATCACAGAGATTGTTGGAATGATTCAGATTCAGTTGCTTGATTCGATCTGATTCAGAGTAAAGAGGTATCCTGAAATCTCAAAAGAATGAGGTCATACCAGTGTAAATGTCATATTTAACCACAGAGACCAGAAAAGCTTAATGGATCTCTCAATGAAATCACACTGATTCGGAGTTACAAAATATAACCATTCCAAAGCAGCAATGGAAAGAAATTTTTAGCTAAAGAATACCAAAAATATTGTGAGTTTGCTTTTTTTTTTTTTTTTGCATGCCTGATTACAATTACCATATGCTGCTTTCTCACAACCTATAGAGTGATTGCTAATTTCTAGAAGTCTCACAAAGGCTTTAACTGACTACACTGGTTCAACCACTGATTTCTAGAAGTCATAAGATTATTTAGTACACAAACTACTTTTGGCTGAAGAATTATGAGATCTATTCTTCAGTAAAGATGACACACCCTGATTGATCTTTCACAGACATTTGTGACTGGGGAGCAAGGAACTAACCTGTGGCACTCCAGATATTGGTGATTTCATGATTCCCCATATTTGGCTACAGTTTATGAAAGTTGCAGTAAAATAACATCTCCATGGTCACAGTTGCACCATGTTGTAGAACACAGGTGGGCAGCATGGAGTCTGCAGGCCACATGTGCCTCTCCAGGTCCAGTTTTACATCCCAGTCTTCCATATCTCGAAAAGTTCCTTTGTGCTTTCTTGGGAACGTGGGTTGCAATTTTGGTATGTTTAGGACCTCCTTGTATTCCTGTGGCTGTCATGCCTCCCCAGCTGTTTTAAACAATTTTTTTTTAAAAAAAACCCTTTTTAATCACAAAACAGTACGAGGGTTTCTTGAGTTTAATTTTTAAAATGTTAAACCCACTTTACTATTACCAAAAACCCATGATAACAACTTTTTGCAGTACATGCCAACCACATTTTGAAATGTAACAAAAATAATAAAACATTTAAAATTATTTAGAACTGTGGAACTGTGGGCAATCAGAAACTGTTACCATTGATTCCACTGAGATTTGTGTATTCGGAGGAAGAGCATGCTAGTGTAAAATCAGCAGAATTCTGACATAAAATAATAGGAAGGAAAATATTAAATCTGATGAGTAGATGAGCTCTTTGCACTGCAAGTAGGAGTAACAGAGGAAAGATAGAATTCGTTCAATGAAATTTTAAGGCCCAATTTTGCTTCAGTATCTTACAATGGAAGCGTAATTTTAGCTAAGTTACTGGCCCATTTGTCAAAGTCACACAGCTTGTTCCAAGTTAATACATTAATATGTTCCTAAGCATTAGAAAAGACCTTACAGACAGTAAGCGCTATATTCTTTTTTAACAGAACTAATTACTAGAAAGAGAATCTAATTAGGACAGAGCATTTAGGGCACAGAAGAAATGATTGGGTGTGCCTGAGGAAA
The DNA here is from genome assembly GCA_023846285.1 of Phrynocephalus versicolor. Taxonomy (NCBI): domain Eukaryota; kingdom Metazoa; phylum Chordata; class Lepidosauria; order Squamata; family Agamidae; genus Phrynocephalus; species Phrynocephalus versicolor. Next base: position 36,885,522 of record JAHTLZ010003542.1, read on the forward strand.
AACATTAAACGCAACAGTCTTCTAGTTCATGGCTTTCTTGCTACTACACTTTATGGTGCTTCAGTTCACCATGATGACCGTGTATAACAATTCACCTTCTTCACAGCTGATAGCAGTAGATATGCTAAATGATTATTCCCTGGAACAGATGGTTGAAGACCCAACTAGAGGTATAAGAATCCTTGACTTGAGGATTAAAATAATTATTTTTCTTAAAAGGTAACATATTTTTGGAATGATATTGGATTGTGCTTTCTATTGTGTTGTTGCTTATGCTTTTTATTTATCTATACTTGATGAGTGGTTATTAGAGATGGGCACGACTTGAAAAAAATTTTTTTCGAGTTGTTGTTAGTCGGTCCGGTTCCGTTTCGGGTCGTTTCCGTTTTAAGCGAAAATTCGCAAAAATTAGTCAGTTCGTTTTTTTGTTTTTCGTTTTCGTTAGTACTGGGTTTTTTTGGGGGGTAGCGGGCTCCTGGAGGCACCTCTGTGGGGCGGGTGCCTCCACTGGCCCGCTAGGAATGGAAAGCGGGCTCCTAGAGGCACCCGTGGGTGCCTCCTATCCTCACCCACTAGGAAGGGGAAGCAGGCTCCAAGAGACCCCTCAACATGGGGGTCTCCCCTCCTCACCTGCTGCTGCAAAATGGCATGCATAGCCATATGGATATGCATACCAGTTGCAGACTATGAGACCGGTGCACTGGTACGACCATCCGTCCAGGAGAACCATGACTGGGTCGCACCTGCTATGTCTCACAAAGAAGGGAATCGTACATGCGTGTAGTGCAATGCAAGTAGATCTGGCTTAGGGTTAAGGTGGGTTAGTGCAAGGGCTAGGGTTAGGCTAGTGACGGGTAAGGTTACGGTGGGCTAGTGGGTTGCACCTCTGGGTGCCTCTCTGACCCACTAAGAAGACAGTCTGTGACGTATGGGTAAGGAGTCAAGGATTAGGGTTAGGGTTAGGGGGCTAGGGCAGGTTTTAGGGGGCTTTTTGGCACATCCCAGAAGTCTCCATGGCCAAGTGGCCATGCGATTGGTGGGATGGCTCCAAAATTTGCATGGTCGTCCACTCCCACATGGCTGGTCACTCGGCTAGCCCATCATTGCGCAGGTGTAAATAAAATAAAATAAAATAAAATCAATGGAGGACAGAGGAGGAGAGGAGAGACATTTTGTTGCAAGAAAAATCCCATTGCTACTGTGAAAAATCTGGCAGTTTATAAATTTTCGCGTGTTTCTGTTGTGCTTGTGTGTTTTTGGACCACGATTTCAAAAACAATATTGCGTTCGCCGCCCCATTTTGGATCCCCCGCCCACACCGCATGGTATGGCAACTCGAGTCCGGCTGCCCAGGACGGGGGGGAGGCGGGACCCCCCCCTCCAGAAACCACCCCTCCGGTAGGTGCCCTGCGCCCTTAGTCAAGCAGGCATTTTTCCGCCTGCTTTTTGGCCCGGGAATGGGTGGGGGGGGGAGAGTTTAAAACTTTTTTCCTGTGCCGTCCGTGCCGCTTGCTTGCACTTTAATTGCGGCGGCCGGCGGCGAGACTGGGCTTGTTGCTGGCTGCGACTCGAGCCTGCGGCGAGTCCCCCCAGAGCAGCCCAGGACGGAGGGGGGGGAGGCCGGG
>JAHTLZ010003542.1:36894593-36943334 GCA_023846285.1 Phrynocephalus versicolor
AACCACTGCACTATAGGGTGGGGTTTTTTTTTTTTTTGGCTTAACCAGTTGTGTTATTCAAACAGCGTTTAAAGACTGGTAGCCCATACATTATATGCTTTCTTTTTATGTGGTAAATTATTTTCCAATTTGTTTAATTTGAGCTGTGTTGCAAATATAAAAAATGATAAACATGCCAATAAAAATGTTGTGCCATAAAATGGATATCAAAGACTGAATGTTGACATGCTTCACAGTTCAGCACTGTGACCACCAGAATCTAGAGCTGCATCTGAAACAGCAGATAAAAAAAAATCTGTATTGATTCGCTGATTGACTGCCTGTGCTGCATTTATATCTTATTTTTGTCACCAGTATGGGACCCAAAATGACTCACAACAATACAGTACTGAAAAAAAAGCTGCAATGCAATCAAAACACTCTGCCCTTGGAAGCCTTCAGCAGTAGAACAGGCAGCCCAACTGGAGTACTGGATAGCTATAAAAGCACAAATTAAAGATGAAGATGAGAGGAGAAGGCATGTGGTGATGCAGAAGGTTTGAATGACAAAAACAATTGGGGGTCAAAGAGTGTTCAAACAAGGCAGAGACGGTTCAAGTCAACTGCTTTCAACACATGCCATGACTCCATCAAATCTATTCCTTCTAGTTATCACTCAGGATCACCTTTTTATTTTCCTTCACTCTCAAAATAGGAAGTTGCCTGCTCACTCTGAAAAGGCAAAGGTGTTATAGGCCCAAGTAGAGATGTAAAATTTCCAGAAATTTTGAAGTTTTTTGGGGGGTGGGACACACAATTTTTTCCCTTTTCCCCCTGGAAAAAATGGAAATGTTTGGAAAAATTGGAAAAAAAATGCTACATTAGCACTCCCCTCCCTTTTACACCTTGAAAGTAATTCTATTACATTAGGGACATAAACTATGACTATGGACAATTTACCTGTCATAAAATTATCACAACTAGCATATTAAAATATAGTGTATCCAAACAATTATTACAAACATAATTTACTTTCTAATAATATTTATTTTTAATTATAAGTAACAAATGGAGAAACAGTTTATGTGGAACAAAAAGCTTTCTACAGAACAGTATTTAAAAATCCAGAATTAACAGTTATTCATATTTCCTCTCCATATTATTAAATAAAAATAAAATAAAAACCTCATTCTCATAAAAAGTTTTGAAGAGGGGGGAAATGTAGAGAGAAGGGGGTGGGACTAACTTTCAATTATATTTTTAAAGAAATGATTTGGAAAATATTTGAACACCCTGTCTTAAAATATTTTATTCATCATGTTAAAATAAAACATTCCATATTCATTTTTTTCTTTTTTAAATTTTCCAGTTTTTCAACAACAACAACAACAACCCATAAAGGCTTCAGGAAAAACAACAACATCCCATCTCTCCCCAAATTTTTCCTCCCCCTCCCCCAGGCCTTCACATCTCTAGGCCCAAGAGGCTTACTCGACAAAAGAGGCCTTGTAATATGATTATCAGTGCTATAAAAATCCATGGAGCTGACAGCTGTTGATTATGTTCTAGGAAGAGCTGCTCCTGAACTTAATGAGAAATGATGCAGTTGCTCCACTCCATATTTTGTCAATGCCTTGGGGGTGGGTGGGTGTTTTGGGCAAAAGTTACAGGGTTCCGTTTTACAGTTTAAATGTACTGTTGTTCGGATACTGTGGTTCACCATCATTCAATGGTGGGTCCAAAAGTCTGATTATAAACCCAGATGCATAGATTGTGCCAGGAGATGTGTGAATCAGGAAGTACATTCTGAATTGTTGAAGGGCCTGGGTTCAATAATTGAGCACCCAGACACCAGGTTTGAACTCCCGGAGGTTTACTGAGAGGATGGGCTTCATTTGGCACTAGAGATGGGCATAAAATGCCAAAATGGCATTTTGTTTCATTTTTCATTACTCCTCGCCCCAGTTCTCTTCATTTATTACGAAATGAATTTTTTAAAAAACAAATTCATTTTGTAATTCATTTCATTTCTTTTTTTTAAATGTTATTTGGACTTCCCAGGGCCCCATCGGTGCTTTTCTTATTTCTATTATTTTTATTTTTATTTTTTTATTACTGCAAGAACCCAGCAGGGGGGCCGCACTATAGCTGATAGGGGCTTTTTTAAAAAAAACCACCAGCTCTAGCGAGCCCCATGTTCAGCACTTTTTTTAAAAAAATATTTTTTCTTTTCTTTTTTCTTTTTTTTCCCTGCAAGCCCATCAGGGGGGCCATACTACAGCTGATCGGGGCTTTTTAAAATAAGCCCCGACCAGCAATAGCGCGCCCCGTGCTCACCACTTTTTTAAAATTTATCTTTATATTCTTTTTTTCCTGCAAGCCCAGCAGGGGGCCTTCACTACAGTTGATTGAGGCTTTTTTAAAAAAAGCCCTGAGCAGCTCTAGCGCCCCCCCGTGCTCGGCACTTTTTTTTAAAAAAAATATTTTTATTTTTATTTTTATTTTTCATTTCCCCCCCTGCAAGCCCAGCAGGGGCCCTGCACTATAGCTGATTGGGGCTTTAAAAAAAACAAAAAGCCCAGACCAGCTCTAGCATGCCCTGTGCTCGGGGCTTTTTAAAAAAATTTATTGTTATTGTTATTGTTATTGTTATTGTTATTTTTTATTTTTTTTCCCTGCAAGCCCAGTGGGGGGGTTCACTACAGCTGATCGGGGCTTTTTAAAAAAAGCCCCGTCCAGCTCTAGCATGCCCGTGCTTGGCGCTTTTTAAAAAATTTATTTTTATTTTTATTTTTAATCCCCCCCCCCTGCAAGCCCGCAGTGGGCCCACAGTACAGCTGATTGGGACTTTTTAAAAAGAGCCCTGATGAGCTCTAGTGCACCCCATGCTCAGGGCTTTTTTTTTTTTTAAATTATTTTTATTTTCTTTTTTTCCTGCAAGCCCAGCAGGGGGCCCACACTACAGCTGATCAGGGCTTTTTAAAAAAAGGCCTGATCAGCTGTAGGGCACCCCCAGCCCATGCTACGGCTGATCACTGGGACATGGGGAGAACAGGTTTTCCCCATAGGAATGGTCTAATGCATTCCTATGGAGAAACGAAATGAAACGGAACAAAACAGAAATGTCTGTTTCATTTCGTTTCATTTCTCTTCCAGAGTGGAGTTCATTATTCATTTTATTAGTGAACAAAATGTATAACGAATAACAAAAGAAATTAAAAATTCATTTCATGCCCATCTCTATTTGTCACCATTAGGAATGGAACTAATTTTGCAAGACCTGCAGCAGGGCCTTGGGGCTGAAATACTTAGCCTGGTGGGGGCTGGTGGCATACATTATATAGCTCCTACTGTGGCAGTAGAGTGGAATGAAAATTAGTTTTGGTGAGTTTCCAGTTGACACTCTGAGTATCATTGCACCCAGCATCTCAGGTATTTGGATCTGGATTTTGGGTTGCCATCAGGAGTGGTGCTTTTTAGTTGGACCTGGCTTCTGGCAGCCCTAATTGAAGAGGACTGGATGGTTAGCTGCTGGGGATGGAGTTAGCTGGATGGTTAGCTGCTGGGGATGGAGTTAGCTGCTGGAGATGTAGTAGTTATGGGGGATTTTAACTATCCTGATATATGCTGGCAGTCCTACTCAGCTAGGAATGCAAGGTCTAACAAATTCCTTACTGCCCTTGCAGACAATTTCATGGTCCAGAAGGTAGAGGAGGCAACCAGAGGCAAAACCATTTTAGATCTGGTCTTAACCAATAAGGAGGACCTTGTAAATGGGGTCGAAGTGGTGGGATCATTAGGTAAAAGTGACCATGCCCTCTTGGAATTTGTTATACAGTTGGAAGGTGAAGCTAAGCATAGTCAGACAAGAATCCTGGACTTTAAGAAAGCCAATTTTTGTAAACTTAGGGAATTATTAGCTGTGATTCCATGGACTGAAACACTGAAAGAGAAGGGAGTCCAAGATGGATGGGAGTTCCTGAAAAGCGAGATATTAAAGGCACAATTTAAAACTGTTCCAACAAGAAGAAAAATGGGAAAGGTCTAAAGAAACCACAGTGGTTTACTAAAGAACTTTCAACTCAGCTAACTATAAAGAAAAACAAGTACAAGGAATGGAAAAATGGGAAATGCACCAAAGAGGAATATAAACAAACAGCTAATATATGCAGGGGGATGGTAAAAAAAGCTAAAGCGCAAAACGAACCGAGACTTGCCAGGAAGATTAAAGATAGTAAAAAGGGTTTCTTTAGTTATGTCCGCAGCAAAAGGAAAAATAAGGAAATGATAGGCTCTCTGCGTGGCAATGATAACCAGTTACTAACAGGAGACAAGGAAAAGGCAGAACTACTCAACACCTTTTTTGCCTCTGTTTTCTCCCAAAAGGAAGAAAGAGATCCGCTGGGACAAAGAGTAGATGAGGTAGGATGGGAATTGCAACATAGAATAGGTAGGGAGGTAGTACAGGAACATCTGGAAACATTAAATGAATTTAAGTCTCCTGGGCCAGATGAATTACACCCAAGGATATTAAAAGAACTGGCAGAAGTAATTTCAGAACCATTCGCAATAATCTTTGAGAAGTCCTGGAAGACAGGAGAAGTCCCCATCGACTGGAGGAGGGCTAATGTTGTCCCCATCTTCAAAAAGGGGAAAAAAGAGGACCCAAATAATTACCGCCCAGTCAGCTTGACTTCAATTCCCGGAAAGATCCTAGAACAGATTATTAAGCAGCCAGTCTGCAATTATCTAACAAACAATGCTGTCATTACAAGAAGTCAACACGGGTTTCTTAAAAACAAGTCATGCCAGAACTAATTTGATTTCTTTCTTTGATAGAATTACAGGCCTGGTGGATGAGGGGAATGCTGTGGATATTGCTTATCTGGACTTTAGCAAGGCCTTCGATAAGGTTCCCCATGGTATTCTTGCTAAGAAGTTAGTAGGAAGTGGGATAGATAGTGCTACTGTTAGGTGGATTTGTAATTGGTTGACTGATCGCACCCAAAGGGTGATCATAAATGGCCTCTCATCAGCTTGGAGAGACGTGACCAGTGGGGTGCCCCAGGGTTCTGTTCTGGGTCCAGTGCTGGTCAATATCTTTATTAATGACTTGGAGGAAGGAATAGAGAGTATGCTAATTAAATTTGCAGATGATACCAAATTGGGAGGGGTTGCTAATTCCCTAGAGGATCGGATGAAAATCCAAAAGGACCTTGACAGATTAGAATGCTGGGCCAAAGCTAATGGAATGGATTTCAACAGAGGGAAATGTAGGGTGCTACATCTAGGTAAAAAGAATGAATTGCACAGATATAGGATGGGGGACACTTGGCTAGAGAATAGTACCTGTGAAAGGGATTTGGGGGTCTTGGTGGACCACAAATTGAACATGAGCCAGCAGTGTGATGCGGTAGCCAGGAAAGCCAATGTGATTCTTGGTTGCATCAACAGAACCATAGTGTCTAGATCAAGGGAAGTGATAGTGCCACTCTATTCTGCTCTGGTCAGACCCCACTTGGAGTACTGTGTCCAGTTCTGTGCGCCTCAGTTTAAAAAGGATGTTGACAACCTCGAGCGGGTGCAGAGGAGGGCGACCAGGATGGTTGAGGATCTGGAGGAAATGTCTTATGAGGAACGGCTTAGGGAACTGGGAATGTTTAGCCTTTCAAAAAGAAGACTGAGAGGGGATATGATAGCTATGTTCAAATATTTGAAAGGATGTCATATTGAAGAGGGAACAGGTTTGTTTTCCATGGCTTCAGAGACTAGGACTCGGGGCAATGGTTTCAAACTACAGGAAAAGAGATTCCATTTGAACATTCGGAAGAACTTCATGACAGTTAGAGCTGTTCGGCAGTGGAATATGCTGCCACGGAGGGTGGTGGAGTCTCCTTCTTTGGTGGTTTTTAAGCAGAGGCTGGATGGCCATCTGTCGGAAATATTGTGAAGGGATTCCTGCATGGCAGGGAGTTGGACTAGATGGCCCATGAGGTCTCTTCCAACTCTATCATTCTATGATTCTATGATTCTGGCTGGGTATGAGCTGTCTGTGGACTGCTCAGGCCTAGAGCTTGGGACTTGCCTGCTAGGGGTTTGTGGTAGGGGGTTGAGAGGTACCCCTGGAGCCTACAGTCCTGGAGATGCACTACATACAGGCCCCTCTACAGGTTAGGGGTAAAATGTTGTAATTTAATAAAAGTGGCCTTAGTTAAATCCAACACCTGTGCCCATCTCTTTATTCAGGAGTGGGAGGGCAAAGGGGCCTTGTGATATGACAATCACTGCTCTATAAATCCATGGAACCAGCTGCTGTTGACTCTCTGCTGAATCAATCCACATGACTCATATCATCACATCCTTATTAATTGGGGTGTGGGGTGTGGGTAGTATTTGGCAACTATTGAAAAGTTCAGATTACAGAACATATTTAAACAAGGAAGGGAAGGATAGGCTTCAACCAGGGCAGAAGGCAAATAAGAGGATGAGCACTGAAGTATCATTCATGGAAATGCCATTAAGATGTCTCCCGGAACATCTTGAAAACAGAGTTGTTCTGATCTAAGGAAGTGCAGACCTTTCCAGAGCAAAATCAAGAACCAGCGTTCTAACCACCAGGATTGCTGCCAAAGTTCAAAGTGCACACTCCATAGCAGTTCTTTCCAGCACATCTTCAGCCATGATCAAAGGGATGTGTTATTTATTTATTTATTTCTATCCTGACTTTCATGGAAGGACTCAAGGTGGATATGGAAATGGTATAATAGAGATGCCAACTCACGCACACCCTGATTTTTCCACAATAATAGCACACAAACAAACAAAAAAGGAAAATTAAGAAGATGGAATAAATATGGAGGAGAAACAATCAAGAAACAGAGGGAATGGTTGAGTGAGGCAGCAAAATTAGATGAAAGTCAACTATCTAGTATAGAGATGGGCATGACCAGGAATTTTTTTCCGAGTTATCGTTTTTCGGGACGGGTCCGTTTCGGCTCGTTTCCGTTTTTCACGAAATTTCGCAAAAATTTGTCGTTTCGTGGCGTCGTTTTTTCGTCTGTCGTTATACTGGTTTAGGGGGGGTAGCGGGCTCCTGGAGGCACCTCTGTGGGGTGGGTGCCTCCTCTGGCCCGCTATAAAGGGAAAGCGGGCTCCTGGGGTGGGTGCCTCCTATCCTCACCCGCTGCAAAAGGGCATGCATAGCCATATGGATATGCATACCAAGTTGCAGATGCAGCAGACTGACAGAGGCACCCCTCTTTTTGGGGTGCCTTCCCTGCGACAGTCAGGCCTCGGGGGCATGGTTTGCTGCATGTCACACATGCTGCCGAGCCGAGCCTGCTGGAGTCACCCAGAGCCAGACTGGTGAACTCTCTGCACCCGCTGCGTCTCACTAAGAAGGGAAAGGTACTTGCGTGTAGTGCAATGCAAGTAGATCTGGCTTAGGGTTAAGACAGGTTAGTGCAAGGGCTAGGGTTAGGCTAGTTACGGGTGAGGTTAGGGTGAGTATTGGGGTGCACCTCTGGGTGCCTCTCTGACCCACTTAGAAGGACAGTGTACTGGCGTATGGGTTAGGCTTCGGCTTCGGGTTCGGGTTTGGGCTACGGTTAGTGGGCTTTTTATGCCTGATTGGCACATCCCAGAAGTCTCTGTGGTCAACCTGGCCAAGTGGCCATGCGATTGGTGGAATGGCTCCAAAAATTTGCATGGTCACTCCCATGGCCAGCCCATCATTGCACAGGTGTAAATAAAATAAAATAAAATAAAATAAAATCAATGGAGAGAGGACAGAGGAGACATTTTGTTGCAAGAAAAACCCACTGCTACTGTAAAATGTCTGGCAGTTTTAAAATAGCAATTTCCGCATGTTTCTGTGGTGCTTGTGTTGGCTTGTGTGTTTTTGTTTTTTGGACCACGATTTCAAAAAAAATATTGCGGTCGCCGCCCCATTTTCGATCCCCTGCCCGCCCCGCACCGCATGGCATGGCGAGATGAGAGCAGCCCAGGAGGACAGGAGAGGGGGGGGAAGCCGGGGACCCCCCCAGAAACCACCCCTCCTCTGGTAGGTGCCCTGACCCTGAGCCCTCACTCAGGCAGGCATATTTCTGCCTGCTTTTTGGGCTGGGAATCGGGGCGGCGGGGGTTTAAAACCTTTTTTTCTGTGCCACTTGAATTGCGGCGGCCGGCGGCGAGTCCGGTGCTTGTTGCGAGTACTTGCGAGCGACTGCGAGATGACGAGGATTTCCCCCACCAGAGCAGCCCAGGACAGGAGAGGGGGGAGGCCGGGGACCCCCACCAGAAACCACCCCGTAGGTGCCCTGCCCTGAGCCCTCACTCAGGCAGGCATATTTCCGCCTGCTTTTTGCCCAGGAATTGGGTTTTTTTAAAACTTTTAAAAACTTTTTTTCTGTGCCGCTTGGCATCGTGAGATCGCCGCGATGCCAGGAACGACAACGACAAATCAGACCCAATTTTTCTTTAGTAGGTTCGAGTTCGAGTTCTGGCAGAGTAATTGTCATTTCCTTTTCCGTTCCGTAACGGAAACGAGTAACGGAAACGGAAACGAGAATTTCATCAAGTCGTGCCCATCTCTAATCTAGTAGTCATACAAATTCATGAGGTTTAACAATATGTCAGCAGTTTGAATGTACTGCACACACAGCAAGTTTTGTTTCATTTAATGTAGTCAGTTTCCCTTCTACAACTAGTGTTCTTTTCACAGTGTGCTCAGCTGCCATATTATAAACAAACAAAACAAACAGCCTGGTCATCATGTTAAAGGCAACTTTCACAGTAGAAAACAATGCAGATTGAATTTTAACGAATTATCCTTCAGAAGTTAGCATTTCAGCTCTATTGGATTAAATGGAATTTGCTAAAAATACTCCCTGCACCTCAGTACATAAGATGCAGGAGGACCACATACGTAACAGCACTATTCTTCATGGGAAGAAAAGTGAATATCAAGGTAGCCTTGCTCATGATGATGCATGGGTGCTGGTCATACTGGAACTGCCCATTATATCTATGCTTGCATTATCCACATCTGCTTGCCACTGTAGGCCTGAGTCAGGAGGCTGGTAGCCAGGAACAGGGTAGACTAGAAATGGGCATGACATGAAAATATAGCATTTCATTTCATTTTGTTTCTTCAGTAGTTTTGTTTTATTTCATTACTAATGAAATTTTAAAAGAATTTCAGAACAAAATGAAATACTATATAATGGCTCCCCTGGGTCCTAGAGGAACCAAAATTGCAGGGGAGCTTCCCTCAAGCTCTTCCCTTTAAGCCCCTGAAATTTGGAGAGGTTTGAGAATCAGGGGGCTGAGTTATTAAACTCCAAAGGGGGTCCCCCCCAGGAGAAAATATTCCAATTAGGTCAGGAAGCTGCTAATCGCTTGTCTGCCAGGGAGCCTATTTAGTAAACAAACTTCAAGTTTGCAGCAGTAAACAAACTTGAAACCCACAAACACAGAAAGGTCTCTATCCTACAGCCTTTAACATCTGGATCTAATTTACTGATAAACTGGCTCCAATAATCATGCCCCCATGGTCAGTGTTTTTTTTAAAGGTAACACCCACTTAACCGGGTTCCAGTGAGTTTTCCAAGATTCAAGGCAGAGGGTGGGTATTTTTTAATCCGGTTCAAAATGCATGTTTTTACAAGAGACAAACATTAGTGGGGGGTGCAGAAAACCCAGTCTTCTCCCCTTTTTGTTATCGGTTTACTGGTTATGTGGGTCAGCAACATTCTATTTTGATGTTTTCCCTGACTGCTCTCTCTCTGGTATTTTGCTCGGGAGACAGCCCGCCAAATAGGGGTGAAGAGGAGGAGGCTTACTTGCAGGACAAGGAGTAAAAGGACAAGTTTCCTCTTCTGAGGACAACCAGTGACAGCCAAGGGCTCCCAACAAGGGCATGGGTCAGGCCTTGAGGTGGGCCTCCCTTTCTGAACGTGCCCGGGTGAAATCCTCGCCAGTCAGGGAATCCATTGCTGTGCCAGGAGGGGGGGGGGAAGGGTGCACATGTGCAGGGAAATATGGCCGTGATGAAAGAAAAGGGAACTTCCTTCTCAGTGAAGGAGCAAAAGGGAATCCTGAGGCTGGCGAGTGAGCGAGCGACTGACAGGTAGTCTGGAGTGGCGAAAACCAGGCATTGGCAGGCTTTCCCTCCAGGGCCATTAATGAAGAAGCCCCTCATTGGTGGCTGCCTCAGATGAGGCTGAGGAGGACCTGACGGCGGGGGGACCAGGTTGAGCACTGGCACGGAAGTGAAGGGCAGGACAACTGGCACCGGCTCTCTCTCCCTTCTCTCTCTCACATACACACAATTGCACATGCACACGCACACATTCTTACCCACCCGCCTTATTTCTCGATGGCGGCAGCGGTGCTCCCACCCCCTCTTATCTCTCCCTCCAGCCACCAGCCACACCTTCCCCGTTCTCTTGCTGGAAAAGTGTGCAGCCTCTCCGCCTTTCTCCCCAATGGCAATTAGCACCTGCTGCCACCACTGCCATGTCGTGCCACCTCCTTTCCCTCCCTGGGTGCACCTCTGAGCCCATGCCATGCTGCTGCTGCTCCCCCTCAGAGCTTCTAGATGTGGTTTAAGGACGTGGGGACATATGAAATGCAGATACTTAAACCACATCCATGGGAACGCGGGAACCGCATTTTCAATCACGTGACTACTTCAGAAAGAAACACAGCTTTTATTATTAACTGCCTCTTTTGCCCATGTGCTAAGGCCCTAAGGCAGAGACTCTTCCACCCTAAGGACCCAACACCAAAACACAAAATGAGCAATATAGTATATGTGGCCCAATGCAGTGAGGTATGTGCAGATCTCTACATTTGAGAAACTAAACAGCCGTTAAACAGGAGAATGACCCAACACAGGAGGGGCAACAGCTCAGGACCAGAATCAGCAGTACGCCTCTACTTGAAGGCCAAAGGGCACTCATTCAAAGAGGAGGATGTACACATATTAGACAGAGAAGATAGGTGGTTTGAGAGAGGGGACAGGGAAGCCATTCATATGAGTATTGAAAACCCCTCTTTCAACAGAGGTGGGGGGGCTCAGGCACAGTCTATCTGCTACTTATCAGGCAGTGATTTCAACAATCCCCAGACAAATCAGAAATACTTCACACTTCCACCAGCAAGGCCATAGCTAACAACCCATACTTAATGGGTGCTGGGAAGGTTAAAGGTGGGACTTTCAGGCACCTTAGGCCATTGTCCACCTAATGAGCCTATTGAGCCTAATGTCCACCTAACAAGCCTCTTCAAGTCATCGTTCACCTTATGAGCCTATTTCAGACCAGGGTGACATGAGGTCAAAGTGAACTATAAAACGAAGGACTCGGAACTAGCTTTCCTCTGATTGACAAAGCTGTTTGGATGAGCAGCAAAACATTTCAATCTCTCAAGAAAAGAAGTCCAGTTGCCAAGACTCAACTTCCAGATAAATTCACCTAGATAACTGATAATCTTCACAGACATAATAATAATACCTTTATTCTCAAAGTACAACATGTGTACAATTACATTAGCTGAGCCTCCCTCCCTACCCCCAACACCATCCCACTAACAACCACTCAGTCTTATTATACCCTGTGTACTTGTCGCACAACATGCCGGCCCACAAGTCTATCATGCTATAATTGTCTTAAAATTATTTTCCATTCAACAGTCTGACAGCCCACGGGTAAAAACTAGCCTGTCGGTGTGGCTGGTTATACACCTATATCTACTACCTAATGGTAGGAGAGTAAAGAAGTGCTGACTGGGGTGTGAATCATCCCTGAGAATTTTCTTCACTCTCCTGAGGCAACAATCCCTACCCTAGCAATGTTGTCCAGTGCACGCAGGGGACAGCCTGTGATGTTTTGTGGTGTGCTTACCACACTCTGTAGAGTCTTTCTGTCCACAGCTGTCAAGCCAGTATGTTGTTATTGCTGTGTCATTACAGTCGTGACTGACTCTTCATGACCCCATGTCCATGGAGTTATCTTGGCAGGTATACTGGCTTACCAGTTCTTACTCCAGGCATCTACAGCAACTGGTATTCTCTGGTGGTCTCCCATCCAAGTACTAGCCAGGCCCGACCCTGCTTAGCTTCTGAGATCAGGCAAGACTTGATGTGCTCATGGCATCTAGGCAGCTGTCAGGCCAGCATACCAAAGTGTAATACAATACGAGAGGACACTTTCTATTGTGAACCGGTAAAAGGAAGTCATCAATTGTTGTTCCACTTTGCTCTTTCACAAGACCTCTTGTATAGCTGTCTGGGTACAAGCTGTTTGTGAGACAGCATGGACCCAGGGTTTGGGACTTGTCCAATGAGGGAAAGGGCAGGAGTAAGAAGTACCCCTGGTGCCTACCTCAGGTTACCAGCACATTGTGAAAGGTAAGATTTGCTGGAGGAGACGATAATGCCGGGGAAATCTGAAGGCAGAAGGGGAAAAGGAAGACTAGATATGAGAAGGATTAAGTACCTTAAGATACCATAGGCTTGAGTTTACAAGAACTGGAATGAGCTTTTGAGGAAAGGACATTGTGGAGATTGTTCACTGATAAGGTCACCATATGTCAGAGGTGACTTGCAGCACATAATAACAGTTGGGTGTATTTAAGAGCTATTTGATTTCCCCACCCTCAGGAATTGATTGCTGGTGACAAGATTCATGTGGAAAAACCTCCTGAAACCCTCCTCCATGAAGACCGATGAAGCTGTTTGGATGAACAGCGAAACGTTTCTATCTCTCAAAAAAGAAGTCCAGTAGCCATGACTCAACTCCCAGATAAACGCACCTGGATGACTGAGAATCTTCACAGACATACTCCTCCATGAAGTTTGATGGTACATATCTTTCAAATATTCTCTGAGTATCTGGCAAATGTTTGACAGTCAATGTGCTATTAACATCTGTTGTTTCTGCAGTGGCAGTCACCTTTGATAGTTTATGACAAGCAGCAGTCACTATTTGACAGCTGATACACAATAGTAATTGATATCTACCTGTATATGACACATAGCACACCACACTACAGTGCCATGCTTGATGGAACATAAAGCATTTGTAATGTACAGCTGGCTGGCCTGGTGTTATGAAACGCGGCACTAATTTATTCACTTATTCAGTCATTAACCCAACAAATTAACCCAGTGATTAAAAAAATTCACACTTGACTTTCTGATTTTCATGACAAATCTTCATTCTAAAATGTGCCTTCATTGAACTTCAGTCAAACTTCATTGTCAAAGAAGTCAATGCCATGCCAGTGACACCTCAAACACCCTCAACACCCATTTCTCCTTCATAGGAATTGTCCTCAGATCTCTTATTCAACTAATATAAGTGGGATGTCAATTATTTTGATGTTTATTAATCAGAGTTGGTAATATAGGTTATAATAGAGTCCAGCAAGAGCAGTGTCTCCATTGAACAAATTGGAAGCATGTGAGATCTCAGTACACAGCATGGCACAAATGTGGTGCGCTCTAGAAATCAGGGAGTCTGTTATTGACAATGTCAAAATAAATGCACATTCTCCTTTTATTAATCAATAGAATGCAAGAATTATGTAGGAAAAGGTATTTATTAATAATTCACAGAGCAGTAGAAAAAGAGAGAGGTCCTTTCAGAGCTTAGGGCAATTTGTGACTTGTCCAGGGAAGCTGTTTGTGCCTGTGAATCACACAATTCCTGAAGACAAAACAAGCAATCCCACTGGACAGCCCATCAGCAAAGACTGGAAGTCACAGCATTCCCCTGTTACATCGCGGTTCATATATTACGGTACCAGTATATCACAGGATTTTTTCCTTGGGCTAATCCCAACAGTACACCCCAGCAGCAACAATCCCAGATCCGTTTGTTGAGATGTCAGGAGGGGGTTAAAAGCCTGTCTTTGGAATTGCATGCCAGCAGGAGCAGCCCAAGTTCAGTTTGCTGAGGTGTCAGGAGGGGGTTAAAAGCCTCTTTTTGGAAGTACAGGCCAGCAGGAGCAGCCCAAGGTCTGTTTGCTGAGGCATCTGTATTTCACAAATTTTCCTTTATCGTGGGTGTGTTGGGCACCTAATTCCCACAATAAATGGGATAGTACTGTACCTCAGAACCTGGTAGCTGGGACTCAGAACTTGGTGGTTGGAAAAGAGCTACCTCCAGATTGCTGCAATCAACAATGGTGACTCTCCACCAGGGTAGAGGTTTGGCAGGGACATGCCTAAGGACCAATATTAATGCCTGAAAAGTGTGCAAATCTTTGACTTCTCCAAAACTCCACATCTGGCTCAGTGGTCCCTCTCTGTCCTTCAAAAATGAAAAAGAACAAGGAAAAGAAGCAACACAAGCAGAAATAAAAATCTGAATCAATTGGTGTGGCCCTGAAGCCCACAGCTAAACTCAGTCTTAGGATAGAAATGGCCAAGTAAGGGTTTGACTACATGACTTACAAGACCCAAAAGTTGTCTTGAGGTATTATTGTATCAGTCCTTGTCATTTGCTCTTTGTTCTTTTTCCATACTCCATACATGTGGATGTTTGGAGGGGCCTGAAGACCATCTCAGGCCATGAACAGGTAGTAAGCAGGGGGTTGGTTGATGATGATCAGGATTGTACTAATGAGTTAAACCTGATTTTAACAGGTTTGACTTCACTCTCATGCCCTCCGCAAGCCCCTCCACCCCTTTTCCATACATCTATAGTTTAGCAGTTTCAACTACCATCTCCCAATCTTCTTCCTCTGTTTTCATACCATTCCAGAGTCAGCTAGAGGACTGGATGGGATCAATCCCAGATTGCTGAGGAACTGTGCAGGCCAGGTTTGTGAGGTGGTCACATACATTTTCAACCTGAGCCTTAGCCTGGAGATGATCCCTGTCCTGTGGAAGACCTCCTGTGTGGTTCTGGTTCCCAAGATTAAACATGCAAGGGAGCCAAATCATCACAGATCCATAGCCTTGACCTTCCATTGGATGAAGATCATGGAGAGGTTCATCCTCAGGCACCTTCATTCTGTGGTGGGCACAGTGCTGGACCTGCTGCAGTTTGTCTATAGGCCAAAAATCGGGTTGGATGACACTGTCAATTACCTACTACATTGGCCACTGACTCACCTGGACCCATGTATCTGTCATGACTCTGTCTGCATTATGTTTGACCATAACTAGGGATGGCTGTTTTGTCATTTTGTAAGCTTATGAAACCTTTTTTTGTTTTGTTTCAGGAATAAAATGATTCATCTTAGCTTCTTGATCCAGACGTCTTGAGAGCAGGTTTATTTTTTAAACTGATTGATTAGTTTTCCTTCTTCCCACACCTCCACTGTTGAGATAGCTTATCTCTGATCTTGATCTGCTTGAAACTAGCTAGGAGCTGAGCTGTTCCCTTTGCTGGCTGTGTTTGCAAGTTAATTTAAACTGATTTTTTTTCATTTCCTTTTAAGTAGAATTGTGGAGGACTGAAAAAAAAAGTATTTTCTTTCCTTCCCTCACCATGTTGCGGATCAGCTATGTTTATTTTCCTGATCTCTCCATGCAGCAGCTAGCTACTGTATTAGGTTTCCAGCTTGTTTACAGAGGGTTCTTTGCTTGAAAGCAAATTGATTGGAAGGTTTGAAGCTCTTTGATTTAGGGCAGTGGGCTCCCTGTTAAACAAAAACAAAAGAAAGCAAGCATTTCATTTCATGATGAAAATTCTTTTAAAAATCCGTTATTAACAAAATAAAATGAAATGAAGACTGAAACAAAACAAAACAAAACACTATATTTCAATTTCGTGCCCATCTCTAACCATAACCAAACAATTTTATATGAACAACTTCCTAACAAGAGGTCCTTCTTCAAGAACTGATTCCTTGGAAAAAAGTGCAAGCTCCCTCTGAGTTTCTGATACTGTTGTGTAGTTGGGAGATTTGAAATTGATTTGTGTGGTGGTAAATACATAACATTTGGAGGAATACATTATGATGTAGTTGTATCCTAACTGAGTATCTGTCCTTCTAGCCCTCCAAGAGGAATGAGTAATAGACTATCTCCCTTGAGCTATGTTTTGTCATCTAAACTATCTGTCTAGTAAGATTGGCCCTCTGACTGAGGTTGCCATGATTTCAGGCTCTAAGCCACTCCTACAGGACAGAGCTATTTTATAATGCTGTACTGTAAAGTGAATATACTGTATATCTTTCCAAATGGCAAGTGAAAAATATAAGGAATATCTAGACTAAAACTAGAGAACCTCGTGTCCTTCAGATAGTGTTGGATGACAACTCACTTCATTTCCTGCTTGCTAGGGCTGATGGAAATTGAAATTCAAGAACATTTGGAATGCCACATGTCTTTCATATGAGCTGGAAGATAAATAATATTTAAAAAATTAAGAACATGTCCAAATGGACTGGTTTCCAATTTTGCTATTTATCTGATCCCCTGATTCTCTGGGCAGTAACTCTTGTTCAACAAGCGTCTCACATCACAATCTGATTTCTATAGTTGTCTATTCTGAGTGGAAGATGCATTCCATGGTCCTTAAACCAAATGTGGCTATGGTTCTCCACATGCTAACTTATTACATCCATAATGCCTTGTCATTGTCCAGTGGCCAAGTTGGCTAAGTCTGAAGTGAACTGTAGTTGAGCAATGCCTCAAAATCCATAGGTTCCCCAGCTTTGTCTTAGGCACTCTTATTTGGAAGTAAATTTATATTTTTCTTGAACTCCTGAATACATTGGATATCTGTAGTTTAAAAACCCATCTTTCTTTGTTTGAACTTGACCACCATTGTATCCGGAATAAAATATAAACTACCTTGGGGAATGAGGAAACTGCCATCAGAGTAATCCCCTTGAAATCTGTTCTTTGTGGCTAAATTATGGCACATTGCTTTCAGAATGCCTGGTCTCTGTATGACCAAGTCAAGATGTGCCAAAAGAATTGTTAGCACCAATTATTTCCACTGAGTTGTTCCTGATATTCTCATCCCACTGCAGCATCTGCGTTTCATCCCAGGACTCATAAGAGTTGAGGACAGCTGGAGGCTGATCCACTAGGCCAGTGATGGTGAACCTTTTAGAGACTGAGTGGCCAAACTGTGATTCAAAACCCACTACTTTTTTTGCAAAGTGCCAATATAGCAATTTAACTTGAATACAGGTGGCTGTGAAGGGGTGATGTCAGGTGCCCACAGAAAGGGCTCCGAGTGCTACCTTTGGCACCCGTGCCATAGGTTTGCCAACACTGCACTAGGCCAAGAGAGGCACTGATTAATCACAACCTCAGTCAGCCAATTTCTGGGCTGTCTCACATACAATTTGTACGTGAACAATCTTCTGTTTCTGCTTGTCATGGACTACAAATCAGGTAAATTCATGAACATAACACTGTAAAAGCAACACTATCCTATCCACCCATCTAATATCTTAATATCCACTTGGATGTCACATGAAAGAGTTACAAGGAAGGCTAGGTTCTAACCAGCTGCAATTTATAGGTCTTGCTATGTTTTATTAACTTTCTTCTGCTGTGGAGGAAACTCATTGCTCTACTTTTGATGTGAGCACATTGGGGTACTGTGGCCTGATAATAAATGTCTTTTTATGTGCTAGGAGAACTGTACAGCATTATCTGAACTGCCTTGATTTTCATTCCAGAGAGAATGACAAGAATTTCCATAGATGGCCCAGTTGCCCAACCTTCAATCCGGCTTCAGCTGAAATAAATTGAAAAGTAAATCACAAAATCAATAAAGGAAGGTGTGTGGAGGTAAAATGTGAAAATCACAGAAATGAGCCTAAGAGACTTACTGGAGCTTATTTAAGGCCTCAGAGCAGCACTGGAAGAGACAGGAAGCTGGTGAATGAAAAGAGGCTGATGACTAAAACACTACATGACACTTAGTGATTAGCTCTTCTTTAGTAGCAAATAGAGATTTAGAATGACAGGTCCCTGCTAATGATGTGTTGTTTTTTTCAAAAAATCTTGGGAAACAGATTAACCTTTTGGAGGCATGCTTCTTCCAACTGACAATGTTAGTCTCCATAGTGTTTGCATTCTAAGATATCTTAAAGGTTATCTTCATCATTACAGCTCAGTAAATAATTTGCCGAAAATAATGTTTTCACCTGAGTTAGGCTTGGAAGTGTCAACTGAATTTGAATGTTGCCAATTCCTACACTCTGTAAACAGCAGAAGTTCAAAGTACAGATTGGAACATCAGTAGAAAAGGTTTCTATAACTGTGAGCTTCATTAACTTAAAAAGCTTGTCCTTGCACAGCAAGTTTGGGCATTTACTGTGTAGGCCACTGGCTCTCATCCTTGGGTAGCTCAGGTGTTTTGGACTGCAACTCCCAGAAGCCTTCACCACCAGCTGTGCTGGCCATGATTTCTGGGAGCTGCAGTCCAAGAAAGCCTGAATCAGCCAAGGTTGGGAACCATTGACATAGGCACCTGCATTTGCCCACCAGTCTAGTCTTATTGGCATCTCCATCCTCTCTATAGTGTATATGCTATTCAATTTACAACACAAAACCATGTGGATTATTTAAGATTTAATAGTATAAATGTCAAATGTTTGGAACTTTCAGAAAACCATCGTTTTAAAACTCAAATATATTACTTTTGCAAAATTAGTCCATCCAATTACTACTCATTGCATTGCTTTTGATATGTAACTCAACTTCTTTCAAATAACTGTGCTACTTTATATTATTGCTTCCTATCTTTGGTTCCAAGATGCTCTGAAATATCAAGGTCAAAATCAAACTACAGTACATGACATAAGTTATTTTTTTCACTGCATGAGATTTTTCCAAGCAATGTATCTTGCTTTTTAGTGTGCTTTGTTTTGTGACCAGTTGTTAATGTAACCAGGGACTTTGAAAGACTTCGTGCTGAGTCATGTACCTTTGAGGAAATCCAGGAGGGACAAACCAATTGACTGTACTGGGACTATTAGAAGTTGCAATCCAACAGTATGTAGGGTGTTACAGATCCTCTACGATGATGTGTAGGATTGAAGCTTCCTAGTTTCATCTGGCAAATACATGTGGTCCTCTAGGAGAGGTATTAACCTAGTGCAGTGGTGGTGAACCTTTGGAACTCCATATGATTTGGACCACAACTCCCACAGTCCTTTGTCATTGGCAGTCTAGGCTCTGAATTCTGGGAGTTGTGGTCTGAAGGTTTGCCACCACTGACATACTGTGTATTCTTAGTTTTAGAGCTCTCTCTTGGGAAAAGCTCATTTGAATTCAAGGATGTAGCTGGTCGCGAGAGCATGTTTTGCCCAGCTTTTAAATGGATTTATCATTCCATTTGGATTATGGCCCCAGTCATACGAAAGGAATGGAAAATTCTTTTTACAATATTATAATTTCTTAGTGGTTTTCTGAAGTGATTTTAATCTTACGTCATTATCTTAATTTCAATACACTTTATCCCCATCTTTTGTTTTGCTTTGTTTTTTGTGTTTGGAAGGCACTTGAGACTCAGGTTGCGTGGAATGTAGTCTAGACATCCTTTACATGTAAATAAATAATTTCTTTATGCACTATGTGTCTGGCTTAGCTCAGAAAAAACCAAGTTAGTCAAACCTCCAGAGAGAGAAATTGGCAAGGAAGCAGAGTATGAGCAGAAGGTGGCCATTAAATCACTGACAACATTTCTGGGAAAGTTATAGCAATTACAGACAATTGAACAATGAAGATGGGATGATAATGCTGTTATGTGAATGTCAGCTTCCAATGGAATTATATTATTAAGTTGTAACAAGCTTTTAATATCTTGTACAGATTTTATCTGGCCTGCTCTTTGTGCTGCAGAAGGGATGGGTCCATTACTTAGCTGCAAAATGCAGACTCAGATTCCATCATAGGAATTTCTGGTACACTGAGCTTGTGCAGCCAGAATGAATTAGGAGAAAGGATTCAGCAAAGAACCATGTTAGACACCAGGATGCCCACCATTTACCAGAATAATGGGTCAGACACACTGGGCTGCCTGAGTCTACAGCTTTGAAAAGTTACTTTTTGTATTAAAAACCCTGGAATTTCTTAGTCCTTGTTGTGTGACCCAGTGATGTATAATCCCAAAGTGTAATCTTTCCAAGTTCTTCATGGGCCAACATCCAAACAATTACAAATGAGCCAGCCAACACCAGGTAGTGAGATGTATAAAATATTGAAGAGGGAACAGGTTTGTTCTCCATGGCTTCAGAGACTAGGACTCGGGGCAATGGTTTCAAACTACAGGAAAAGAGATTCCATTTGAACATTCGGAAGAACTTCATGACGGTTAGAGCTGTTCGGCAGTGGAATATGCTGCCACGGAAGGTGGTAGAGTCCCCTTCTTTGACGGTATTTAAGCAGAGGCTGGATGGCCATCTGTCGGAAATATTGTGAAGGGGTTCCTGCTTGGCAGGGGGTTGGACTCGATGGCCCATGAGGTCTCTTCCAACTCTATAATTCTATGATTCTATGATTCTATGTAAGATGAAATGTTGTTGCCCAGCTCTATCTGTGCAAGAGGAATGGAGAATACAGTGGTACCTTGGATAACAACTGCCCTGGATAACGAATAATTTGGATAACAACTGCAAATTTCCAGGTATAGGGCTGCCTCTGATAGCGAATTTTCCCTATGGGCTGCCTCGGATAACGAATCGCAATTCCTAGGTATAGGTCTGCCTTGGAGAACGAATTTTCTCTATGGGCTGCCTTGGATAATGAATCTTCCTATGGGCTGCCTCGGATAACGAATTTTCCCTATGGACTGCCTCAGATAATGAATTTCCAGCATGCATCAGTAAAAAAGTTATCCCAGGTGACATTGCATCTGTACCTTTAAATTGCACTTTTTAAAGAGTTTTGAGCAAAAAACCAGGTGTCTGTGCATTTTTCCTAGGCTCCAGAACGGATTAAACGGTTTCCCATTCATTCCTATTGGAAACTGTGTTTCAGATAACATGTTTTGGATAACAACTAACCTCGGAGAATGAATTACCGTTGTTATCCGAGGCACCACTGTACTAGGATAACATAGATGTTGAAGAAAGATTAAGCCACTGCCTTCTGTAGGTGGAACAGGTATGTGTATGCCATCTTGTTCTGTGCTTAAAGCAGCAAAATTCCTTGGTCTGTCCACAGAATGCTCCTTTCCTGCCAAAATGGGGCGCAGGAGCATTTTGCCTGCCTGCCCGGGTGGGGCAAGTACAAGCGAAGCCGGGATGGTGTCTGAAAGGAGTCAGGCAAGGCTTGCGTATTTAAAGGAACCTGGCCCAGTTCCTGGCCTCTTTTCCTCACGCGTCTCGTTAGTGAAGATTGGGCTCTGTCAGAGGTGACAGAGCAGTTTTGCTTTCATCAAGCCTTGTGGCTTGGCACAGTTGGTGGTCCCTGGCGGTTTGGAGGTAGTGCCTCAGCGCACCCCCCCCCCCAGGTTTGGCTGCAGGCTTGCTTGCCTGCAAGGAGGAGCAAGGGCTCTTGTTATTTTAAACAAACAAGGAAACAAAAGCAGCAAGCTGAGCAAAAGGAGGAAAGGGGTGGTGGTTTGGTTGGGCTCACGAGGGAGAGCAGTGGGGGGAGCAGGCTGTGCTATGACTCAGAGGGGGTGTTTGTTTTATTGGGGTGACCCCATCCTCCCCATCCTCCTTCCTTGGCTTGGAGCATTTATTGGAGTCTGCTACCCTCCTTGTTTATTCCTTAGCCCCCCCTCTTCTAGGGAGAGGGCATAGCTTCCTTTAGACTTGCAGAGGGCTGAATGGATGGCTTACATTGGGGTGGATTGCTTTTTCAATTGAATAGCTGGATTTTTTAGCTGATGCATAGCACCATGCCTTAAGCATATCCGATCTCGCCTGATTTTGGAAGCTAAGCAGGGTCGGCCCTGGTTAGTACTTAGATGGGAGACCACCAGGGAATACCAGGTGCTATGGGTGCCTGGAGTAGGAACTGGCAAGCCACTCCAGTATTCCTGCCAAGAAAACCCCATGGACATGGGGTCACAAAGAGTCGGTCATGACTATAATGACACAACACACACACACATAGCACAATAAATTTTTGAGTTCAGAGACTTGGTCTAATTGGGGTTGTTTGAGGCTAGGGGTTCATTACTCCTTATTGCTTGTGCGGGTTGTAGTAAAATAGTTGAGTTACTCAATTACTCGAGGCAGGTTTGGTTGAACTACTTATTTGATTGAAATTAAGTGGTTGAATTAATTTGATAGTAGAGCAGGGTGGCTGAACTACTTAGTAACTTGGAGTAGATACTTTTAGTTACTTTTCACTTTTTAGTTACTTTTCAGTTTTGGGGCTGAATTTTCTGGTTTTCTAGGTTGGGGCCCAAGAAGGGACAGGACAACAAGGGTAAGCAGCCAGCTAAGCACAAGGTGTCACCACAATGATCGGATGAAGAAGGTTGGCCTGATTTCAGGATGATCCTTAATAAACTGAGTGCTTTTGAAAGGGAATGAGCATTAGCCAGGTCAAGTAGTCAGCTGGGAAGGCAGATGTCCAGTAGGGAATCCAAGGCGTGTAGGATGAATAAGATGAAGCAGTTGGCTAACATTATGTTGTCTTACATTGCAGTGTTGGAAGGCGAGTGTGCTGATATGGTGGTGACATCGGAGGCTACAGGATCGCAAGGGCATCCAGCTGTGGAGGAGCCAGCACAGGAAGACGCTGTGGGTGCTCAGGTGATGCAGGCCATTGGCGGTAGTGCTGCATCAACTGCTGGTGTGGCAGGACTGGTGCTGGCTGGTCAACAAACATTGCATGATGGGGGGTGTGCAGCAGGGAGTGGCACTATGGCTGGGAATGTGATAGCTGCACTGGCAGCTGGACTTCCTGGTGGGTCTGCATCAGGTGAGCTAGCACCTACACTTAACTCCATATGGGCCTCAGGAATATGGCCTTGGGGGCTGGCCGGCCCACCCAGCCATATGGAGACGAGGTTGCTTGGAACCTCAGCTCCAGTATTGAGTAGTACGCCAGAGTGAGGGCCAGCAAACACTGGGGGAGGGGCATGGATAGCTCCATACCCCCAATGGTTGGGGCTTAGCAACCTGGCTCTCGGGCCATGGGAATGGATCTGCATGATTACCCTCAAGCTAGGGATACTGGTTATATTTCTGTGGCTAGGGAGGCATTGCCCAGTGGTGATCATTCTCTGTTGCTGGGTGATTACCTGCTGCATGCCATGGTGGAAATTATTTGGAGATGGGGGTATGTGACTGTGTTTCAGCTGTTAAATAGGGAAGTGGCATGCATAGGAAATGAAAAAGAGGAGGAAAGGGAGTGAGATCAACTCAAATATATAAAGTCTGAAAGACGTTGGGCAAATTGGCTCCTGGGGTACATCATTTTTGCAGGGATGGTGGTGCATGCTCACCCTACCAAAACCTTTCCAGTATTTAGACATCATTTATAGGGCATATACAGACTTCTGGGGCCATGCCTGGCTTTTTTATGATGGTTTTAGTAAGAGGGCAGTGATTCATAAGGCTATCCAGTGGGATGTGCAATACAATGTGTTATGGTAATGACACCTGTGTGCCCAATGCTCGGGGACCAAAGGCAGCTCAGGGCTCAGATCCCTGTACTTTCATGGGGCAGGCGGTTCAACCCCACCTGGCATGCTGGGAGTTTAATTCTAGGGGCAGCTGTAATCAGAAGCCATGCCATTTCAAACATATTTGCAGTGCCTGTGGGGGGCAGCATGCAGCGGTGCACTGTTTTAGAGGAAGGCAAGGTGGAGGTGGTTGAAAAGATCATGGGGGGGAGCCATCATCAGGGTCAGATACCCATTCAGTTAAGGTATCTGTGCTGGAGTGTTGGTTGCGCTCGTAACCCAATAGGGCATTTTATTTGTTTAGGGGTTTTAAATAGGTTTTTTTTATTCCCATGCAGAGACTGAGAATGGCCATGTGGTCCAGGAATTTAAAATCAGTTGTTGGCATGGAACACATTGTGAAGGGGAAGATAGAGAAGGAAGTTAGGTAAGGGCATGTATTGGGGCCATTTAAGGATCCTCTAGTGCCCTATCTTTGGGTTTCACCTTTGGGGGTAGTCCTAAAGAAGGCAGCAGGGGAATTTCACCTAATTCACCACCTATCCTACCTGGAAGGCAGGTCAGTGAAGGATGGTATAAGCCAGTAATTGTGCAGCATCTGGTACATGTCCTATGATGCAGCAGTGAGCGTGATAAGAGCATATGGAATGGGACTCAGTTGGCAAAATGTGACATTAAGTCTGCATTTTGGCTTCTTTTCATTCACCTGGTTGATTTCAGCTTGCTGGGTTTCTCATTTGAAGGTAATTATTATGTAGACAGGGCAGTTCCCATGGGATGTTCTATTTCTTGTGCAGCATTTGAATGTTTTAGTTCTTTTAGAATGGGAGTTGAAAGGCAGGACAGCTTTATTTCAGGTAGTGCATTATTTAGATGATTATTTTCAGAAATTGTGGGGTCAGGGAACTGTGTTAAGCTCTTAGCAGAATTTCAGAGCATGAATGAGGAGCTAGGAGTTCCTTTGGCAACGGAAAAGACAGAGAGTCCAATGAGTAGTTTGCCATTAGAGATGGGCACGACTCAGAAAAAAAATTTCGCTTTCGTTTTCGTTTTCGGCTAGGGTCCGTTTCGTTTCGTTTCCGTTTTCGTGAGCTAATTTCAAAATTTTTCGTTTTCGTTTCGTTACGTAACGAAAACAAAAACACAAAAACGAAAACGAAAAATTTTTCGTTTCTCCCCATTTAGCTCCATTATGTGTTTTTCCAGTAATGAAAAACGAAAATTGGCTCAAAATTAGTCGTTTCGTTTCCGTTTTCGGTCCATTTTTGAACCGTTTTTCGTTTTCGTTTCGTTACGTAACGAAAACGAAAAAACGAAAACGAAAACGAAAATACCGCTAAGTCGTGCCCATCTCTATTTGCCATTTTTCGTTATTGAGCTGGACATGGCACAGCAGTGCAGGAGACTACCTGAGGATAAACATGTGGATTTAAAGGATCATTTAAGAAGTGAGGCAAAAAAGAAGTCTCATTGAGGGAGTTGCAGGTGATTGTGGGGCACCTTAACTTCGCGTGTAAGGTTGTAGCCCCAGGGTGGGCATTTCTTAGGTGTCTCTGTGATGTCATGGTTGGGCTGCTGAAGCTGCATCATATGAAGTGCTTGACGGCTGGGATGAAGAAGGATCTTGGAGCTTTTGGAGGGCTATAATGGGGAGTCATTTTGGAGGACATTGGAGATTGGAGGAGGATTTTCAAATTCACACAGATGCGTCAGGTGCCAGTGGTTTTGGGTTAAATTTTCATGGTAGATGGTGTGCTGGCATTTGGCCAGAGTATTGGCAAGGGACAGGAATTTTGAGGGACCTCACATTCCTGAACTTTTTACCCATCATGGGAGTGAGGTTTGGGCAAATTTTAATGTTATGTTTTGGTGTGATAATCCAGCTGAGGTGTATGTGGTCATTTTACTCTCTTCAAAGTCTTCAAGGGTAATGGGTTTGGTGCAAGCATCTACTTTGTGTTGTTTAAGGTTAAACAAAGTTTTTCAAGCATGCCATGTCCTGCCAACAGATCGAGTGGTTCAGGTTGCTGGCACCTCAGGCTCAGGCCCAACCTGAGGTTTTTCCAGAGGAGGTGTGGTGCCTTGGTGGTTAAGGGTTAAGTGGGCAATCACTTCAGCTGTCCGGGTTCACCAGTGCTGCTTCAGAAGCTGCTGGTGGTCTGGCCACAAGTTTGCAAGGATACGTATGAGTGCACATTTTTCAAAGCAGCTACACTGAAACCCCTTTTTGGAGCTTTCCAGGTCAGTGAGTTGATGGTGCATCTAGGTTGGATGTCTCATGTTTGAAGATCATATAATCTTGCACTTGAGGTGGTCCAAAATGGATCAGAAGGGTAAGGATCAAAAGGTGGTATTAGGGAGGGCTGGTATTTGCCCAGTGGCAGCTATGGTAGATTATAGTGCTTTGTGTGGTACAGCAGATGGAGCACTATTTAGGCATAGTGATGGGTCCTCATTAACAAAGTTCCAATTTTGGGCTGTGACTTTGAAGGCTATGGTGGCAGCAGGTGTCGTGGGCCATTGGTTTGGGACTCATTCTTTTCGTATCGGTGCTGCCTCGATGGTGGCCACTATGGGATGTAGGGATGAGGCAATAAAGCAAGTGGGGAGATGGTCATCAGATTGTTTTCACAGTTACGTTCGGCCTCTACCACAGAACTAAGTTCTGGCAACCTCCTTTTCTTTTTCTTGTCTTGCAGCTTCTCCAAAGCTTCATGCTCTGGTTGTTGGCCATAGTTTTGTGTTCTGGGCCCAGAGGTTTGCAGTGTGATCCAGTTTCAGATTGAACCTTGGTTTGGGAGCTCAGGCTATCCTGGAGTGGAAAGGGCACAGAGGACTGCGTTGGGATGGGTTTTTGGACTTGGTTACCCAAGGTGGGGGTTCCTTGCCATTTGAGGTGCTCATCGTGCACATGGGGGGCAATGATTTGACATTCATTACAGGAAGGATGTTGATTACTAAAATCATTGTAGATCTGCGTGCCTTGCTTGCTTGGAACCCTAATCTGTGGATCGTGTGGTTAGCTATGCTGCCAAGGTGGGTATGGATTGCTGAGTGTGATCCTTGAAAAATTGACAGGGCACACAGAAGGGTCAATTGCAAGGTCAGAAGGGCTTTGGTGGCTGGGCTCAGTGTGACGATTGAGCACCTGGAGATTCAGGTTGAGTGGAGTGGGTTGAATTGGCAGGATGGTGTACACCTGTCCAATGGTGGCCTCCGTATATTTCTGAATGACATCCAGGGGGGCTTGAGGTCCATTATTGGAGACCGTGTGGGAGACATGGGGCATACAATATAGCATACAATGCCATGGCAGGTAGTGGCAGAAGATAAAAGGTTATAGGGAGTTCAAGGACACCCAATGAGGGGTGTGAACTGGCCCACCTCCCAGTGATTGAAGGCCTGGAAGACTCACCCCTGAGAGGTGGGAGAAGGCGGGCATTCCCTTGGTGATGACTGCCCAGAGCTGGGAGCCTCAGACAGTTGTCAGAGGGGGTCACCTATTTAATGATTTCTGAACTTACCTGCGGTTCTGGGTCAGGGACGTGGCTGGCCCCAGTCTCATAATGCTTCTGCCCTACTGCAGGCCTCCCTTCCTTTTCAAGGGGATAAGAACATAAGAACATAAGAACATAAGAAGAGCCATGCTGGATCAGGCCAAAGGCCCATCTAGTCCAGCTTCCTGTATCTCACAGCAGCCCCACCAGATGCGTTTGGGAGCGCATGAGACTAGATATCTGTCTCCTGATACCACTGCCCTGCATCTGGCCCTTGAAGTACCCTGGTTTAAAGCCTAGAGATTACACATCTCCATCATGATTTGTAACCCGTGATGGACTTTTCCTCTAGGAATCTGTCCAATCCCCTTTTGAAGGCATCCAGGTCAGATGCCATCACCACATCCTGTGGCAGGGAGTTCCATAGACTTACAACGCGCTGGGTGAAAAAATATTTTCTTTTGTCAGTTCTTACTCTCCCAGCACTCAATTTGAGTGTATGTCCCCTAGTTCTGGTATTTTGAGAGTGGGAGAAGAGCTTCCCTCTATCCACTTTACTCATGCCCTGCATTATTTTGTACGTCTCAATCATATCCCCCCTCAAGCGCCTTTTTTCCAGACTAAAGAGGCCCAAATGTTTTAGCCTTTCTTCATAAGGGAGGTGCCCCAGCCCAGTAATCATTTTAGTCGCTCTCTTCTGCACCTTTCCAGTTCCACTATGTCTTTCTTGAGATGCGGTGACCAGAATTGTACACAATACTCCAGGTGGGGCCTTACTATTGTTTTGTATAATGGCATTATAATGTTGGCTGTTTTATTTTCAATCCCCTTTTTGATAATCCCCAGCATGGAATTGGCCTTCTTCACAGCTGCCACACATTGGGGAGACACCTTCATGGAGCTGTCCACCAACACACCAAGATCTCTTTCCTGATCTGTCACGGATAACTCAGAGCCCATGAGTTGATAGATGAAGTTTGGATTTTTTGCCCCAATATGCATTACTTTACATTTGGTTACATTAAAATGCATTTGCCATTTCTCAGCCCATTCCCCCAGTTTGGAGAGATCCTTCTGGAGCTCTTCACAATCTTCTCTGGTTTTTGCCACACGGAAAAGTTTTGTGTCATCTGCAAACTTGGCCACCTCACTGTTTATCCCTGTCTCCAGGTCATTTATGAACAGATTGAAAAGCACCGGTCCCAGGACAGAGCCCTGGGGCACACCGCTTTTCACTTCTCTCCATTGTGAAAATTTCCCATTGACACCTACTCTTTGTTTCCGGGATCTCAACCAGTTCTCAATCCATAAGAGGACCTGCCCTCTTATCCCCTGACTGCAATTTTCTCAGGAGCCTTTGGTGAGGGACTGTGTCAAAAGCCTTTTGAAAATCCAGATAGACTATATCCACCCGTTCACCCAAATCCACGTGCCTGTTGACCTTTTCAAAAAATTCTAAAAGGTTTGTAAGACAAGATTTACCCTTACAGAAGCCATGCTGATTTTCTCTTAGCAAGGTTTGTTCTTTTATGTGTTTTAAGATTTTCTCTTGGATGAGGCCTTCCACCATCTTCCCTGGGACAGATGTAAGGCTAACCGGCCTGTAGTTTCCTGGGTCCCCCCTCCTTCCTTTTTTAAAAATTGGTGTGACATCTGCTATCCTCCAGTTATGTTCATGATTTAATAAAGTTTGGCCCATGCTTAGCTTATACCCAAGGCATTGTGTCTCGCCTCGTTACTCTGGGCTGGGTGGGCAAAGCAGCACCTAGACTAACAGTGTTGTCCCTATTGTGCATCTAGCATCCATGGTATGACTCTTTTGCATGGCTGTCCTTCAATACAAGATCTCTCTTTGTATGTCTTCAGTTCCAGTTCATTTTCCTACCTCTTCTTCTTGCAGACATGGTGGATTACTGTACTTGAAACCAGTAGCTATCATGTGTCAGCTTCATCTATGTAATTTGCCATGACAGTGCTATTAGAGGTTCACATTCGTGTTTCTTGTTTCATAATAGCTGATTGGGACCTTAATTGAAAATATGCTAATTTCAAAATGAAATGTTATTTTTAGAGATGCAAATGTATTTAGACTAGCCAATTCATTTATTATGAGTTGCGTGCCTTCTCAAAGATAAACTTTTTTTGGAGTGGCCATATCTCTGTAAGCTGATCCTACCAAGCCAACTGTGCTTTCATTCTACAGTGACACCTCCCTGCCCTAGGAACTCCTTATATAGGACATACTGTATATTTTTTCTGCTCGTCAATCAGATTGTTTATGACTTAAAGGTGCATGAGACTTTTCAGGAGCTGCTATCTCTGTTGGCAGGTGACCCCCTATGGTGGACAATGGAACTGTGGGTGCTCAACAAAGCACCTTCATGGTCTGGATTGACACACCCTTCTATTGGATGGCCTTTGTTCTACATTTGTACTTCCTAACTAGAGATGGGCACAAACTGGTTCCTCTCAGTTTGTAAAGGCAGCAGTTCCGGTGCTGCTGCTTCCTTCCCCCACCTCCACAGCCTCAAGCAGCCATTAAGCTGGCCCAGTGTGGTAGCTTCTGGCAGCTTCACTGATTTTCCAGTCCTGGCAACAGTTCAGGCTTCGATGTCCTGTCCTCTTGGCTGCTCACTCACACAGACAAAAGGGCAGGGCAGAGAAACCAGAGCTGCAAGTGGGAATGGAAAAATCTGAGGTGGTAGGAGAAGGGAGCAGCAGCACCGGAACAACAGCCTTCATGAACTGAGATGAACTGTCCTGTGCCCATTTCTATTCCTATGTGGCTGGCAGGCACTTAGGATTGTTTATAGGTGTCTTGTACCCATAGGAGGGCACAGGGAATTGCGATGGGGGGGGGGCTTCTGTTGCTTACAGCCACAAGTTTTAGTAGCTA
Organism: Phrynocephalus versicolor; assembly: GCA_023846285.1. NCBI lineage: Eukaryota > Metazoa > Chordata > Lepidosauria > Squamata > Agamidae > Phrynocephalus > Phrynocephalus versicolor. Next base: position 36,924,536 of record JAHTLZ010003542.1, read on the forward strand.
TCCTGACCACACATGTTAGTGGTACATTTCAAAGCAGACATTCATAATGATAGCCCTCATAGCTATTCCTCCAAAGCAAATCTAAAATGCAGGTTGCTTTAAAAAAAAGTGTGTGTGTGTGTGTTTGTAAATCTAGTGAGGTGTCACTGCCATTTCAACACCAAGACAACCCAAAATAATTTTCGATTACAACGTGCAAAATACCTAAGAAGATACTGTTGGTAGGAAAATCAATTTCTGTCTCAGTTGTTGAGATGAACTCAAGAAAGAGTATGTGGGCTGTGAGGATGGCAGCTCAGCTCAGAAGAGATAGGGCAACTTGAAGAATATGGCAGATGGTGTCTTACCAATCTAAGAAGCCCCATTGCTCAGACTCTGGCTTCAGTCCTTCTAAGGACAGTACAAATGTAAGGCCTGGATGGCATTCCAGCCATTGTTGTGCTGATCAGTGCGTCTCTATGGGTGTATTTTCATTGAGGGCCCTGCCAATTGTTGGAGTGTGACTAAGGTACTGGGAAGTCTGTAGGAGTGATTACTCTTTTCTTGGCTCTTTCCTCCCTCATGCTTTCTGCTCTGCTGCCAGAGGATGAGCACAGGTTCTCAGCAAATGTTATGCTGACACAGACGGCAGCTGGCAAAGCAGGGCCCCATGATTGTCTTTTAAGGTGCTACCAATTACGCTGTTGCCCTTTGAATGCCATTGCTCCAAATATATAAATGGAAAGGGGAGGAGACCTACAGCTACTACCGTATTTAGTTAAACCCCATGAAGGCTGCGAGCTGGCATAATTAGTACCTATCAGTGCCACCTATAACAGTATTATGACTTGATTCATCTTGATTAATATCAAAAGAAGGTGAAGAAATGTCAAGACATTTGTAGGAGCCCTTCACTGATACAGTTAATGGAATCAGGTCATCATTTGAGCAGTGAAAAAATGGGCATTTCTTCCTTGTGCATATAAACAATCCTTGATGTAACATGGTTCTTTCTCTTGTTTATCTTCCTGTGATTTCTCATCATTGTCCTCCTCCTCTTCCCAGCTCCAGCTCCATATTCACACTGGCTTGCTTAACACAAAACCTAGACAAGCTGAGAATTGCTTCCTGGCAATTAATCTCACCTGCAGCAGGTCATTCTGTAACAATTGCAAAGGGCTTACTTAGGCCATTACTTCACATCCCTTTCATCGTGGTTCATGGACCCGCTTGGTACCGGTAGGAAGTAATCTTACCGCACGTCTGTTGCATGATGATGGGAGTTTGTCCCGACCACACCCCCTGAAATGCAATTTAAGGGGGATGAGTGATTCCCCTCCCTAGCCTCAGAATCTGCTTGTCTTGCTTCTCATTCCGAGATAAGAGCCTGTGAAGTAAGCCTCGTCACGGAACAAGTGTCGATTGTAGCTCGTTGCCATCTAGTGGCAGGAGTGCGAAGTGACATTTGCTAGTTAATTCCCTGCGGAGTTAGCAATGCAGTGCTGAGATATTAAAAGACAAATGCCTCGAAGTTTGCTCTGTAACGCATTGAAGGCAAGGCTTTGGAGAATCGAAACATCGAAAAACGGAAGGTCAGATTGAAAAAAAAAAAGAGAACAAAGGCATAGAATTTCACACCTCATCATGGAATGAGGACGTGCGGTAACAGTTGTCCCGGTATCATCAATCACGCCCATGGGTACACGGGAACAGGGACAGAAGCGAGAGAAGACCAGGTGACCGTGACCGACGTCAACATGCAACAAACTTCCTCCCAGAACAAGAATGGACGTGAAGTAACCACGTTAGACTGATGTAATAGAGGAAGGAGCATGGTAGGAACAGCTGGAGGACTGTGTGTTGACTTTTGTTTTTCTGCTACTGTTCCAAAAGTTTTGTACTGCACGCCCTGATAATTCCTGTTCGTCCTGGTTCCCAGACTAATTTATCACATGAAAGAGCAGTCATAGTGTTGAGTATAGGGGAGGAAGCAGTGAGATGCAAATGTGCAGCAGACTAATTATGAAGCTGGCAAAAGAGCTTCTATGTTGAGCCTGCTTCAAAGCCTGTTAAATGAGATTAGCTTCTTATGCCAGGTAAAGGAAGCCAAACTCTGCTGGGTTACATTGGTAAAACTCTAGCACTTTTGCATTGTGATGAAACCAGATTGATAATACAGAGATCTCTGTTGTACACATGGACCTTCATGTAGTAATTCACCACAGTCTTTGCTCATAGACCTGCCAGATGTCACCGGAAATCTGCTCTTGGACAGTGCAAACGGAGCATCTTCCTGCTTCCAAGAGAAAGGGCATGGCTGTGAAAATTTCTCCCTTCTTTTCTGTGCACCTAAAAAGGATAACCCAACCCAGAATCCCCTCCAAAAGGTTCTTCTTTGCTCCATAATAATTTCTTCCTATGCTTATTAAAATCAAAGTGCATATTTTCTTGACAAAGCAGAGGTAGCTGCATTGATCATAAGAATTCAAAATTCCCTATTAGCATACTACTTTTATTACCTTTGAGTGCCCACATCTTTTCATCAGGAAAAAAAAATGTGAACAACAGTGCCGTCAAATTGGTATCAAATTGGTATCTGTTCATGTGTTGGTGTATGCATGCACAGAAACAGATTTCATGGGGGTTGCAGACATCATGACTTCAAACTTGAGTCAGTTTTCCCCTTCCTCCACCCTTTTTATGGCTGACAAAGACATCTGGAGCTCTTGAAAACATGCACACATTTTGGTGCTCTTTCAGCTAGCCTAGTGAATGTGTCACAGTCACATGGGTTTGGAATATTCTGGAGTTACCCATGAGCCGCAAGAAAATTTTCAGCCATTGTTGAAAGATAGATCTCCTCAGTTCAACTGGATTTTGTCGCTGCTTTCCTGACAAACAACATTCTTTAACTGAATGCCTTAGAACTGAAGGCTTCATTTTATCAAGGGTTACAAACGGTTTTATATCTAGCTACTGCACGTGAATGGCATTTGCTTTAACCTCTTCCCAAAAGTGGCTTATTCCAGCCCTTCTGAATGATGGCTTATTGTTTTTCTGTTTTTCGCAGAGACAAGTGGGCTTGCTGAAAGTAGCAACACATTTTAGTATGGAATTCTTTAGCAGTAGAATTCTTCAAGTGGAATCCCAGGAACATAGTCCAAAGACAGCTCACCTGTTCTTTACAGAATTGTTCTTATTTATTTCTTAAGGCATTTCTTTATTCATTCATTTCTTTACAATATTGATATCCCAGCTTTCACTTAAAAAGGACCAAAAGCAGCTGACAGTATTCAGAAGAAACAATATTTAAAAAATATTACCACATTGAAACAAATTAAACAAAAACTATTAAAATCAGTAGATTAAAAACAATTCTCAAGAAAATCAAGAGAAGCACACTTTTTGGAACTGCATATCTTTTGGCCAAGATTTTTTAACTGGAGCTGTTCGGAACATATGCTTGCTATGCCAAATGCTTGCTATGCTACACCATATTGTATGTAGAAACACACTTGAGGAATACTACAGGATCTACTCCCTTGACTCTGGTTTGAAATAATATGGTGCAGAGACAACTTCATATAACTTTTGGTACTGACCAGCAGAGATGGGCACGAAATGAATTTTTTAATTTCATTTTTTGTTTTTTGTTTCATTCCCTAACAAAACAGAAAATGAACTGACCCATCAAAGAAAAATGAAATGAAACAAAATGGAAAATTTCCTTTCCTTTCATTCCATTTCATTTGTTGTTTTCTCATAGGAATGCATTGAAGCAATGCATTCCTATGGGAAACTGATCAGGCACAGGAAACAGTGGGCTTTTTACACTTTTTTCCCTGCCTGAAGCCCTGCACGCCAGCTGAATGGCGCTTGGGCAGGAAAACAAGTTTTAAAAGCCCACAGTTTTTAAGCTTCCCCCCCCTCCCCTAAGTCCCATGCACCAGCTGATCTGCACCGGGGTGGGGAAAAACATTTCCCCCACTCCAGCGCCAATCAGCTGGCACACGGGGCTTGGGGGAAGTTTTAAAAGCCCTGGGCTTTTAAAACTTTCCCCCTCCCCCAAGCCCCACACGCCAGCTGATCGGCACTGGGGTTGGGGGGGAGGAACCCCCATCATGGTATTTATAGAATCATAGAATTGTAGAGTTGGAAGAGACCTCGAGGGCCATCCAGTCTAAGCCCCTGTCCAAAGAGACATTTCTATAATAATAATAATAATAATAATAATAATAATAATAATAATAATACACTATGCATATCTGCATGATGTCACCATGCTAAAAAAATGGGGGAGGGTTGTAAAACTGGGAAAGATGCTGGATTTGGCAACTAGAATGATCTGTGGACAAGAGAAACTGCTGTAGTTAATGACTGAAATTTCTCGGGCTGTTTGCCTTAAGGAAATGAGTTATGATGGAACTGTAAAAATAAGGGATGCAGGTGAGTGAAGTAGATAAGGTGAAGGCTTGCTTCTTCTCTCATTCTAGAGCGATGGATTGTCCACTGAAACTGAACAGTGGGAGATCCAAGACAGATAAAAGGAATAAACTTATTGATAGATAAAAGACATAACTTATTTATTTTACAGATTTAAAGTCACCTTTGCATTCACTGTGATTTGATTTGACAACCTAAAAACTTTAGGAGTGCCATCATGGAGGCCAGGGCCAGAAATTGCTATTAGTGGCAATACCCATGTATCACATCCAGTACGAGAGGCAGAAGGACATCTATATACCTACAGAGCACAAAATGGAGGACATAACTGTTTTCATGCCCTACTGCTGGCAATTGCCTGGCAACTATGGGGATAAGTTATATGACTTGATAAACCTTATGTATGTACCGACATGGCTGTTCTTAAATCAGCCCAAAAGTGGAAGGACCTGTGAAGTCAATTTCTTAAAGATCTCTCAAAACAAAGAAATTATTCAGTTGCCTAAATACATTTTATTATTTATTAATTTATTTATTAAACTTATATCCCGCCCATCTTCCAGGAAGGAACTCTGGGCGGCTTACAATCAAACAAATAAAACTAAACAGAACACAGGTTACAATAAAAATAAAAGAGGCATAACCCAAAACGGGGATGATGTGGGCACAAAAGAAGGAAAAAAAAACTAAATAGAAAGGTCGCCAAATGCCTCCCTAAAAAAGTGAGTTTTCAAGACCTTTTTGAAGGTGGGCAGGGACTCTGCTAGGCGACCTAAAAATATGGAAATCCCAGTTTGAGAAGATGGTAAAACTGGTGCCATGTCAGGGGGCAAGATGTAACAGTCCAGATGAACCCAGTGGCACCACCATGTCACGAGTGGCAAACAATGATATTGTCCGGGAATACGGGCAAGCCACAGTCCAGATGGGAAAACAGTTAGTGTCCAGAGCCGGGCAGACCCAGTCACAAAGTCACAGCCTTGCCCCCCCCGCAGGGTAGCAAAACAGTCCACCCCATGGTGGCGCGGAAACATCCTCCAGCCTCCGACGAGTGCTCGCAGATCCACCACCGCCATAGCTTCCAAGCCGGGGCCGCAGCCCCCAGCATGAGCAGACCCAGTGGGGGGAAGCCACTGGCATCGCCACCTCTCCAACAAAAGGACGCCGCCAAGACACCACCAAACCAGGCAGGGGACAGCATGAGTGGCGAGGGTGGGTTCTCCGATCTCAGATGCCAGAAAGTAGCCAGGAAGCAGAAATCACGCGAGGGTTCCCCAATCTGCTCTTCTCTCACGGGGACCTCCACTACCTTCATCGCCAGCCAGCTGGCCCGAAGCCGAAGCCTCCACCTCCCAGCAGGTTCTCCAGTCCAAAGGGCCTCCGGAACCACCACCTCCACATTGGCATCGAGTCCAGGCCGTCGAAACTTTCGGCCCCTTCGTCTCCTCCAACCCAGGGCTGGCTCTCCGGACCCAGGCGAGTTGAACCAAAAAAGGCCCCCTCACTCCTTCTTCCAGGGCATTATATGAACAAAAACAATGGGCATATATGAAATAGGATACCACAGGCTGGGTACAAAGACTATTGTGACACATTAAAGTGCCCAATTTTATTTTGCGTAATTTTTCATGGAGACATCTTCAAAGACCACTTTTTCAGTAGACAGACACTTATATAAGTATGTCTTAATTTGTCTACGGAGGCCTTCCAGACTTTCCTGGATCACCATGACCTCTTTTCCACAAAGCAAGTGTTTGTCCCTCCCCCATGCAATTATGAGATGCAGTGCCCCTCCTAAGTCTTAAAGGGAAGAAAGTTAAACATTTTTGTCCCACTATTGACTTTGGACAGTCTGACCATTAAGATAAATTTGTCTTCCTCTGACTCAAATGTCTCCGAAACTCATTTTGATCTGCTGCAGAAAGATGTTTTGTCCTTACTGTTTAAACCAGAGGGCGGGGGAACCCTGCATTAAAACTCATTTGCAGTCACTGGTTTCTTGAAGAAAACTTTTTAAATGGTGCAGCTATACACCCTCCATTTTAAAATATAGGCCTTTTCAAAAGTAGATGCCTCTTATCAAACATTTATGAAGCAACACGTTTGGCTTTAAAATGATTAGACCCAAGATGCTGTGTTCTGCATTAATAAAACATATGATGTTGAGAGAAATTAAAACTTCTCGGCTGTTTCTTAAATCTATACCTTCCCCCACAAGAGAAGTCTGGTATCGTTAGATACTTCAAATTAATTTACCATGATTGTCTGTGCAGGTTTGTGGCTTGATTCACATCTGTTTCCTCCCTTACATTTAATCCTGCATTATGTTGCTTTCTACTTCCCAGTGGAAATGCCATTTACAAACAAATGACAGCAGTCTCTGTGGAATTTGCCTCCTTCTGTTGCCAGAAAGAGATCGTAACGTTTTAAACCTGAATAGAGGCATCTAGGCAAGAAACTTTTAGTGAGACAAATTCTTCTCTAACAGCGATTCCTTACTGCTGATTCCCAGAATGTTAAGAAGGATTTAAAGGCCCAAAGGGAACACAGTGGCAAACACTGACATTTTCTTTTATGGCAGTGTTGTTCAACTGAATAGCTAGTTACGTTGGCACTAATTAACATTTAGCTAGAATCCATCACCTGTTCAACATACCTGTGATTGTTCTCGCTTCTCTTCCACATAAAAATGCTTAACTGCAGAACAGGATTTCAGCCAACGGGTCATACGGTGTACTCTCAATAGTAGCTGGAAGCCTATAAAACAGGGAGGAATCTCTGGGATGTGGGTTCAATCTGGCCCGTGGAATTTCTGCCATATGACTCACAGAGCCTCTCTCCACTGATATGATGCCAACAGAACCTAGGCCTCACAGGATGGCCTCGTTGCTAGTTGGTGCGGTATAGCAAATTCATTTATGTAGAGGGGGCAGTATTTACTCTCAGCAGTTATGGTATACATTTTAGTGGCATTTTAGTGACATAAAAGTTACGGTGCTTGTGTCATTGCACAACATGAATTTGGCCATTGTCTATAGCCAAACCCTGGCCTAGGAGATTATTTTATTTTATTTATATACCACCCATCTAGCAACAAAGGTCACTCTGGGCAGTTTACAAGGTTTATACAAATACAAAACATAACATCAGCAAAATTCAGTGACTATCAATACAAGATAATAAAACATAATAAACATAAATAAATCCAATTAAAACAACCAGAGGACTAAGATAGGCTAGGACAGACCAGACCAGGTAAATAGCAGCAACCAAACAAGAAAACTAATATCCAGGGAAACCCTTTCTAAACAGCCATGTCTTCAGATTTTTCTCAAAGACTGAAAGCGAGGGGATCAGAGATATATCAGGAGGGAGCTGGTTCCAGAGCCATGAAGCCAGCACTGAGAAGGTCTGGTTCCTTGTAGAGGCTTTACGAACCTCCTTCAGTGAAGGCACCCTCAAATGCCCTGGCTGAGATGAATGGGTGCTAAGGTCAGAACTCAGTGTAGGAGGTGCTCTGACAGACAGCAAGTTCCTAACATGTTTAGGGCTTTGTATTTTATGATTAAAACCTTGAAGTCAATGCACTAACTGATTGGCAGCCATTGCAGTGTGGTCAGTTTAGGGGTGATATGTTTGTTTTTTCTCAGCCCTGTAACTAATCTGGCTGCTGAAATGTGCTCTAGCTGGAGCCTCTGCATTAACTTCAAGGGCAGCCCCACATAAAGGGTGTTGCAGTAGTCTAATCTCAAGACTATGAATGCATGGATCAATGTGGATCTTATCTCCCATGTTGTTATAAAGAAGACACTGCCTGTAAGTTTTGTGAGAGATATTTCCAAAACCCGGAGAAGTAAGAGGAAGACAACAAACAACACAGACAGTGGAATCTGAGAATCACCCATGACTAGAGATGGGCACAAAACGGGAAAAAAATTGTTCCGTTATTTGTTATTCATTTTGTTATGTAATGAAATGAATAATGAAAATTGTGATGAAATTGGAACGAACAGAACAGAACCATGAAAATTAGGTTCACTACATTTCGTTTTTCGTTAATGGTGATGCCCAATGAAATGAGCTGTTTTTAAATGTTAAAAAATGTCCTGAATATCCGTAAAAACCCAGTGATAATTATTTATTCTGCCTGATAATACCTACCAGGGGGGTTGGGGTCCTTAAAACGTGCATTTGTGTCTTTTCTCAGATCGCTGTATTTTTTTCCTTTAAGGGGAGTTAGGTGACATTGACCAAAAATGGCTCCCAGATGCCCAATATTGATTTTTTTGGGGGGTATTAAAATGCCCTGGACATCTGTAAAAATGCAGCAATAATTATTTGAAATTGTTACCTACCAGGGGTTTGTGGTCCTTAAAACGTTTGTTTATTTTTGTCTTTATCCCATCGCGATGTATTTTTTCTTTTCCCTTTAAGGATGTCACAAAATCCAGCCACAAGTTGGATGCAAGCCATGTGATGGGACCATGTAAATTCTTGGACAATTTCAACCAATAGCATGCCCAGGTTGCAGACTGGGTAGGTGTGGCAGCCACAGAGGGCATAAAAAGCTTTGGCAGCCCCCGTCCTCCTTGCAGTCTGTGGTGGGAGTTAGGGTGGGATTGCTGTCTCTGCGACTCGTTACTTTAGGCCAGCCAGGCAGGTGTGTGTCTCTGTGTTCCTGCTGGCTGCAGCCTGGCTCTTAGGGGAGAGAAAGAAGAGCCTCCCTGTGTGTGTGCGTACCTTTCTGTGAGTACCCTCCCCTGCCCCGCAGTGCAGTCACTCTGTGGCTGCTTTACACCCTGGGCAATGCCCGCTGCTGCCTTTGCAGCCTCCCTGCGTACTTAGTCTATACTGTGTCTGTGCCAGCATCATTTTTTTAGTGTTTTCCCTCTGGTCTGGGGCACTGGGGGACGTCCGCGCATGGAAATGCTTTAAAAAATCACACAAAAAGCGGGTAAAATGAAAAACAAAAAACAAAAAAATGAAACAATTTTTTTCAAAAATCCACGAAAAACGAAAATGCACCAAAATGGACCCGCAATGAAAACAAAAAAACTGAAATGTCATTTTTTCGATTCGTGCCCATCTCTACCCATGACATGACAAGCTCATTTAAAAATTTAACAGCATAAAAAGTATCAAGTCCCTTTAATGAGATTATTAGTCTATATTTTCATTAGATTTGGGTGGTGATGATGAATCTTACCATGCCCAGCCACCATTCTATCTGAGGATGTTGGAAACTGTAGTTTCATAAACTACAAGAACTTATCCAAGCGTTGCTAAGGAGTTACTATCACCTGTGACAGACCCCGGTGATGAGTCTTGTGTTTATGTCTCCCCAGACAAAATTATGAAACCTAGTAAGAGCTCTTTCGTGTGCATCTTTAGAGATGTAGTATATGACAAAATCTACCAGTGACCAACGTATGTCAAATCCATGGCAATCAGACCAGTCTCTGTCCGAAGGAGAGTAAATGGATCCCGACTGAGCATTGGAAATGGTAACATGGTAGGCAGTAGCACTTCATTTTTTTAAATTGTTCTGCAGCAGTCCTGCATCCTACCATAACCCACTGAAAAAGGTTCAAATTAGGAGTTTAATCAGAAGCAACCAAATCTGAACTCCAGCAGCAGTTCTCACACTGCAGAAGTTGGTTTCACCTCATCCAAAGAATGGCTAGTTTACTGTGGAAAAATGTTCCCTTCTAGGTGGATTACTCCATTTATCTTGCTGTATGTATTTATCACTAGTGGTTGTTTTTCAGGAGCAGGTAATATCGGTGGAGATTGGGTCTTGGATCCACTTGATTGGATTCCAGATTAATTTGTGGTCTGCGTAGTAATGAGGCTGTTTCATTCAGTCCTTGCAATAAACTGATTTTTTTTTAAAAAAAATCAGCCTTGCTCCTTTTGGGGACTTACAGTTGTTCCTTACATAGTTATCAGAGTACGGAGTAAAAATAAAAGCCAGCAGCAGGGAAACATGATAGAATAGCCCAAGTCTTGGGGCTACATCCCCTTTCACTGTGACTTACACTTATGAAATAAGAAATCATTTTAGAAGTGTCTTAAGTACTTAGAGTTATGATCTGAATTTACGCTGAGAATAAAAATAATATACTATAATATAAATAAGAATAATAAAACAGATAAGGAGTCTCTGCCATGTGGAAGAGATGGAGGTCACAAGTAAATGAGTGGCTATCAATAACAAACAACAGGCGTAAATGAGCAAAACAGGAAAAGGAGATGTGCAAATGTCTCATGTGCCAAAGGTGGGGGAAAGAATTTGATTAATAAATTAGGGGCAAAAGACAGGTTGTGAAGCCCCCAACCCAATGTCAGTGCATGCAAGATTGTTATTATGTCCATAATTCTTCCTTATGTCTTCTCCTTGTCCCCCTCTTCCCCTTCCTTTCATCCCTCTAATTCTTTGTCTGTCTGTCTGTCTGTTGTCTGTCGATCTATCTATCTATCTATGAACAACATTAGCTATGGGGTGGATCTTGATTTAGATGCATATGGAGCAAATGCACTGAAATCAATGGGACTTAACTTATATCTCATTGATTTCAATCGCTAAATCCATTCAGTTTCTAGTCTTAACTTGGATAGATTAATCAAATAAATGGAAACATGGTAGTATGAATAAATATGGATACAAACCAGTATGTGCTGCTGAAGATCTAGGAATAAAATAAAAAAGTAACTGGAAGAATTAAAGGTGAAGCAAGGGAAAATTAGAACAGCCAGGATTTCAATGACCCATTTCTTTGTGACTTCATGCATCTGCAAACAAGGGCCGAGGCCCTGCCTATGAATAGCCCAGTTGTCCTATAGATCTCAGAAAGAACTAGTGATAGATAACATATTTACCAGTTGGTAGTTACTCTTGGGGCTTTCAAGGGAGTAACTAAGCTTTATTTTAAAAGCAACATTTTAAGTTTCTACATATTTTAGTACAATGACTAATGTTTTCAAATTAGTTTCAGTAGTTCTTTTTCCACAGTGTTTTCTTGTTATTTTGCGAATTTTATGCAATTCTTTTGTCAATTCGAATCAACAAAGGAAGCGTTCTGGCCAGAATACCACTGGTATTCACATAGGCTTTGTGTAATTTCCTGTGGTTAACCACAACTAACTGACAATGTGCAGGGGCACATCTTGGTTTGTTGCCTAGTTATGTGCATGACTGTGCATCCCTTGTCAAGTGGTTCCAATTAGACATGTTATGTCATGTAATCTATACATAAGCACCAAGAGAATTCCAGCCAGTTTTGTTTTGTGTTTTGTATTTTTAAAGTATTTCCAAGGAAATGTAACAGCACTGAATACTAGAGGAAATGAAACAGCCTTTTCCAGCATTTTCTGGCTAGCTGGCTGACAAAGTCAACTCCATCTGTTAACAATGATGTGCAAATGTAATGAACTGGTTTCAAAAGTGGCACAACAGTAATGATCTCTTGGTTGATCCAAACTAATGGCTAACCTTTTGAAAAATAATGCTCCATGTTCTGGGATTTCACCAGGAACTGGGGGATTCAAGGCATGTACAACTTCTAGCCCATTTAGTAGCTTAATTTCCTGTTTTTTTTATTTTGCTCTTCAAAATAAGTGCAGATACTCATTGTGAGAAGCAATTGATGAATCATTGTTGAAAGAAATGAATGAAAAACTGGGGGAGCTATTATTTTGTGTAGGACTGAGTTAATCACCAGTATGGTGAGTAATGACTGCCTAGACATCCAATTTGCATGTTTAAATATACAATATGTATTGCAGATCCATAATTTTTGTGTTTACACAGTTTGATTCATTAACTTTCTTCTTTCCATTTTACAGATGCAACATTTAATAAAAGGTTCTAAAATGCAAGGTATCATTTCCTGAAGACTACAGGCAATTCATTTACTAGTGCATTGGAAAATACTGTTCAGTGCTTTGAAAATAATTGATTTCCCCTTTTCATGTTATGAATAAAACCCTAACATTCAGTAGGTTGCAGGCATTTCTTGCAGGCAACTTTAAGCTTGTCTTTTTGCAGTGAGCTGGATACAACAATATCTATTTGACAGTGGCACTGAAATAACTAGTAGAACAAGTTTGCCCTTTTTAGGAACAATCATCATTCTCCAACCTACACATGAGTCCAGGGAATCCCCCAGAACACCCTCACCTGGGGAGAAGTGTGTTTTGAATGAGCTCAACCTGCAGATTACACCCTTGGTTGTTACCAGGGCCAGGGCAAACAAAACTCCCGGGAACCTGACCCAAAAATCAACTGCAGATTTTTGTGTGCCCTTAAACTTTTTAAGACAGTATGAACTATGAACACCCCACTTCTCCTATCCAAAGGCCGTTAGAGGAATTGGTATCAAGCACTTCAACTATTTGGGAAGACTTAGGCATAAATTATGTTTTTACCTCAGCGCGCTGCAGTGGAAGATCCCCAGATTGGAGATGTGACTGGCAATTGGTCGTTGGACCTATTGTTTCTAGAGGAGGCTTTCTTGGCATAAGTGGAACCACTTGATAAACATCTAGATCCATCAGCACTTGGCCCCAAGGACAATTGTATGGAGGGAAGAAGGACAATATTCTAAGGACCCCAAGGGCTTGAAAACAAACAAACCAGAATCACTTCTACCTAAGTATGTGATCAGTATTTTCTTGTGACTCAATCCAATCAAAACATTTTTAACAAATTGCATTTTCTAAAGCAAGAAATTACTGATATGCAGTGGACCCTTGCCTAACAAGTGGTTTGTTTAACAGAAAATCTGCTTAAAGGAAAAAAATTCTGGAGATAGGGGGCAATTGCTTAACAGAATTGCCTCTGGGGCAAATCTGTACAACAGAAAAACGGTCATGATTAGAGATTAATCCATTTTCAATGCATTCCTATGGGAAATTTGTACAAAGGAAAATGTGCTTAGAATTTCATTTGGAACAGATTAATTCCTTTATGCCAGGTACCACTGTAAAAGCTACTCTTCAGTATATTGCTGCCTTGATAAAGCTGGGGATCCTAAAAGGAAATCCCCATGATGTTGAACAGGGAGATCTCCAGGCAGGAAATGAGATGGTCAAAACAGATTTAATAGGAAAACCTATCTCCCAGAGCTCTACACACTCAGAGCTCTATCTGTGCAGCTAATTCAGGATCAGGCCTTTAATTTGGGAAGCCTCAAGGCCTATGGCAGGGACACATGATTTAAGGAAAGTTACATAGGACCTTGATTTAACATTTCCAAATCCTGATCAAATAACTACAGATGAATGGAAAGAAGATATATTGGAAGATTCCTACTCCCAACTTCTACCTGCAGTGGCAGCATGCAGAAAAAACACATCAGTGGAAAATCCCCAGGTATATTCTTTTGGGAGAGCTGTTCCTGATTGAAGAGACAACCTTGACAGAAGCTCCACCAGCCAATTCTGAGTGCCATGTTACCATGTACAATTGGCCATTATGGAGACGAAATAATGCTGGGATTTCTGATTTAGCAGTACCGCAGCTTATGTTAGACACACTGGGTAAGGATTGGGATCTCTATCTGAATATCAAATATTCTTTTATAAAGCCCAGGATGTCAAGAGGCAGGGTGCATTTGATATCTGCAGATAGTAAACAGGAGTCCATTATATAAAGTTAAAGGGACAGCAATAGCCTTCAGATGGGGAACACATACAATTCACCCAAACTTTAATTTTAAGTCAACCTTAATTTTATTTCTTGTCGATTAACAATTACAAATAAAGAATCCAGGGGCCAAAGCAGAGAAATAACTGTCCATTTTCACAGAAGAGACTTTTGATATAATCTGCCTTAAAGAGACCAGGCTTGTGGGCGCGAGGGAGTGGGAATCCCTAAGACATGGGAACAGCCTGCAAAAATATTTTTTCCACAGGTTGAGGCAGCAGTGGTCTTGCTATCTTGGCTTCTTCAAGTCTGGGGTGAAAGGAATAGATATGGATTGTTTACATTCCAATCATTGGCAGGTTCTGAGCATCCAAAGTTGTAATCCTGGTCCACTGATCTGTGTTAATGTTTACCTTCCATTGAGTTCTTCCAGTTCTTCTAGAGAGGTTTGGGCCAAACTAGAGTACTTAATTGACATGTATTCACAGAACACTCCAACTTCTTTCTTTTAATCTGTGGTGACTTCAGTGCCAGACAAGGAAATGATTACAACATGATGGGGAGAGCCCTAGGTCTTGAGCTTGAAGGAGACATAAACATCAATCAGATTTCTCATGATAAGTCCACTAGCAAATATGGTCACTTCCTTTTCCCATCCGATTTACAAATATGTCTAATACAAGTATGTCTAAATGACTCTCACCTGGACTACTCAAATGGATCCTACACATACCCAACAGATAGGGGAGCCAGTGTTATTGACTATGTGCTGGGGTCACCTGCCGTGCTCCGTCGGGTGCAGTATTTGGTAACGGAGGACAGACCAGACAGTGTCTGGCTTCCCTTTAGAGTGACTGTAAGACTACAGCAAACACAACCTGGAAACTTAACAGACTGTGAAATGCTGTTCAGATACAGTGAGAGAAACAATCCAGGTGGTACCTCCAAATAGATGGCAACACTAAGCAGATGCTGAATACAGATACATTTCAAGAGCCGCATCAGCAGGCTCCCCTAGGGTCTCAGAACATTTGTGGAATATATCATAATATATTATCATAAGAAATGCACTCAAGGCCTTTTTTGACCACAGCAAGCTCAGATACTAATCAAGAAGCTCAGATATTCTGGTTTGAATGAGAAGAAAAAACAGCTCAGTAAAATTACAAGATTACTGTCACACTTTTCCATGGCTGAAGCTATAGCTCTCTTACAACATAGGAGAGAGTATAAAAGAGTTTTTAAGAGAGGAAAATATTTTTTTTGTCAACAGTTGGAAACCCCTGGGCCTTGCTCTTGCTGAAGAGAATAACTGTAAATTTTGGAGACTGATAGAGGCTTCTCTCACACACACGCCCTGAGATTGCCAATCCAGTCAAATAAGAAATATGGGTGTTATATTTTAGTCATATTTTCGGAAGCAGCAATAATTTGCAGTCTATAAATAAAATTCCAGCAAAACTCCCAGGTTGGCTGCCTGTTTCTCTAGCAGAAATTGGGATTTGATCTCCACTTTTCACAATGACAAGGCCCCTGGGGGAAACTTGATTCCTGCTGAAGTGTTTGCCACCTACATTGGTTGCTGATCACTCATTCTAACCTATTTAGTCATATTAATTGCATGAAAATGAGAATATGTGTGGTATCTTTTGAATAAGCTTATGGAATGGGACAGGAGCCAATCTATTATATTTGAAGGGCAAGCAGGCTTCCGAAAAGGTAGAAGCACAATTGATCAAGCCTTGGTCCTTCACCATCTAATTTCCGAATACACTTAAGAGCCCAAGTAAGTTCCTTTATACCAGTTTCATTGACTTTTCATCTGCTTCTGATTTGGTAAAATAGGGAGCACTTACAGTATAAATTGGGGAAAACTAACATTGACAAGAGACTCTTGTGGATGATTCAGCTGTTACATTTAAAAAAATAGGATGCAGGTATGACTAGGCTTACAAGGTACAAGAGATTATGTGCTAATTGAGGAATGAAACAAGGGTGCATTTTAACATCCTTTCTTTTCAATTTCTATGTAAATGACTTAATCACTGGAATGGCTTCCCCTTCTTTCTTGCCTCCAGCAGTTGTAAGTCATAAGATCTCAATATTACTCTATGTGGAAGACTTTGTACTGCTATCCTTGAACAAAACTGGTCTGAAAAATGTTAACCAAATGCAGGAAACTCTGCAAGGTTAAACAATTAACAATAAATTATTTCAAAACCAAGATCACAATATTTGGGAAGAGGCCCCGCAAGCATAATTGGTCATTATATGGACATACTTTAGAGCAAGAACAATCATTCAAATATATTGGCCTTTAATCTAGTGAGAAATTGTCCTGCAAGCAACATCTAAATGCCATTAACCTTACTGAGTGTCAGATCAATTGGGCAACTAAAAAGTTTTTGCAAATGCTGGAGGAGGACAGCTACTTAATCATGCCCTTAAGATTTTTATCACAAAAATTCTGGCTCAAATGCACTACAGGGTAAAAATATGGGGAGAGGGAGCCAAGCCCAATTTGGAAATCATGCAGAACAAATTAATAAGACACGTACTGGAGCTTCCTCCTGAGATCCCCTCAGTTCAACTTCTAACAGAGCTGGGTCTCCCTTTAATTGTTCCCAGTTGAGATGGACATGGACCGAAAAAATGGTGATTTGTTTTGGTTCAGTTTGTTTTAGGGTTCAGTTCATTTTGTTTTGTTTTGTTTTAAATGAATTTATTTGAGAAAAAAATCATTTCGTTGATTCGTTGATTTGTTATTCATAGAGTGTGTACTGTATGTGTGGTGCTTGTGCTACTTTGGCTGGGGGAAAGAGGGGCTTAATCTTCCCTCCAGCCACTGTGGGGTGGGGGAAAGAGCTCCCCAACCAGCGCCTCTCAGCTGAGAGGTGCTGGCTTGGGGCCAGCACCTCAAAGAGACCCTTCTTTCCACCTCCGCATGAGGAGATGAGGAGCGGGTTCTCTTTTGACATTTCCCCCCACAGCAGATAGCAGTGCCAAGTGGGCACTCAGCGCTGTCATCCACTGCAGAGAAGATCCCTTTAAATAGACCCTTCTTCCCTGTTATCAGCTGGGCTCCTTTAAAAATGGCCCAGTCGCCACCAGGGGTTCTCTGCAGTGGCAACTGGGCCATTTTTAAAGGGGCCCAGCTGATGACAGCTCGGCAGGAGCTCTCTCGAAATGCTAGGGAGGGCAGCTGGATCCCTGGAACAGCCCTCCCTAGCATTTTCACAGGACTCCTGCTGGGCTGTCAGTCACTGGACTGCTTTAAACCCGGCCGAGTCGGTACCAGGGGGTCCTCAGAAAATGCAACTTCCCTCCCGACCTGTTTTCTGAAGGCTCCTGCCAGGCTGTCAATCGCTGGACCGCTTTAAACCTGGTGCAGTCGGTACCAGGGGAGCCCCTGGTACTTACTGGGCCAGGTTTAAAGGGGTCCCATTGACAGCTAGACAGGAGCCCTCAGAAAATGGTGGCGGAAAGGGCAGGCTTTTTAAATCCTTTTCCCACCAAAGCCAGCGCTACAGCTGATTGTCGATGCTGGCTTCTGGTGGGAAAAAGCCTGCAGTTTCCCCACACCAATTGCAAGGGAAACCTTTCTCATAGGAATGCATTGCTCCAATGCATTCCTATGGGAAAACGAAAGATGAAACGAACGAAGCGGAAATTTCCATTTTGTTTTGTTTCATTTTTCTTTGATGGGTCAGTTCGTTATTCATTTTGTTAGGTAACAAAACGAATAACGAATAACAAAACAAATTAAAAATTCATTTTGTGCCCATCTCTAGTTCCCAGTATTGACTTGGCCTGTCTTAGGTACAGGGGTAGATGAAATAGTTTGGAGGATTACGCTATTGAACAAATGCTGCTGGCTGGAAGAATTACAGATTGGAAGATGAGTGAAGCAGTGCTATGCTATGCTAAGGGCTTATCGTTCCTCTGTCTTGACTCTAATACATTAAGAAACCAGATCTTTGATTCTGATGCCTGCCAAGACAGAGCCATGATATTTGGGTCTCGGTTCTTTATCAGGTATTCAGATTACCCATATAAAACCACATTATTTTGAGGGACAAGCTTTTCCCCAGCACAGAGCATTCAATAAATGTAGATTTCAGCAAATGCCCTCTGCCCTCTCCTTGACAGGAGATACAAAAACAACTTCAGTTATAGAATGCAAATATGTCTTTGGCTATAATCCAATAGAAGACACGCAGGTAGTCCATTATTTTCTGATCTACCCCCTTTGAAAGGATCCCAGAGACAGATTTTTGTTACCTATTATCCAGATGTATCCCAGTTATACCCCCAAGGAAATAGTATTAATCATCCTACTTACAATCAGTCATTCATCACATATGCTGTAGCACTATTTGCGCCGGCAACTATGAAGTTGAGGTCTGGTTTTCTCCAGGACCCACATGCTACCTAATTTAAAGGTCCTTAGATGATTTGGGCTGCCTAGATGCCCTAAGCCCATCCAATCTCGCCGGATTTCAGAAGCTAAGCAGGGTCGGCCCTGGTTAGTATTTGGATGGGCGACCACCAGGGAATACCAGGTGCTTTAGGCGCCTGGAGTAGGAACTGGCAAAACATTCCAGTATTTCTGCCAAGAAAACTTCATGGACATGGGGTCACAAAGAGTCATGTCACAACTGTAACAACACAACACACACACACACACACACACACACACACACACACACACACACACACACACACACCTGC
>JAHTLZ010003542.1:36943344-36964426 GCA_023846285.1 Phrynocephalus versicolor
CCAGGGAATACCAGGTGCTTTAGGCGCCTGGAGTAGGAACTGGCAAAACATTCCAGTATTTCTGCCAAGAAAACTTCATGGACATGGGGTCACAAAGAGTCATGTCACAACTGTAACAACACAACACACACACACACACACACACACACACACACACACACACACACACACACACACACACACACACACACACACACACACACATCATTTGGAGCTGCTCTAAAGAATGGCATATTTTAAAACAATCACTTTTAATGCTAACACTTTTAAAAGTTGGAATGTCTTTTATATTATACATTGTATATTGTTAAGGATTGTGGCCATAAACAGGGAAATTTTGACTGCCTGACTTATGACCTCTTGAAGTAGTACATTCTAAATCCCTGAGAGCTGCACTGTATTTGGTGGACCATGATGCATCCCTAATACCCTGTTCAGAACATGAAGCAGGTGCATTACTGTCAATCAGTCTTTGGCTGAAGTTAAAACTTAACCCAGTTAGCTTAGCACCTCTGATTTTAATAGATAACCACTGCTTAGGCTGGGCAAGAACAGTGGAGGGAAAATGGTTGTCCCATGGATTATTCACTCCAATTTACATTTGGGACTTATAAAAGCCAAAGGCAATGTTAGTAAGCAGATCAAGGATACAGCCCGCCAACTGAACAGAGCATGAGTCCCACATTATTCAATGGCCCACCCTGGGAGGGTGCCCCATTTAAAGTGAAGATACTCATGTATCCCTTATGATCAATATTTTTGCTCTTGCCTATCTGGTCTGGTGGAAACCACAGAACATGTCCTTCTGTAGTACACATTTACAAAAACTGGTGCAATCTACTATTTCCCCCATTTATAAAAGTATTATCTAGGTAGACATGACAAATTATGCATCTCCTTTCTCCTCTCTGATTCCTCAAGTGAAATTACAGCTATGGTTGCAAAATTGTGTGCAGCAGCTTGTATAATAAGAACACAAATGATTAAAGCATTGCAGCAATCAAATTCAAAAATGCACACTTAATTGCAGTCATGATTTCAGTCTGCTTAGTGTTGATTGTAAATATTACATGATTTCTTATTCTGTTTTAGTTGGTATATCTAACATGGCTGACCTATGGTCATCATCATAATAAAGCAAAATAAATCATCCTTAATTCTTGCATTAGCATTTTTATGGGTGTGACTTCTTCCTAGATTGCTCTCCAGCTGGAATATTGTATATCAATTTGTCTGGAGGCAAGAGCATCCAGACCAGCTCCAGGATTTAAAAAGTGTGGCTGCTTAAATGGACAGAAGGGAGCAGAGCAGGGAGGAAGCAGCAATTATGGTATATGTTTTGCTTGCCTGCCTCTCCACATGCTCTCAACCTAAGGGGGCTGCTTTGTCTGGTGTTCTCTCAGTAGAATGGCACACTATCTTATGGCCCACATATGCTTGGAAAGCCGGAGAAGGATCTAAAGTAGGGATGAGCACTTAATGAAAAACGGAATGCTGTTTTGTCCTTTTGTTAGCTAATGAAATGAAACAAAATGAAATGAAATGAAAAGGGGAAGCCGTGCTTTGTTACAAACAAAATGAAACACCATTTCCCCCCTAGAATGAAATTATTCGTTCTAGAGGAAATGATGGGGTACCTTCAGAAAGCAATTCTAAGCCTACCACATGAAATTTGGAAAGGTTTGGGGTTCAGGGAGCTGAGTTCTGAAGCTCCAAAGGGGGTGCCCCTAGGAAAAAAACTTCTAATTGGAATAGGGAGCTGATCAGACGAGCAGTAGCACTGTCTCTGCTTCCCATATGATTGAAATTAGAAGGTTTTTTCCTAGGGGTACCCTATTAGAGCATCATAACTCAACCTCCTTACCCCCAAATGACCCCAAATTTTGCCAGGACACTGCCTGTCACAGAACCTGAATCTGAGGGGTTAAATGGCGAAGAGCTGCTGGAGGAGCCTTGCAGCTCAACTCAGCAGGCAGCTGGGTCTGATGACTCACCTGAAAGCATATCTCCTCCTCCTAGAAGGGCCATGAGCAGGATTCTGCAAAGAGAGCTAGGGAAAGGGTCTTTGATGCTAGATGGGGAATCAGGTCTGGAAGCCCTGAGTACTAGCAGGAGCCTTTCCAGAATTAAGGGTGTGTTCCTTGTTTTGGGATAAAGCTGGCAAGATTACCTTGAGCTCTCTGTGGGAGCAATGCGTCATTTGAACTTGCAACCATGTTCCTGTCTGTGACCTTGGCTCTGTTTCCTGACTTCAGATTGGCTTCCTGGACAATGGCTTTATCTGTTTCCTTGGGTTTGGCATCTGGTTTCTGTGAGATATTCTGGCTTTGACTTGGACTGGTAATTGGTGGGAGTTGGATTCTGTTATTTATCTGGCTTTCCACTAAAGACTTTGGCAAAGAATTGAACTCTGCTTGTGTGTGTGTTCTGTGTGCAGGGCTTGACAAATTTCAGGGGGTTCCTTAAATTTGCTTTCTGAAGGTGCCCCTGCTACTTTGGTGCCCCAAGGTAAGCAATTTTTGAGTGAAAATTATTTTTAAAAAACTGCAATCAAAATTTACTTACCTTGGGGCTCCAAAGTAGCAGGGATGCCTTCCTGAAGCGATGATAGGGGACCCCCTGAAATCTGGAATGATTTGGGGGTAAGGGGACTTAGTTATGAAGCTCTAAAGGGGCTTCATTAGGGAGTTTTACTCTATGGTATTAACTCTCCAATTGTCTCTATGATCCCAACACACAGTGCCAATTTACTATCCCCAGCCCCTTTAGAGCTTCATAACTTTAGATCATCATAACTTAGTCCCCTTATCCCCAAATCTTTCCAGATTTCAGGGGGTTCTCTACAATCCACCACATACACCCTGACCTGTCAAAAAGCCCCAGCTGGAAGGTGGGGGAGGGGCTAAAGGCAGATTGGAGCAGTCCCCCCCATGCTCCATTCTGCCTTTAGTCTCTCCCCTGCCACTCAGCTGGTTTTTTTGTTTTTTGTTTTTTTGACAGGTTGGGGTTTGGAGAGGGAGAGATAAGTTTACTTTAAATACAGCATTGCTACCTTTTCTACCATTGGAATAGTCAACTGTTGGAATAGTCAGCATATTCCTAGAACCATGCATCCTGAATGCTTCAATGATGAATCATTATAGTTACAAAATTTAACATATTTATATTTTCCAGTGGCTGCTGTTATTCCTCTTAATATTCTAAGGAACCACAGGAAGTGGACCTTGGCTGGACCACTGATTTGTTCTTAACAACATTCTAAAATGATAGTTCTCCCACATAGTTGGAAATGGTGTAGGG
This sequence comes from Phrynocephalus versicolor, assembly GCA_023846285.1. Classification (NCBI taxonomy): domain Eukaryota; kingdom Metazoa; phylum Chordata; class Lepidosauria; order Squamata; family Agamidae; genus Phrynocephalus; species Phrynocephalus versicolor. The sequence goes on from JAHTLZ010003542.1 coordinate 36,946,645, forward strand.
GAATGCTATGCTTAAGCTATGTGAATATTGTCTCCTCTGGAGAAAGAAAGATGGGTTTCTAGAAAGCAACAATTTGTTTTGTTTACCTCTGTGAGCCACAAGAGTGCTTTGTGTAGTGAGATATACAATTAAATGGTAGTGAGTGATTTCCATTAGAGCTGCTCTCAGCAGGGTGCATCATTTAAAATATACTGAGCAGTATCCACAAACGGCATGAATTAAAGGCAGCATAAAGTTTCTCAGCAGGTGATAGGCAGAAAAGGTAAAAAAATAATGAGTCTGTCTGCTGAGCAAAGCACCTAAAATTAAGAAGACAAACTGGACACTGCATACTGTTTTCATATGAAAATGGGTGGTTGGATGGCTTTGAAGTGAGTGGGCCTAAACTATATATGTAATGTGAAAATGTTTTAATAATGTTCATTCAAAGTTCATTTGGAGATGCTTCAGAACACAAACATTCTGTTTTTGACAAGACAGAATGGAATTGGATCCATATAAAGTTGGTCATTGTTCTTTAAATATCTCAATTACCTTACAACTAGACATGGGCACGAAACAAACAATTTTTCGTTTCCGTTTCCGTTTTTTTGTTTTGTTATGTAACGAAACGACAAACGAATTTTGTCTCTAAAATGAAACTGCAATATGAGTGAATTGCTTAAAATCCTTAAAAATCACAAAAAATTGAAATAAATAGTAACAAAATGGTAACGAAACAAACAAAAACAAAAATTTTTTTTTGCAAAAATTCGTGAAAAACAGAAACGAACCGAAACGGACCCTCCAAATGACAAACGACAAACGAAATGCCATTTTTTTGGTTCGTGCCCATCTCTACTTACAACCCCTAATTAGGGTCAGTATAAGTTGATTCTGACATGACAGCACCGGAAGATAGTCGTGGCTGTGAGTTAGGTGCCACCAGTGAGAAAAGTCACACTGTGTGGCCTTGGGCAAACTACACAGTCCCACAATGTCCACAGAAGAAGGGAGTGCTTAACCACTTCGGAACACTCTTTACCTCCAAATCCTGAAAAGAGTCTCCAATAGTCAGAATTGACTCATCTGCCACTTGATTTCAATGAGACTAATGACACAATCCTACATTCCTCTATGCCTACTCAAAAGTAGGTCCAATTGAGTTCATTGGGACTTGCATCCAGGAAAATGGGTAGAGGAGTGCAGCATGACTGAGTTTGAGTCTGGATCCACACTATAAAATGTGTCAGAAGAATTACACTTGTTAGTTCCAACTCCCAATTTTAGAACATCTCTTCACAATATCTTTGTATTCTGTTCCGAAAAATTCATTATCAGATTACACTTTAGTTCTGGCCATGGAAAGAATTCCAAAATATATGTGCATGCTTATCTTGGTGAACTTGCTTTCAAAACATAGCAACACAGGTATCTTTAAGTGAAGAGGAAAAATGCTCATCTTTATCTTGTTTGACTAAGTGGACTGCCCAAATTGTGCATTAAAAATAGCCTTATCTTCTTAAGGGTTCAAAATCAAACTTGGAAGCTGGTCATAATAGACTTGTTACATCCTAGTAACTATATTTGAATGTAAGCATCCTGGAAATGTAAGCTCCAGAAAGTGGTTTTGTACAGGTAGTTGCAGAATTTATTTTATTATTCATTTTATTTCAATGTAACACCTACACTCATATGCAACACTGCAACTCATAATGAATTAAGCATGATTAAGGATATAGAACTGGCAGGCCCTTTCCAGAATTTTCCAAGGGCCAGCCATCTTTCCACTTTAAAACATTACTTTTCTAACCAATATACTTTTCACTTTGATATTTGAGAGAAATGTCTATCACAAATCAATCAATACTCAAAGATGGTAAGAAAGAAACATTTTATGAAGCAATCATTACCAAGCCATGTGGTTATTTCTTCACCTGTAATCTGCTGTGCCATTATTTTAAATCCAATAAAGTTTTTGGTTCTTTTTCACACATATAAAAAAGAGAGATTACTGTAATTCAAGAGTTAAAATAAAACCATTTAACATACAAGTGTATTGAAGATGGGTCATTTTCAGGATTGTCAAAAGAAGGCTACGGCACAGAGGTGGTGCAGCTGAGATGTATTATTAATATGCTGTCAAGTCAAGTCAAACACATGGCAACTATTTCAGAGCTTTCTCGCCATAGAGTATTTCTTCTGTTGGGGGTGGGCTGGGGGCGGCCTGGGACTATGTAACTTGCCCAAAGTGAGAGAGGCTGGCCCTTATCTTGGCAAGCCTAAGGTGGAAATCAAAATCCCAGTCTCTCGCTCCTCAACCGGTCAAGAAGAATTAATATACATTTTTTTAAAAAAGCACACAACTAACTCATAATTGATCTCAAATTTTAACTAGGGAAATATTAAGTATGCACGGAAGGCCCATACAACCTGATAAATGAAGGGCATACATGCAGCCTGGGACCAGATTGCTCTGTGGATGACAAGGGCTCAATGTGTTCTGTCTTTAGATTCTGCGACACTAGGTTTCTGGATTTCAATTTTTAAACAATGGAACGCATACCAATGGAAAAACAGTGATGCAAATGATTCCCTTTACCTTACTCCTCTGAAGAAAATAACTGTCAGAGAGGCTACAAGCATATCCTGTATATATCCTGCATAGTTAGTGCAGACTGAGTCCTTCCTAGTGCCCCAGTGATTTCTGAGGAGACCTTGGGTTTTATTGGGGAGCACCACTATTTCTTATCTTATTCTTTGATGTCAGCACTTCAGTGTAACACTTTCAGCTGAAAATGCTGACCATTCTTTTAATGCCACAAATGCCAAATGAGAGGTGGATGAGACTGCAAAAAGAAAGTCACTCCTCAAAGTCAGGCACACTGATGCTATAAATGTATTCTAAGTTTCCAGAAACTGCTTCATCAATGATAACCATAGACTTTTACAACTTAGAGTACAACACAGCACTTAATGGTTGATTCTAAGAAGAGTCCATCAGGAGCAAAACCCAATAAGACTGATTATAAACAGAAGATTATTTATTTATTTATTTATTTATTTATTTATTTATTTATTTATTTATATACTGCCCAACTTTCTGAAGGCACTCTGGGTGGTTCACAACCATAGAATCCATAGAGTTCAGCTATAAAACAATGTAAAACAAACCCAATCAATCAGAATATTAACATTAATAAAAAACCTTGGGATATACGATGGCGGCAAAGAAGGAAAAAAATAGGATGAACCGCCATTAGTCGCCAAAAGCAGCTTGGAAGAGCCATTTTAATCACTTCCAAAAGGCTGAGAGGGGCTCCACAGTCCTAATATCGCTGGGAAGCAGATTCCACCAAATGGGACCCGCCACAGAAAAGGCTCAGTTCTGGGTAGCGACTTTAAGCATAAGGACCTTGGATGACCTAGTGGGCCAGGCCAAAGAAGATCTTGGGATAGATCTGAGAGATAAGCTGGTCCCAAGCCGTGGGGTGTTGTAAATCAAAACCAGTACCTTGAGCCTTATCCAGGAAGCAACGGGTAGCCAATGCAGGCGGGCCAGAATGGGGGTGATGTGGTCATATCTTCCGGCACCAACCACCAATCTGGCTTCTGCATTCTACACCCACTGCAATCACTGGATAAGGGTCAAGGGAAGCCCCATGTAGAGTGCATTACAGTAATCTATCCTTGAGATAACCAGCACTTGCGCGGCCGTAGACATGGGAGATTCGTATTCAGAAATGACAACGAAGCACAGTTCTATAAATGCCAGGGTGATCCATTACCCTCCCCCCATTCACTGTATAGTGCTTGACTCTGGTGGCAGCAGCGGTAGGCCAACCACAGAAGCAGACAGCTCTTCTCTGCTTCCCCATGGAGCTGACCACTGATCAGCTGAGCAGAGAGATTCTCCATCCCACATCTTTACCTGAGGAGTTGGCTGTACAAGAAGACAGGGAAGAACTGGTTTGGCTGCTTCTGCAATTGGTGAGCCATTGCCACCAGAGCCAAGCACCTTTCAGTGACTGGGGAGTGAACTGGCTGATTCTGAAGGGAGGGACTGGATCAGCCAGGCATCTGTGGAGTTGAGCTGTGTTAGCTTTGTATTCATTCGTATTGCTGCTTGCAGGTGCACCAGACACAGTTCTCCCTTTAGAGAATTATTTGCAGCATGGACAGAAGTGCTGGAAAGATTCAGATAGCTAATGGTGATTCCATGGATAGATAAGGAGTGGCGGTCGACACTTACCATGGCTCAGTGTGATTCTGTAGTTCACCCAGGTTCCATGCCCTACCTCCTCATGTGGGCACCCACTGACAAGAGGAAGGGCATAGACCACAGTGCTGCTTCTGATGGGGCACCCATGGGGGCAGATGGAACATGGAATCTGGGGCCCCACATGACACCTGCGGGCCCAGTCCAAGGAACCCTGTTGAACTGCCAATCCACAGCAAATGCTCATCTCCAATAAGGAGCATGCAAATCACTCTGTGTCCAGCAGAAAAAAGAGGAAAGTGCCTATGAACTATGACACAAATCTTTTGAACCTCATGACCCAATGGTGATCTTTGAGTTAGAGAGCCAGAAGCTTACTAGAACCCAAGTGATGCCAGAGCACAAACAGATGAATAAGCTGTGTCGAAGAGAAAGGTATTAGAAATTAATTCCCAGTAATAAATGCGAGGAAATACACCAGAGTGCTGGATCTAACACACAGTGGTCTATGTGAACCACTACCTATATTGTGTCATCAGTCAGGAAATATATATATTCTAATCTTTGTGAAGTATTTATTGAGGCATTGTGTTACATAAAATGCTGAAGGAAGAGATACACAAGATGTTTGAGAAATACACAAGTTTGAAAAAATGCCCAAACCCCTTCAAAATGATAATAGTGGTGAATATGCCTTATGCCACACACAAAATATCCTGAAGGAATAGAGTGTTTTTTATAGAAAGCAATGGGTGAAACAAAATGAATATCTCTTTTGGGGAAGACAGATGCATGCTTGCAGACGCAGAGTTGCCCAGAAGATGATGAGGCATTGTAATTCAATTGCACCGTATCTCTAGAACAGATTGCCAACCAAGGGTGCCTCAAAGGCCCCATTTTAGCTACGGCCTGGCTGCATGCCCATTATGAAGCACATTGAAAGCACAGCCTAAGCTTACAAATGAAAGCAGAAAAGGGATCAGCTACATTTTAGCACAGATGATACTGATAGATTTTGTTGCTCTTGGAAGCAAACAATACAAAGTAATGGACTGGAGAACAGATGAAAACATCATGATGCCTACGGTCATTAATGAGCAAAGTAAAGCAGGCGAAAGGCGTAACTGTGTTAAGTTGTGAGCCAGATAACTATTCTTATAAATATTTTCATTGTCACTTTTACGCTCCTGCATTTGGACTGAAATCTGACACAAGGATTTGCCTGCAACGTAACTTTAGTTTTCGTATATTTGTTTTGAACCTACAGTTTTTCATAATTGTAAGATTTTTAAAAAGCTAAATATTTTCAATATAACTTTTTTTTTTTTGCATAAAATATGATGTCACTTGGAATCATTGCAGCAATGGAGCCACTTATGGTACCCTGATATCCAAATGAAATTTGATATGATTGGAAAGACTGTCTGGTTCACACTGCAATTAACCCCTGTTCAGAGATAAATGCCAAATGTGGCAAACACCAGATTTTATTTTTTCTAGTGGCCTAGGATGGTCCTTTAGGGCTCTTGGGAAGCTGTTCGGAGCTCAGACTTTGTGACATGAAAAGATAGTTCAGAGAAGGAAGTACAGTGGACCCTTGTATAACAAACAGTTTCTATAATATAAAATCTGTACAACATAAAACATTTCAGAGATAGGGAAAATTTGCGTAACATAATCTATGGGGCAAATCCGCACAAAATAAAAATGGGATTACTCTGTTTTCAATGCATTCCTATGGGGAATTTGTATAAAGGAAAATTTGCTTAACATAATTTCATTTGGAATGAATTAATTCTTTATACAAGGTACCACTGTACACCACATTGCACTTCTCCTAGACACAGAAGTGCCAAAAGCTTCACATCTGATGGAGGTAGAGATGTGCTAAAAAGAAGATACAAGAGAAGGGAAGAGAAGAGAGATGTCAAGACTGTTGGACAAGAAGAGGCACTGATGCTGCCCCAAATTCCAGAGCCAGTGCTCAGATGTTCCTCATGACCTAGTGAAACTGTACCAGCTCCATGCCTATCCTACTTTGCAAGGTAAATGCTACTTACTAGACCAGGAATCTAGATGTTGGTGACTGAGTCTCCCAGATGGAGAGAAATTGCAAAGAGCCCAGATAATCTTGGTAAATCCAGCTAGTTAGACAAGACTGCAACCCAGAATTGTAAGTGGGATATAGTTTTTTGCAGCCAGGCCAGCAACAAAGTGTCCTTAGCAGCTACAGTGGTTACTATCAGTCACTGTAAGGTTGCATTCTACGTGGCCACAAAACATTAGTGAGTCTCCTCCAACTGTTTATTGTTGCAATGGCTTCTTTGAACTCTCTTCCCAGGGCACATTGATTTTACCCTCTGCAGGTCTTGCACTGTTGCTTCCCGGGCTTATGCAACAAGAAGTCTGACAAGTCATCACACTATCATCTGCTTTTTGCCCTGTTTCTCAAAATGGTACAGTGGGCACAATGGGGTGCACTCGCCAGCTCTCTCTGCATGCCTCCCCAATGGCTTTTGGATATAGGAATGTATTTTGTTTTTTGTCTGGTCAATGACCAAAATCTACTTCTTCATTTTTGATCTGTCACAATTTTGCAAGAGCTACACACATAAAACACTTTCATCTTTAGCTAGACAGAAATGAATGGGTATGAGTGGTCAGAGCCTTGACCGAGTATTTGGCTGTGAGGGGAGGTGGAGAAGGTTATCTGTTTAGGCACAGTGATGCCACTCCATTGACAGAATTCCAGTTTGGAAGCTCATGGATGTGATACTTAGGAGGATAGGTGTGGCAAGACTGAGATGTGGCACACATTCCTTCAACATAGGGGCAGCTTCCACAGTGGAAGCCCTTGGTTATGGCGAAGAGGCCATACAGTGTTTAGGAAGGTGGTCATCTCAGCGTTATAAGGTTTACATGTGCACACTGCCTAAGTTCTGAACTGTTGTTGAACTTTGGTTTTGTTTTACAGGAATGGATTGCCGTGGTGCCCGTTGGCAAGTTTTACTACTGGGACACAGTTTTATATATTGGGTTGGGAAGCATGCCACCAGGTCTTCATGGGGAACCAATTTGGGTCTGGGGATGGCAGCATCGCTGCCATGGAGGGGTACCAGGCGCATGCATTGGTTTCAGTTTCTACACATAACTTTGCTGGCAGTGGCCAGTAGACCACCGAACATACTGCTGGTGCACTTGGGGGGGAAATGATTTGACATCCCAGTCAGGAAAATTGCTGGGGAGGGAAATCATAAGGGATTTGGACATTTGGAGGCTGTGTTACCCTCAGGTAAAGGTGCGGTGGTTTGTCATCATAGGTCGGCTGAAGTGGCATGCTGAGTGTGAAGCAGCGTGCATCAAACACTCAAGGAGAGGGGTCAATAGGGAGGTCTGCAGGGCCATGATAAGTAGTGGGAGGTCCATGATTTGTCACCAGAGGATTGGTATGAACAGGCCGGAACTGTAGTGAGAGGAAGGGATCCACTTGGCAGAGCGGGGCCTGGACATATTTTTGAAAGGATGTTCAGAGGGGCCTGCAGGCAGAATTTGAGCTCCTGGTGGGGAGGCTTGGACCATAGCTAGGCTAGGCCAAAGCCATGGAGGTAGTGCGGGAAGGCAAACATTTGGTTAGGTGGTTATGGAATGATCCGGTTCTAGCCCATCCAACTTCCTGATGCTGTGGATCCTGAGATTACAGCATTGGGAGGAAGGATATGTTGGAATGCCTTCCTGGGACAGGAGCCTAAAGGCTTTTTGGATCCAGGGGGTTGCATAGGATTTGACCGGCCTGGGTGGCGCGGACGTAGGGACCGCCCTGCCCTGGGGTTGTGGCTCGCCCAAGAAGCCTTGTGAGTTGGAGGGGTCCCTGTTGTTCCAACCACTAACCCACACTACATATGGCCCCTCAGAGAGTTGGGGAAGAAAATCCCTGCAAAAATTTGGTTAAAACTTTGGTTAAATCAGTTAATAAAGTACGGCCCAGTTTATAACCAAACACCTGTGTCTCGCTTCTTAATTTGCCAGTGGGGGGAGCAGTGCTCCAGTTTTCCTCTGGTCCAACCCCACTATCCAGCGAAACATGTTCAGATTTCCTATTGGCAACCAGTTCTTCTGTAAGCAGTCTCTTTTCTCTGAGACTACTTACTGGCAAGTAACCACACTTGACAATGATGAAACAATCATTCAAAGTTTACTTTTCACAGGCTATACTAGCTTTTCCTCACAATTTATTTTCTCATGAGGCAAACTGGATTTTTGTCATAATCCCTCCGGCTCTTAATTTTATGGTGAACCTGGATTTTACAAACCCCTGCCACTCATTATAACTGTGATGTCACCTGGTTCCTTTTCCACTGCCTTCAAAAACAATTGTGCCTTATCTACTAAATAAATAGAGACTGACACATGCTTTAACTTTTCAAAATAACACTAACTATTGAGTTCTTCATCTGTTTTGGCAATGTGAATTTAGAAGCTTTTACATGATATTTATAAATCATATATTTGTTTACTGGAATCTCTATTTTTTGAGATGATGTGAATGATTCCTGGCCAATTTAATTTAGTGGTTCTAATTAGGCCACTAGAATCATAGCTGCTTCTTGAACCTCTCTTGTTTTATTGACTCACCCACAGCTAGCTATCTTGATATTTTGACTATGTTTTTAAAATAAAATATAATCACTTTTTCAGTTATTTATATTTAGGCCAGGACACAAACATGCTTAGAGATAAGTGCTTATTCAAAGTACTAATTATTTTCCATCCTTCAAATTTGATAGAATGAAAGCCTTTCCGATGAAGACAGATACATAAAGATAACAGACTGATATTTTTCCTCCACAATGGCTTTCCCCCTTAAGTAGTATGTTTAATGTGTCTAACCTACACATCACTTACCAAAAGTACTTTTTGCTGGAAAACAAATATTTCTGTTTAGTAAGTGCCCAATATTTTTATTATAAGCACTTTCTTTTCTCATTAAAATTGTCAACACTTTCCCACTCCAGCTATTTAGATTTAAGGTTTAGGGGAGTGGGGAAAGTGACATATTTTTAAAAAGGTGAAAAACACTGAATTTCAGAAAAAGAACTTTATTATATCTAATTTGGCTTCCAGCTGAATTAATTGAGGTTCCTCTCATAAGCTAAATTATTATTTCAGTATATTTTGTGATGTTGTTTCCTTGCAATGTTATCATTTAAATTCAAGATTTTTAGAGCATGTTGGCAATTATATATATTGTAGAAATGAATAAGTAACCACCCTAGTTTTCTTTAAATTAACCTATTCACAACAAATGGGTGTCATAGGTTTTGTCAATTTGTAATGCTACATGCGTTTTTAAAAACTGTAAAATGTTGTGGGTATTTCTGAGGCCTCTAGTTTATCCATCAGTGCCATGGGGAAACAATGGATAAAGCCCAAGATACATTTCTCCAAATTTTAATAATACAGTAGTTAATGTCAATCATTTCCCTGTTGGATCCCTCAATATGTGTTTATGGGTTTCTGCTGCCTTTCCTGTAATGGAAAATCAATGTTTCTGTTTCAGCAATGGTTCCCAAAGATGTCTATATAGTTACTTGGTTAACAAGCAACTTGGTTTATGAGCATTTTGATTAATGAGCAAACATTTCTGAACATTTTTGCCTTATTAACAAGCAGTGTCTCGATATACCAGCACTCTCATGTGAGTTACATAATCAAAAGTGCTCTAAGCCAATGGCATCTCTACCTACTTCCCCCACTACTGCTTGAAGTGTGTGAGTGTCTGTTTCAGTTTTTGTTTCAGGCAAGAGCAGCAGCATATTTAAATATTTAAATAAGGATTTACTCCACCCAAATAGCACACAATATTTCAAAATATTTTCCAGAAATATTTCTGTAGGCTATTTTTGCAGACATTTCAACACATTTAGTGATATTTTAAATATATTTCCAATGTTACCAAAATTATTTTAAATGTTTTTAAAATATTTGTATGCTGTCAGGTCAGGAATCAATTTTGAATTGCTCTGTCTTATCATATTTAAATAGCTTTATTTTTGTCAAAAGATAATGTCTACTCAACATGCCTGAGGCTAAAAAGAAATGTAGGCAGCATAACATTGATTATTTGAAGTTTGGCTTCATTCCATCCTTGTCGGACAAACATCTGCCCATGTACCTTTTGTGCAACAGAGTTTTAAACAATCATGCTATGAAACTATCCAAGCTGGAGGATCATCTGAAAAGGTGTCACCCTGATAAAACAGATAAAGATTTGACATACTTTAAAACACTGAAATAAAAACTTCAGAAGAGAACTATGGTGGACAGTATGTTTGCTTCAGCATCAAAAAGAGACTATGATGGTTTGTGGGTGTCTTACATTATCTCATAGCAAAATCAGGAAAACCTCATACTATCAAGGAAGAGCCATTTTACTAGCCGTTTAAGAGGTTGTACACAAGCCTGCATATGATATACTCAAAAGAATTCCTTTGAGCAACAACACAGTTCAAAGATGTATTGATGAAATGAGTCATGATGTTGAAAGCTTCCTGTATACTTATCTGAAAATGAACCATTTCTCTGATCAACTGGATGAATCAACTTTACCTGGTAAAGAAGCACTATTATTGGCATATGTTTGTGAAGAACAGCTCTTTGTGAGAACTTTGACAACAGACACTAAAGGCAAACCAATAGTCAATGTTTTGAAAGATTATTTCATGGAAAAAGCAATCCTTTTATCAAATAAAATATCATCAGCAGCAGATGGAGCACCATCCATGTTTGAGCACTATCGTGGTTTTAAAAGCCATTTAAAACAAAATGTACCGAGGGTGTTTGCAATTCACTGCGTCATTCATTGTCAAGTTACATTTAGTAGCTAAAAATCTCAGTGCCAGATTGCATTAATCTCTTCAATTTGTCATCAACGCAGTAAGCAAGATCTGTATCAACACATTGAGTTCTAGGTTATTTACACAGTTGTGTGAAGAAAATGATGAGGACTTTCATCAATTACTCCTTCACACTGAAGTATGTTAGCTCTTGAAAATTTTTGAGATGGTTTGAGAGTTTTTGGATGCTAAAGATCCCATTTTGAAAGAAAATTTAATCAAATCGAAACCAGACATTACTTATTTAACAGATTTGTTTACTAAATTAAATGAGGTTAACTTGCAGTTACAAGGTGACAGTCTGAATTTAATAAAAACAAAGTCCATCATTGCTGCTTTTCTTGCCAGAATTAATCTAATGAAGCAAATCATTGGGTGGTGTGAACTTTTCCAGTGCTCCAACTCGTCATTGACAAATGTCCAGGATGATGACGTTTTGGTCTACATTCAACATTTAAATGTCCTTCAGACAGACTTTAAATCTACGTTTGAGGATGTTTTGACTACGTTAATACCACAGTGGATTATCAATCCATATGGTGACATTGAAGAATTGGATGTCACATTACAAGAAGAACTCATCAGAATAAGCACTAATGAAGAACTTAAGGTGCAGTTCAGAATGAGCTATCAGCAATGCTGGCTTCAGAAAGATATACCTCTTGTTTATCCTGCATTATGGACTATTGTAAGAAAGTTTTGATAGCTTTTCCATCTTCATACCTTGTGGAAAGGGGGTTTAGCATGGTTGCCAATCTTCTTACGGAAAAAAAAGAAACGGATCGGAAATCACTGGATGAAGACATTTAAGACTATACCTCACTAATTTGAAGCCAAATATTGAACAATTGCTACCAGAGCATCAGGCTCATCCCTTCCATTAACAGCATTATTTGTGCATTAATTTTGTTAAGAATTTTACTACCTTATTTGGTTCATTCCAAATCCAAATATTTCCTTGCATTTTGTGTCTTTTCAATAAAGGTATGAATAAAAATTGGACATGTTTTTCTTTTTTTACAGTATAAGTCAGATGGTCAGGGTCTTCCCAACTTAAGTGAGATACATTGTAATTTTGCTTTATTTTTATTTTTTAAAATCACCTTATTTTGTTTGTATACCGATCAGCTTCTTTTTCAGTCTTCTTTGGTTTCGGGTATGTTTTGATCCATCTAAAAATCCTCATCAAGTACAGTTTTAATTCATATAGTAGAGAGACATGTCTCTTTCATAGGTGGATGGATTTAATTAAGCAAAACATACTTCCCCTCCCCATGTTCAAAATGAAAGAGGAAAGGCAGGAGACACATTTTTGAGAAGGGGGGATAGGCACAGGTTGTGCTGTATTTTAAAATGAATTGATTTAGTTACTCACTGCTTTGTTCTAATCAAGCTGTTCTTACCATTACTACTTGTAAAAATAATATGCCTGACCACAAGGAGTCAGATCACATGTTTCTTTCATCTCAGATACTTAGATCAGAGCTTCTCCAGTCCAATCAAAGAAATAAACTTCTGGATTTTCATAAGAACAACTTAAATAAGGTTGTTTTATATGTCATGAGCCATCAAGTCACTTTCAGCATTTGGCGACCCTAATCAGGTTCTTTTTTAAGGTCAGCGAGATAAGAGATATTTCCATTCCCATCCATTGCTGTTGCTTACTCTCCTGATGAGTTTGTAATGGTTGAGCAGGGATTTGAAACTAGATCTACTGAATCCTCATCTGTCAGTTTGTCTGCTTCACCACATTAGCTCTTGTATCAGTCCTGAAACCAGAATATAGCTATAGGCATAGGACACAGCTACTACATTGCACTGCGTAGGTCCTTGGCATCCACAGGGGATTGGTTGCAATTCTCCAACCCACCTCAGATGCTGAAAACTGTGGATAATACCAAACCATAACATGGTCTCTGGCTCCTTCTAGTGGCCAGTTCTGGTAATTCCATTACATCATGGATAAAATGTATTTCTGGGGTTTTTCTAATTTAATATTTTTTAGTATTTTCAGGCTGTGGATAAGTGAAACTGTGGATATTGAACTGCAGATATGTGGGGTCTTACTGTGTCCTGTGCAAGATTAAACAGAGGAAATTTTATTTCCATGGTATAGGCAAGTATTTCTAAAAACACAACCAAAAGACAGCGTTCCTGTTGGAACTGCTGGATCTCTGTAAAGATTCGGCTCTCAGGAAAATTGTTGGCAGCTGCACTTCTCAGTGTCTTCAGTTCACAAAAGCTGTCACACCCCACTCTCATCCTCATTGACAGAAAAGGTAGGAAGGGAAGAAGGGGAAAGTGCCAGAATGATTGACTGCATGTGCAAAATCTGTCCCTCAAAGGATTTGGGCCCCAAAACCTTACAATAAAATTGGAACAGCTATAGGCAAAAACCAATAAAGAGCCACTACAAAGTTGTAATACTAAGACACCATTAAATAAGTATATTAAAACATCCTTAAGTGAAAGAAAACAGTTCAAGGACAGATATGTTTAAGAAAGAAACACAGTATATGTAACCTTCTGAGTAGTAACTTCATTCCTCTTCTTATGTTATTCTAATCTTACAATGACTTCACTCCTTTGTGAGAGGGGGTGCAGGTTCATTGCATGGCAGTGAAGGAGTGGAGGAGAAATCCTACACAGCTTCAATCTCAAAAAGCTATGTCTCAAAAAAGGCATAGTGGAACTGGAAAAGATGCAAAGGGATATGATTGAGGCGTACAAAATTATGTAGGGCACGAATAGTGGACAGAGGGATGCTCTTCAACCTCTCACAAAATACTAGAACCAGGGGACATCCACTCAAATTGAAGGATGAGAGAGTAAGAACAGACAAAAAAAAATGCTTCTTTACCCAGCGTGTTGTTTGTCTGTGGAACTCCCTGGCACAGGATGTGGTGATGACATCTGGCCTGGATGCCTTCAAAGGAGGATTGGACAGATTTCTGGAGGAAAAGTCCATCACAGGTTACAAGCCATGATAGGGATTAGAGATGGGCATGAAATGAACAATTTTTCATTTCTGTTTTGGTTTTTTCGTTTCATTGCGCAACGAAATGACAAATGAATTTTGCCTCCAAAATGAACCAAACCGAACAGAAACACCGGAAATTTTGTCGTGCGTTTTGTTTTCGTTACGGCAATGCAGTGAGTTGCTTTAAAAAATCACAAAAATCACAAAAATTGAAATAAATGGTAATGAAACAGTAACAAAATGAATGAAAACAAAAATGAATTTTTTGAAAAAATTCACGAAAAATGGAAACAAACCGAAACGGACCCCCTAAATGACAAACAACAAACAAAACACCATTTTTTTTATTCGTGCCCATCTCTGATAGGGATGTGTAATCTCCAGGCTTAAAGACTGGGTACTTTGTGGGCCAGATGCAGGGGAATGGTGTCAGTAGACAGATACCTAGTCTCATGCACTCCTGGATGCATTTGGTGGGGCCACTGTGGGATACAGGAAGCTGGACTAGATGGGCCTTTGGCTGAATCCAGCATGGCTCTTCTTATGTTTTTATGTTCTTTTGAAAAGTGGATGGCAGAGAATGAGATGGTTGGACGGTGTCATCAATGCAACCAACGTGGATTTGACCAAACTCTGAAAGGCAGTGGAGGACAGGAGGGCATGGCGTTCTTTGGTCCATGGGGTAATGAAGAGTCGGACACAACTGAACAACTGAAAAACAACAACAATTATTACATTATTGCCACAAAGTGTTTTCTAACTGTGTTTATTGAAACTAGAGGAAGCTTGAATTCCTGTTTGTCTCAAAGGCATTGCGTAACATTGCTTCAAGTGTGGTCTGCGCTACTTGCTATTTGCCCAATGCATCTTCTCTTCATTCCTCCTTTCAATGCCTTTCAGACTCTCTGCAATTCCTCACCTCTCTGACAAACCTTCCTAACAACCTTCTCCTTTATCCTCCTTGCTTTCTGTGGAAAGAGCATAGTGATTCATAGTGGCAGTGCATCTGGCCCAGTACTATGAACAAAGACTAGTAACAGCTTGTCTCTGTGTCAGGTGTTCTTTGCAACCCCTACCTGGAAATCCTTTGTATTCCTTGCTGATACTTCATCCCAGAATTAACAAGACCTGATTCTGCTTACCTTTTGAAATGAAAGGTTAGGTATGCACTAAGTAGCACAGTGTTTCAATAGCTGTTTGGGACTGATAAGAGTTCTGATGAAACTGCATCTGGAAGGCCACAGGTAGCTGAAATCTATGCTTGACAAGCACGTTGTCTGCTGGTGATAGGTGTTATAGTTGGACACAACTGGAGGGTGTCTGCCTGTAGAAGTCTGTTGTACAACCATGGGAGTTAGCATGACATGATTGGTAGACACATTGCTAATTCTGGCCATTTTGAACAAGTTTGCTGCTGGGTTTGTTTATATAAGAGGAGCTATATGTGAATCGGGTGGTAAACTAATCTAGGGAAAAGGTGCACCATAATTTTAATCCTTTTTCTATTTAGCAAACAAGCAGAACAAATCTGCCTTCGTTTCTAAAAGGAGGAGAGGGTACAATGGAGATTTTTTTTGTTCAAAGTCGCAACTGCTCTTTGCAAAATAATATTATGCAACAAGACATGATCCACAGTCGGAATTTATCTGAAAGTACTGCTATTGAGATGAGCAAGGAAGAATGGAATCCTGCTGGCAATTGTAAAATATAATAGAGTCTGTGCTGCCAAAAGCAATTTTTAAAAAATCCTATATTGACTCAGTAATGCAAGAATGAAATCTCTCTCTCAGTTTCACACACACACAGTGTTGCAGTTCTTCTTGAACATTTCATAAACCTAGGCATTATTGATATAGATAAAGCAGTCTTCACATTTTGTTGTCCATTCCATATGTGCAGGGATCCTAGATTATCAACTCAGAAGCTCCATTGAGTTCAGTGGATTAAATGTTGATAGAGTTGTTGTAACTTTAAGGTAAAGATAAAGGTTCCCCCTGCATATGCGTGCTAGTCATGTCTGGCTCTAAAGATGGTGATCAGCTCTGTTTCTAAGCCGGAGAGCCAGTGTTGTGGCCATGTGGCCAGCATGGCCAAATGCATTTCTGTGCACGAAACACTTTACTTTCCCGCTTTTTACAGCGGTACCTATTTACCTACTTGCCTTTACATGCTTTCATACTGCTAGGTTGGTGGGAGCTGGGGTAAACAGTGGGAGCTCACTTCACTGCAGTGCACCCAGGTTTCAAACTGCTGAATTAACTTTAACTGGTTATAATTTTTGCTTGGTAGATAAGGCCAATAAATAGACAAGAGTACATGTGATTATTGCACCAAATATACGGATTGTGACTGTTTGTCTATCCAGTCTTCCTAACCTAATGAAGAATCACATCTGATCTGAAATGGGAAAAGGGGAAACTATCCAGTTGTCTCAGAACTTGGAAATGTTACCTTTTGGGCTTAAGCTCTTAGAACCCTCAGCAAATATTAAATCAATGTCTTACTTTAAGTTGTACCCCCAGGAAGCCTATGGGTGTCTTCCCAATTGCTTTGTTCCACCATTCATTTCAAGTGCATAGGTGACAGCTCTTTTGATGGAGCTGACCTTCTTGCCTAAAGGATTCATTTGTCTTCTCCTGGCAGCAGAAGAAAATGAGAACGTGCCCACTGTTGTCTGACAGAAAGCTCATTCTCACTGTCTGAATTATTGGAACACTTGAGAAATGTGATGGTGAATGATAGGCGCATCTGGCTGCCAGTGGTGCTTGGGAATTGTGAGAGGAGGAAAAGCTGCAGGGGATGTGGGCTTCATATTGCATATGAATATGTTGATTTCATGGCATTTCATATTGGTTGATGATGGTTTCCTTCTTCTAGGAGGGGATTCAAAATCTTGGGCACCATCACCCAAAGAGCCACATCCCATCTCCCCATTAATTGAATCTTTTGAGGGCACAAAATGCAGGAAAAGCCTTCAAAGATAGTGGCAATTGATATACATACTGCCCCCAACCTGCTTACAGTTGCTCCATCCAGATTTGGAAAAGTTTTATTTTCAAACTTATAAGTTCTTGAATCCCATGGCCAGCATGGGCACTGTCACTGTATAATCTTGAGTACAAGGACACCTGAGGACTCATTACATGTCCTTCGTATGTGTAGTATATTTCTTCAACATCCAATGAACACAATGGCCATGCAACATTAGGACATTCCTTTTGTGAAGCCCCCGTTAAAGTATCGCCTTTCATTTCAGTGCAATCAGTGTTGAAGGTTCACCTGGTGGACCTTGTGCCCAGGAAACAAATGGGTATTGCAGATTGAAAACTAGGAGGAAAGGCGAGTAATCACAGTTTGGTGATCATGTTTTAAAAATAATCAGTAATGTTGCCAAGATAACAGCCACATTTAAGCAGTTAAATAAATGTAATCAAATATGGGAGTAAAGTAAAATCTATTTAAAGGAGTTATTAATTATATAAGAAACTCTATGAAGTCACCACAGCAGACTCACATGAATCTGGGGGAAAATAGTGTTCTGTATCTATTTTTTGCTTTTACAATAGCAGAAAAACAGCAAGAGACAGGAAACTGCCTTCTTATTTTACTGTTTCTATGACAACAATTTGTCTCCAGTGCTGTGTGAACTGATTGCCTATACTGATTTCTTTCTTTCTTTCTTTCTTTCTTTCTTTCTTTCTTTCTTTCTTT
>JAHTLZ010003542.1:36967638-36977889 GCA_023846285.1 Phrynocephalus versicolor
ATCTATCTATCTATCTATCTATCTATCTATCTATCTATCTATCTATCTATCTATCTATCTATCTATCTATCTATCTATCTATCTATCTATCCCTTTGATATCATTACAAACACAATAAATTAATATTAATAAATGAATAAAATAAATAAAACTGCCATTTAACCACAATTAAACCCCATACGCAACTCAGTTTATTACAAAACAGATTTATATACAGCACTCCATAATTACACTTTCTTGTCCAAGTCACTAAAAGTCTGCCTCAAAAGAAGCATCTTTTCCTGCCAACAGGACTCTCACAAGGCAGAATCCACAGCTCTATTTGTTAATATTTATTATTTATTTACTTTTGAGTATTTTTGCCCTGCTTTTCTCCTTGAAAAAGGACCCAAAGCAGCTTAAAGTAAGGAGGGACAATATACAGCACAGTACAATTAAGACATGTTCAGTTTGAGAACAGGGAATTGAGTGGTATCTTATAGCATTAGAAGGCAACATGAAAACTAACATTTGATAACATAGTGTCAATGCAATCACACAAGGAGTGATATAAACACAAAATTATAAGTAGCTATAAATACAAAGTCTGTGTAGCCATCTATGGAAGATTCAAATAAAACGAAAAATGGTAGTCCATCGTTCAGGGAGAGCTTCCCTGAAGAGAAAGGTCTTACATTATTGAAATTCCCAACACAGATTCTTACAGTGGTGCCTCTACTTACAAGTGGCTCTACTTATGAGCAATTTGACTTAAGAGTGGAAAACCATTGGTGCTAGAGATGGGCACGAATCAAAAAATTGAGTTTTGGTTTTTTCTTTGTCGTTGAGAGGTCCGTTTCGTTTCATTTCCATTTTTTGCGAATTTTTGGAAAAATTTCATTTTCGCTTTCCTTTTTTCATTTTTCTTTTCTACCCGCTTTTTGCACGATTTTTAAACCATTTCCATGCAGGCGCGTCCCCCAATGCCCCAGACCAGAGGGAAAACACTAAAAAAAAATTGATGCTGGCAGAGACACAGTATAGACTAGGTACGCAGGGAGGCTGCAAAGGCAGCGGTGGGCGTTGCCCAGGGTGCAAGGCAGCCGCAGAATGACTGCACTGTGGGGCAGGAGAGGGTACTCACCAAGAGGTATGCACACACGCACACAGGGAGGCTGCAGGACTGAAGCTAGGGTCGCAGAGACAGCAATCCCACCCTAACTCCCACTGGGGACTGCAAGGAGGACGGGGGCTGCCAGAGCTTTTTATGCCCTCTGTGGCTGCCAGACCTGCCCAGTCTGCAACCTGGGCATGCTATTGGTTGTAGTTGTCCAAGAATTTACATGATCCCATCACATGGCTTGCCTCCATGTTGTGCCTGGAGTGGCGACATCCATTTTGTCATCCTTAAAGGGAAAAGAAAAATACATTGCAATGGGAGAAGAAAAAAATAAACGTTTTAAGGACCCCAACCCTCTGGTAGGTAATAATTTCAAATAATTATTGCATTATCGCTGCATTTTTATGGATGTCCAGGGCGTTTTAATACCCAAGAAATCAATATTAGGCATCTGGGAGCCATTTTGGGTCGATGTCCCCTAACTCCCCTTAAAGGAAAAAAATACAGTGATCTGAAAAAAGACATAAATGCACGTTTTAAGGACCCCAACCCCCCGGAAGGTATTATCAGACAGTATAAATAATTATTGCTGCATTGTTATGGATGTCCAGGGCATTTTTTAAGATTTAAAACAGCTCATTTCATTGCGCATTGCCATAAATGAAAACAAAACGTAACGAACACAATTTTTGTGGTTCTGTTTGTTTCATTCCATTTTCATCACAATTTTCGTTTGTTGTTTCGTTACGTAATGAACCGAATAACAAATAACAGAAACAAAAAAATGTTCGTTCCGTGCCCATCTCCATTTGGCATTTTAACTGTTGCCTTGCAAATTTTAAATGTGGTTTGCTCTACTTACATTTTTAATTTTTTAAAATTTATTTATTTATTTATTTGATTTTTTAAGATACAGCTGCTCTACATACGAGTTGTTCGACTTATGAGAATGCATTTAAAATGGATTAAACTCATAAGTAGAGGTACCACTGTATTTTACTAAAGTGTTATAAGCAGCATCAGAGAAGCCCAGCTCTGATTCATAGATGCAGAAGCAACTCTAACCAATGGAACATGGAATAAAAAAGAGCAGACATTCTCCAATTTAGTAGGGGGCAAGTCTGAGCTCAGAAAATATGGCAAAGAAACCAAAGGCTACCTAATGCCATCAAGATTATCAAGGTAAATGTGTCTTTTTTTACACTGCTTTAGAGAAAACATGAGGCAGCAATTGTTTTTATAAACAAAGATACCATCGCTGTTAAAATGTCACTCTGAAGCTATGGAAACTGAATTATTAATTTTCAGTGCCAAATTTTGGGTGGAACCCGCTCCCAAATTTTCAGAGGATCAGAGGGATAGGTGCCTGGAGTAGGAACTGGCAAGCCACTCCAGTATTCCTGTAAAGAAAACTCCATGGACATGGGGTCACAAAGAGTTAGTCATGGCTGTAACGGCACAACAAAAATATGGTGGGGAGATTGTACTGAAGATAAGTACTTATGATCTTTTGGACCTTTAACTGATATGATCGCAATGGGTAAAAAATATAGCCCTTTCAAATTCCCCCCCCCAAGGCTTCTGTTTTGGAGATGTTGCTGCTGAGCAATTGGGGAAGAGGAGATAATTAATGAGACTTTTGTTCTTGCAAAACTCTCCCCAAAGGTTAAGCATTTGACTTTATAACTGGGGGAAACAAAGTAATTCATCAAACTTGTGAAATGTCACACATAGCAGGTGTAATATGTAAAGAAAGAAATGCTGCTTGGTCTCTTGTCTCAACTGGTAAGCTTGTAAAAATAAAAGGGAATGTTGACATACAGGGTACAAACCACTATACAACAACTGACATCTCGTTCATACTCCTTTGGGACTCAGTAAAAGCTGGAACGGAGCAGAATGGGGTAGAACAGGGACTTAATAAAAATGATGGCAAAACAGTGAGGTGAGGTGGATAAATATCAGAACATAATTTGAAACCTTAAACTTAAAAATATTGCCCTTTCATTCATCCTTTATTGGCCCCAAGCCTACCAGAATGCAACACAGTGGTCTGGAACAGCAACTTCTGAGTAGGATAATTAAACCTAGATGAAAGAGATGCAGTAAGCTACAAAACATCCTTAGGAACAGCATTTTAGTACCTGTTCCAGGCAGAAGATCAATCCAGTGGGGGGGGGTCTGCGAGACCAATACCCTCAGTTTTACTTATCCATTGCCTGAAAATTTTAATGTAAACAAACCTCTCCCCCATCCTGCTAGAAATACCATATTTTTCTGTGTATACAATGGTATTTGCCCCTTAAAACCATGACACTAAAAATTAAGGGGTGTTGTACATGGGTTACGGTTACATTTAGGGTTCCCAAGGGGTGGGTGTGGGTGGGGTGGAGTAGAACTCAAACAGGCCTTGTTTCCCTCCTCTGTGGTTTGGTTTTTGCAAGATTGGTTCTGTCTTTTCAGCTAGGAAAAATTTGGGATGGAGGAGCCCATTAAGAAATGCCTTAAGCAGAAAGGAGGGCAACCAAGCACTCACAAAAAGAAAACAGCAGGGGCTGGGAAACAGCAGGGGTTGGAATGGAGGAGAATCCAACATGACCTTGTTGTTTTGCTGTTTCATTTCCTCTCCAGCAGCACTTGATTGCCCTCTTCTCTGCTTTGCTCTTACAAGGATTCCTTTCAGCCACAACTTTTTTTTCAGTGTGAAAAGGTGTTTCTTTTTTAGGGAAATGAAAGGAAACAGCAGGGGGTGGTGAAGGAGGAGAACTCAAGGAGGATTTATTAATTTTATTAATTTAGGGCCTTAAAACTGAGGAGCATCTAATCAATGGCAGTGTCTTATAGATGGAGAAATACGATATCCGTTTCCAAGATGTATTCCCAGAACTGGCCAGTAGAGGGAACTAGAGGCTGTGCTATTTATATCATTTCTATACCCATGTTTTTCAGCAAAAACAGAGTTCCAATTAGGAAAATGCATTGGAATTAATGCTTTTCATTTATCTAGAGGGGACTGATACACCCAGCCCCCGAATTCCGAGGAACAATATTCTGAGCAGAAAATCAACATAGAGGGAAAACATCTTGAAACAGTGATTTGCAAGCAGAAGTGCCCAATGAAATGTACCTGTTCCATCTAACTCAAGGGGATGAATGCTGCCATCTTCCCCAAAGAACAACACTCCAGTACCTGCTCCAGGCAGAAAATCCATATTGTAAGGACCCGCCCAGAATTACTTCTGAGAAGGGATGCTCAATAAACATCACCTGTCACAGAAGGACAATGAGACAACAAAGCAAAAGCAGCCCAAAGGCACAGAACAACAGCACTAACCGCTTGAAGGCACTGTCCTCCCCTCTCCAGGCTGCACCAAAGACATGGCACACTGGCTGAAAGCATACAGCCACAATCACTTTTTTCTGGGTGTGGACTGTGGTTCCCATAGAAGGTCAGTCATTTAATACATCCCTCCCATCATATGTGGCTGCTCAGTTGGTTGCTGTGACAATCTCAGAAGCTGCTGTTTCTGGGCCTTTTTGAGAATCTAAAACTTTGACTACAGCAGACACTGAAGGGTGGTTTCTGGAGCTCTCTTGTAGCTGGCTACAACTATTCCCCCTGCTGCAATGGGATGAGTTCCTCTCATCAAGTGAATTTCATTGGGCTGTCCTGCTCTAAAGTTGCTATTCTAGCCTCCCTTCTCCACACATTGATTTTCTCTACAGACTGGGTACTGGAATATTGTTCCTGAGGGTTTTTTTTGGCTGGTTGCACCAGACTCCTCTAGTCTAATGAGTTTGCTGGATTTTCTTAACTGTCATCCTAAAGGGAGCTGACAAGCACTAGAAGCTACAAGTCTGGCACCATCCAACCTCTTCATAAATGCCATGGATCCCAGCATAGCTGCTTATCAAATTTGTAGATATGAGAGGCTAAGATTTCAGGAGATAAACTCAAGATTCAAGAGCTCCTTGATATACTGGAGAAAAAAAATGAACAAAATTAGGTTGGTCGGGAAAAAATGCAAAGTTATGCATTCAGGTGGGAAAAATCAATTGTGCAGATAGATATAGGGGTGGTTGACACCAGGTTGCAATATTTAGACATCTTTTCTGGATTACAAGATAAACATGCCATGGAGTGTTCTGTTCCAGGCTTAATTTACATTCAGAGTGTCCAGATTAAGGGAAATAATATGCCCCTATCAAAGAGCCCTGATGCATAATAGGTGGCTCAGGACTTCTAATTTGGGAGCTGGGCTGGAGCAAATCCCTACTACACAGGGATATTTCAGAGCTTGTTTTATCTGTCCCTTCTAGTCAGATGGAATGGGTGAACTTCATTAAGCTGTTCTACTTGGAAATCACAATTCCAGGCTGTTTTTCATGCCAGCGTTCTTCCTGAAATGGATACCCAGGGGTGTTTAGGGGTGTTTGTATCAGCCCCTTCTAACCAGATTAAATGGGCAAATTTCACTGGGCTGACTTACTTGGGAGTCACTATTCTAGGATATTTTTCCAAGATCAAATTTCTGACCAGAATGGCTAAGATGTTGTTTCGGGGGAATTGTTGCCGGGGGGGTGGGGGAGGCTGGTTGCATCAGTTCCCTCTAGTTGAATGGGAAAGATCAATTTTGTTTTGTCCTAATTGGAAATCAGTGTTCTGGAATGGTTTTTGCAATACTGATTTTCTCCCTGGAATGAAAGAATATGCATATGGTTGGATACAAATGTGATTAGGAAATCAAGAAGTAATGAAATAACCCATTGGCTGGCTTTATATTAGGGTTAGGGTTAAGGTTAGGGTTAGGGTTAGGGTTAGGGTTAGGGTTACATGAGATTACTATAACATGCCACTACTAATTCCAGCTAATTGACAGGGTGACAATTGTGTAACTGCCTTCAGTTTTGTAACTGCCTTCACAAAGCAAAGTGTTCTGCTTATATACCGCCCCATACCACTTCAAGTAGTATCTGGGTGGTTTACAGTTTAATTACAGTATGCAGGCTACAACCAGACATATGCCCCAGCGTCTCATAAATTGCCTTCAGTTAGCTGCAGCCACTTTATGTGAACACCAGTAGGATTGTGGCCATTGTAATTAATAATAACCATGTGCCGCCCAATCAGTTCTGAGTTATGGTGACTCCTTTCGGGGTTTTCTAGGCAGAGAGTACTCAGATGTGGTTTGCCACCCCTGGGGAATGCCCAGTGGGGAATGAAGTTGGGGATAGTTAAACTAAAATGCATACCCTCAGTAAATCTGCTGGATAACTTGGTCCACTGGCCCAGTTTAGACAGAATTATAAAGCAGGGGGTTTTGTGAAGTAAATGAATTGTGGCAAATGTTGGACCAATTTACTCCTCATCACTGCTCTCTCTTTCTCTTTGACTACAACATGGAGGCAGTGTCAAATTTATAAAGGTAAAGATAGAGGTCGTCCCCCCCCACCCCACAGCCATGCTAGTCATGTCCAACTCTAGGAGCAGTGCTCATCTCCGTTTTTAAGCCAAAGAGCAAATGTTGTGCAAGTCCATGGCTTAGCAATCTCCGTCTGCCTGCACTCCCCTCTCAGAGACATGACATGCCCTGGAGTCCTGTCTGTATTTTCACTTCACACCCTCTCAATTCTGTCTGTGTCTTTACCTCCCGACCTCTCGGCTCTGTCTGACAGCCAATGGTCCTTCTCTTTTCCTCCACCACCTCATTCTCCCTGATTCTCCTTTCCCATTTATCCACAGGGACATCAATGATCCAATAGTTGTCCACTATTGGTTCGTCTCTAATGAACATCTCTGCACTACTTTTCTTTCACTCTTATCTCCCGCCCCTTTCGCATCAACCCATTCAATCAAATCTTTATCTGTTTCCCCTTTCCTTCTTCATTTATCTTCTCCCTCTTCAGTTGGATTGTGTTCATGGACAGCACACTCCCAGATTCCTCACAGGAACACAGTTTACTTCCCTGCTTTTCACAGTGGTACTTATTTATCTATTTGCATTTACATGATTTCAAACTGCTAGGTTGGCAGAAGCTGGGGTTAACAACGGGAGCTTGCTCTGCTGCGTGGCACCCGGGATTCAAACTGCTGAGCTGTCGACTTTGCAGCCAACAGTTCCAGTGCTCTAGCCCGCTGGTTTGAGACAGCAAGCTATGGTGTTGGACTAGACTCAGCAGACTCCATCTGGGTTTAAATCTCTGCGTAGCTTGGAAATGCATGATGAAGTGGCAGTGGTAAAACCATACTTTGAAAACTACCTTAGGATCACCTTATGTCAGAGGCCACTTGGTAGTAGGCAATAGTAACCTGTAAGCTACAGCTTACAGCCTTCTATCATGATGTGCTTTTTAAGGTAACCCCCCCCCCCCGTCCTTCAAACACAGAGACACACACGTGGATCTGCTAGAATAATTTACTTTTCATTTACTTTTTCTTTATTTTATACAATAATTAAAGTGTAATAATCATAACTTTTCCATTGA
Source organism: Phrynocephalus versicolor (assembly GCA_023846285.1). Classification (NCBI taxonomy): domain Eukaryota; kingdom Metazoa; phylum Chordata; class Lepidosauria; order Squamata; family Agamidae; genus Phrynocephalus; species Phrynocephalus versicolor. The sequence goes on from JAHTLZ010003542.1 coordinate 36,975,224, forward strand.
ACAATTTTAGTAACAAACAATATCAAAATAGTGTTCCCTTCTCAATATGTAAAGAAGAATTTGTCAAAGCTATTGCAATACATACACTAAGAATAATGTTCTGAGGCCTTTTACTATTGGCTTCTGTTAGAACTTCAATGAGTATTAATAGGGTACTACAAGGAGAATGTTGTCCACCCAAATTCAGAAAAAATGTGGTTTATTCAAACTCTAGTGAATGGATGCACTAGAGATAAGAAACCGGTTTTGATTTCCTGTATCTTCTGAGGAGGGAATGAAAAGGAATATTGGAACAGGGAGTATGCAAGGGGAACATCACATTGACAGGCTCACAAAGAAACCATGTTCCCACATGGCATCTGAGATGGCCTGAAGAGACTAACTGTCTGTGCCTTCCCATTCTTATAGAAAATTAGCTAATCTCTGGTGAGTCCACCCATGCACATGGCATAGCTATGTGTAAAGAGGATGAGCATAGATTGTCTACTGCTGCTTTCTTTTTTATAAGAGATCAAAGTCCTCTTCTCAGCTGGCCTGGTGACAGATTGAGAATGTGATACCATCTCATTTTGCAACAAAAGCAATGGAAGACTGAAAGACATAAGAACTGTGCATTTATCTCAGTGATTTGGCTAGGCACATTATTTTATCTGGAAGTTATATTATTTATTGCCTGGTTGCACAAAATCCCAAGTTGTAATAAAATAAGTATTGCTCTGTACCATCCCTTACTTGTTCACACCATTCAGTTATGTTTACTTTGTTCAGATCTTGCCTTTCATGGTCCTACGTTATGACCCCCCCCCCCAATTTGTCAATGTTTGTTGCCATGGAAACAGTGATGCCATTGGCATTTAGGCTGATTTTGTGCAGTTTAGTCAGCTTTTAAATAGTTTCAGTGGCATTTTGGTGGCATCATCCGTTATTATAAACAGATGCTAATTATGGCTTATTAGAATGATGGCATGAACCAAACTGAACACAACATGGTCCGTAGCATGTAAGAAAAAGAAATAGACTGGGAAGGTCGCTTGTGATACATGATTAGAATACTAAGCTAGTTCATATCAGGGCTGTTCCTATCCTTAGGCAGAGTCAGGCAACTATCTCAGCCAACAAATACTGAGGGCAAGCAGTGTCATCACCACCACAGTTAGATAACAGTATTTTGAATCCTCCAGTCTTCTGTTGTCCTTGCAACTTAGCATGTTGCCCTCAAATATAATGGAGGGCATGGTCAAGTGTGAGTCTCTTTAGCTTCTGCACATGGAATGAAAAGAATGCCATCTTATTCCTTGGCTCAAACATCAAGATGTCTTGTGCCAAACCAGATAATGATTTGTATAACATGTTGACAGTGTAGGCAGCAGCTGGATATTCTGATCTGCTGATGAACTGAATCATGGCAATAGGAACATGGAGTGATTCCATCTTATAGCTGTTCATGATGGAAAAGTTGCTACAGACACACTTGGACTCTGGCTATCAAGCAAAATGAGAGAGCTCTCAGGGAATAAACAGATGATTTTTTTATTTGTAATTTCAAACATGCTTATAAATGCCATACGTATTCCAGTGCTTCTACCTAGTTAGGAAGTTGTTCCATTGGTTGCTTGTCCATAAAGATCATTTGCTGATGTTCTGTTAGTGATTGTTCCATTGGCATGAGGGACACAATAGGAAAGAGTTTTCTCTCTCAGAGATGACCTCTGCCCAACTCTGAAAGCTGGAAGGCTGTAGCTGAGGTGCTGAATATGCTTGGACCCTAGAAACAGTTGTTCTCGATACCTCCATGCCCTTGATATGAATGCAGCTATTTCATCTTCATGACTACTCACAAAGAAAGCTATGTGGAGAAGGAGCAACAGATTGAGCTTGATGGGAAGCTAAGCTAAGACTGTAACTCATCGTTCACTACGCCACAGTGGCTCTAAGCAGTGGTGATTATTCTAAACAGCTTTACATAGCAGTTCTGAAGCATTTCAGTGATATCATCTCATTATTTTAGTTTGCATTCCAATATAAATGTTTAGAAAAATGAAAGGAATTCCCAATTTTCCAAGGCAACACTGAGAAAAGCAAAAGACAAAAGTATACTTGTCTCTAATTGTACTTCTTAATGGTGTCCTTGTTTTGTTTATCTGCAAATACAGAAATGAGAACGTGGCTTGAACATTGCAAGGTTTCTGATTCTAGAGGGAGAGACCATGAGCACAATTGCTCACCAGGGCGTATGCAAGCAAGTAGCATAATGAAATCAGCTACCTGGCAGAACGCGTCCTCCCAACAACAACTGCCCACAATTCCCGGTCTTCCCAGGCAAGGTGTTTATGGGCAACCACGGCAAGAGAGACCTGAAAATAAAGACAAAGAATCGGGCATTCTCTGTGGTTGCTCCATGGTTATGGAACAACCTTTCACCAGACATCTGCCTGTCCCGCTTTCGTAGTGCTTTTAATTGAGCCTTAAAGATCTGGCTATTTAGGCAGGTGTTTCCTATGTGACCTCAGCATCCCCTGATAGACCCATTTCTCTGCCCAACATGGCTTTTTTATTATTATAATTTGTGTAATTTATATTTTAATGTAGTTATGGTGTTTTTTTTTGGGGGGGTGGCATATTTTAATTGTTTTGTTGTTTATTGTTAATATTGTAGTAAACTGCCC
>JAHTLZ010003542.1:36992420-37050959 GCA_023846285.1 Phrynocephalus versicolor
ATAATAATAATAATAATAATAATAATAATAATAATAATAATAATAATTTGTATTGGTTGCCCAATTGGTAACAAATATTTGGTGGCTTGTAAGGTCCCATAAAACACACTATTTATTTATTTAATTGGCTTATATACTGCACCATCTGGTGTAAAAGCCACTGTAATCAAGTTTCATTTGCCTGCATAGTATGAAACACATTTGAGTACAACGTGTAACACAAATCATATACATATTATTTGCATAGCAGACCCATCACTCAGAGGGTTAAAACCAGATGACTTTATGAGTAGCAGGGAATACGACATGATCTGCCAGGTTTCCAGTCTCTCACATTCACCACCATCTTAGCTGTGATCCTTGCAGTAGCTGCGAACGATGCAATTTCCCCCCAGGAATAATGCAAAATATTTAAGAGCAGTTCGGTTTGGGATAGGCAAGAGCTACTAGCTTTGCCAAAGACCTGCTCCTTATTGGTTGGCAAATACTGCTTTATCTGCCTGTATATTTGGATTCCCCATAAGTGGGAGAAGAGGTGGTCACAATAAGCACATGTACTGCAAAGTGTACTGCTATTCTCAAAAAATAAAAATAAATAAAACAAATAAAAATATTCCCTCCAGTTTATGAATGTTGGACATTGTGCTTTTGAACCCATAATCCAAACCTTAACCCATGATAGTTCACACCTTTAAAAGGAAAATATTCAAAAGCTAAAAAGAGGAAGCATAAAAGTACTGAAAAGGAGTTAAAGAGGTATGATATTAAAAAGGATAAATAAAATCCTTCCCCAAGTGACCTTTAGATAGCAGAGGACAACTGTCTATTAAAAAAAAAACCCACTCTAGTCCCAAAGAGAAATCCCGGGGTTTCCGAAGGCTTTTTGTGGGCAGCCCCACATGGATGCTACATTGAGCCTTTTCTTCTTGAGGCAAAATGGGACGCCCCATTCAGCCACGCGTCCTGAGCTTGGTTGTCGGACCCTTCCCTTGCCTGATTGCCTTCCTCAGGGCCTCTTCTGCACTGTTGCACTCCTTCCTAAGCTGCCATGCCCAAACCCTGAGCCCCACTGGAACTGACCCGGAGCAGATCCGGACTGCCAGTCGAGATCTGAGCAGAGCAGAAGGCAGGCGGGTGGCATCCACCTGCACTGTGCCTGGCCTTTTTCTCACCAGAGGTGCCTTGGCTCATCATACATGTCTCCCCTCCCTCCTGCTGCTGCTTCCCTGGGGTGTGAAAGATATATTGTGAAGTGAGTTTCATTTGCTTTCACACAAAATTTGAAAGTAGGACTCAGATTCAACTTTACATCCATAGTGTTGTCTTAATAATTTCAAAGTAGGGATCAGGATCCATGGTTTCACCTTTCCATGGCCTGAAATGATCAACAATATTAAAAGAAAAAACCAGAAAAACTTTGTTCACATGTATTACCAGAACTGGTTACTAGAGGGAGTGGGAGACCTTGCTATGAATATTTTTTTTTTTACTGAAGAATGCATAGCATGGTCTCTGGTGCCTTCTAATTTTTCTTTCTTCTTTACCCTGCTATATACAGTATACCATTTACTACTATCCATGGTTTTCAGTATCAGCGGAAAGGCTTGGAACCAGTCCCTAGAGGACTGTCTACTGTACCATTAAATCAATTCTGACTTATGATGTCCCCTTTGAATTTTCTAGGTATAGTGTACTCAAAAGAGATTTATATTTCCTTTCTTTTGGGGGTGCCCTGGGACCTTGCAGCTTGCCCAAGGCTGGATCTTCTCCCAGGAACAAGGTTCCAAAACCAATTCTCAACCTCTGCCCAGCTCAGTGAAGCAATCCATCCATCTTGTTGTCTTAAGCCTTCCTTTTAACATGAACTTTCTTTTACGCTTGCTTGCAGGACTTTCACCATCTCTTCCTTCTTGATCTGATGTTTTGTGAAGGGAGTCACAAGCTTTTGGTTTAGCTGCACTGCCTGACCATGACTAATATGGAAGAGATCACGGGAGAGGAACATCTTCCCAAAAACACAAGCGGACACAGTAGGCAGATTAAGCTTTCATAGCTGACAGCTTGTTGGGATAACAAAGCACATGGTCATTCATTGCATATTCCATGTTTTACACATCATAATGCCTGCAATTTAATGAGCAAGCAGCTTTGCTGCCCTTTTGAATACCGCCAAGTTGTAGGAGCTGCATTTGTGCCATCTGGAGCCATAGCCCTACGCATTCACACTGGAAGGGAGACACACACACAAAGATTTGCTTGGCTTTGTGTTTTCGTGAGGGGTTGTATGTAATCGCAACATGGCCCTTACTGTCATTGTGACAGAAATTTGCTTGGCAGCTTAATGAGCTGGTAGCTAGATGAGGCATGCCATTTGTACATGCAAAAGCTGCACTTAGTGTCTCTGGGTGGGAAAAATTAAAAAGGTTAAAATAAGAAATTACCCCTTTTAAAAGGTTACAGGAAAGGAAGAGGTTTTCTTTTCTGCCTGTTTTCAACAACAGGAGATGCTGCTCTCTAAAATGAGATGTCTGACTTTTTAATGAATAATGCTTGCCTAGGTCAACGTTTCGTCATTTCGTTAGCTAGCAAAACGAAATGAAAAGACATGGGGAAGCACCATTTTGTTATTAACAAAATGAAATGGCAGTTTTTTGTTTAAAATGAACTGATTCGTTTCTCTGTAAAATGGCTCCCTTGGGTGCTAGAGGCAGCAAATGTGGTGTGAACATTCCTTAGACTCTCCCCTTTAAGCCTTCCAAATTTGGACAGATTTGGGGTTCAGGGGGCCATTATTCCTCTTCCAAGGGGGTACCCCCAGAAAAAACATTTCCAATCTCAAAGTTATGTGCTAGCAGCTCTTCCCTTTAAGCACCCCCAATTTGAAGAGGCTTGGGGTATAGGGGGCCAAGTTATTCAACTCCAAAGGGGTGCCTCCAAGAAAAAAAACATTGGTCATTTAAAAGTATTTGAAAATACTTATCCCAGGCATCTAGCAGCATGGAAATTGCAGTGGCACTTCCTCAAGATCTTCCCTTGAAGGACAAAGGGCACTCATTCAAAAATGAGAATATACACATATTAGACAGAGAGGATAGGTAGTTTGAGAGATGGGTCAGGGAAACCATTCATGTGAGTATTGAAAACTCTTTCAACAGAGGTGGGGAGGGGGGGGGCTCAGGCACAATTTGCCTGCTTCTTATCAAACATCCATTTCAACAATTCCCAGACAAATCAAGAATACTTCACACCTCCACCCACAAGGCCATGGCTAATGACTCATACTTTATGGGTGTTGGGAAGGTCATAAAGATGGGCCATTGTCCAGCTAATAGGCCTATTGATTGTTCACCTAAGGAGCCTATTCAGGCCATTGTTCATCTTATGAGCCTATTTCAGACCAGGGTGACATGAGGTCAAAGTGAACTAAAAATGGAGGACTCACAACTAGCTTTCCTCAGACTGACGAAGCTGTTTGGATGATCAGCGAAACTTTTCAATCTCTCAAGAAAAGAAATCCAGTTGCCAGCTTCCAGATTTGTCTTAACAAGTTGCTCTAAGTTCTCTTTCTGTCCTTCTTCATGTTTCCTTTCTATTCTCATTTCTTTTTCTGCAAAATCCCTATAGTATAAAACAATTACAAGTCAACATGAAATTAGAGGAAAAGTAAGAACTTTTATATGGAAGGGGGTTGGATTTGGTCCCTCCCCCCATTATTGTTGCCTAGTTTTTCTCAGGCAATGTTAGTGATTGAAGATAAGAAAAGGAAGGAGACAAGCAAGTAGACATATGAAGAAAGAAATAAAGCATTCTTACAAAGGTAAGTCTATAATCTTTTGAAAACATCACCATTTGTAGTATACCAGTACACTTCACGGAGCACTAGATTTGGACAAATAGCCATGAATTCTAAATCGATTTGCCCAGGTTTGAGTTGATTTATGTGAGATCTGGACTGAGGTGGTATCTGGTGCAAAGTGAATTTGGTAGGTTACAGAGAATAAAAGTACTTGACTTTTCATGGATCTAGAAATATCTAAGCCAGTAACATTTGGGAGAAGAACCCAAAGCTGAAAAGAGAAAGCTCAAAGATTTCAGCTACAGTTTGCTTGGTGCACATTTGAGCACAGTAGGTTTGCAGTATCTGTGAGATTAGCACACACGGTGTCACTTATTCACTGCCTGAGCATTTTAGATAAGTACATAAACATTTTCCAGAAATACACGTTTCCAAGATGTATTGCATCCGAGATGTAAACTAGCCCCTAGAGGGAGCCATAGATTATGTGATATATAGGATTTAGGATTCACTATACAGGTTTTCAGCTGCCTAGATGCCCTAAGCACATTCGATCTCACCCGATTTTGGAAGCTAAGCAGGGTCGGCCTTGGTTATTACTTGGATGGGAGACCACCAAGGAATACCAGGTGCTGTAGGCGCCTGGAGTAGGAACTGGCAAACCACTCCAGTATTCCTGCCAAGAAAACTCCAGGTTCATGGGGTCACAAAGAGTTGGTCACAACTGTAATGACACAACACACACACACACACACACACACACACACACACACACACACACACACAGGTTTTCATGATTTCTGACATTTACGAGCTGAAGGGCTTGGAAACGATCCTCCACAGATACCACATTCCTACTATTTCAACATAAATGCAATGCACACAAAGACGGACACCGAATACTATTTTTAACTGCTGGGCAAGCATTAATCCCAGGTAAATGTGGATAACAGTCCAGTTCAAACAGAGCAGGGTAATATTAGGGGGATAAAAACAATGGACATTTATCTTCTATAACTAGAGTTTGGAAAATGATTTTTACCCTATATAATTTCTGGAATCACCCACCCAGTATGACCAGTGGTCAACTTTCTCACGCTCTGGAGATCATATCTTGACATGTAGAAACTACAATATTGGTCATATTTGCCTTTAAAAAAATCTAGCAATTGTCTCCAAAGGACTATTTTTAAGGTCATGTAGATACTCAGTTTCCTAGCTATTTTTAGTGGCCCAGTTGGGCATACAGTTTTTCTATGCATTATTCATAACTCTCATGAAATGGCTCTCAAGAACTTTCTTCTGCTACTTGGAAACAATGACTTTTCCTGGCATTTCTGCTGTGCAACAGCACATTTTTCAGCTGTAGCATGACCATGACCTCCTGCTCTTCCTTGTCTGTCTCTTAGGTCTGTCAGGTAAAGATGGTAGCAAGGCCTGAGGATTTTTTTTTTTTTTGACAACTATCTGCAATCAAGTAGAAAGCCTCCTACAGTAAGTGGCTATTATATAAGAGGAAAGAAACAACGTCCTTGTACTTTTCCAAACAACTCTCAGGAGCTTAAGCTCTGCGTGTCTTCTTTTTTCTTATTTATTTCATTTCATTTTAATCTGCTCTTTCATTGCCTTTGTGATCAACGAAGTGTGCAAGAAGAAAACAATGGTGCAGACTTATATGGTCCTTGGGTTTTTGTTGATGCCCTTAATGTGAGATTATTCAAACTCTTTCAGGGAAGATTGGCACATGCATTCATCACCCTGGTAAATGAGGAGTCATTGCTGCTGACATATTTTTGTACAATGCCTGCTAAGATTAGATATGCCTACATTTTGAGAAAAGTGCTAGGCATATATGTGTGTTTGTTACATTGTTACAGTCGTAACTGACCCTTTGTGACCCCATGTCCATGGAGTTTTCTTGGCAGGAATACTGGAGTGGTTTGCCAGTTCCTACTCCAGGCACCTACAGCACCGGGTGTTCCGTAGTGGTCTCCCATCCAAGTACTAGCCAGGGCCAACCCTGCTTAGCTTCTGATATCAGGCGAGATCAGATGTGCTTAGGGCATCTAGGCATCATATACCGTTGGCAATAGGCCTCACTGAGTTTAGTAAAAGAGGCTTACTCTGAGAGTGGCTTTAAGGAAAGTGGCAGCAGATGTTTTACAAAATTCAAAATTATCTTGCCAGGCTGGAGCACTGGACTGAAACCAACAGAATGAAATTTAACAAGGATAAATGCAAAGTACTGCACCTGGGAAGAAGAAACCTAATGCATAGTTACAAGATGGGCGGTACCTGGCTCAGCAAGACTACCTGTGAGAAGGATCCTGGGATTCTGGTAGATCATAAGCTGAATATGAGCCAACAGAGTGATGTGGTGACAAAAAAAGCCAAATGCTATTTTAGGCTGCATTAACAGAAGTATAAGATCCAAATCCTGTGAAGTGCTTGCCCCCCTCTATTCGGCACTGCTTAGGCCTCAGCTTGAGTATTGGTTCCAGTTCTGGACACCACAATTCAAGAAACATGCTGACAAGTTGGAACAAGTTCAGAGGAGGGTGACAAGGATGATCAGTGGGCTGGAAACCAAGCCCTAGGAGGAAAGACTAAAAAAAGAACTGGGGATGGTTAGCCTAGAGAAAAGAAGATCGAGGGGTGGTATAAGAGCACTTTTCAAATATCTAAGAGATGTCATACAGAGGAGGGGCAGGATCTGTTGTCAATCATCCCAGAGTGCATGATGTGCAACAATGGGCTCAAGAGAGCCCAACTTTCAGCTGAATATCAGGAAACACTTCCTAGCTGTTAGAGCAGTATGGCAATTGAAGCAAATCCTTTAAGAGGTAGCAAATGTTCCTACAATGGAAGAATTCAAGACAAATTTGGACAACCACCTGGCAGACAACCTTTGATCTGTATTTCTGCATGGAGCAGGGGGTTGGACTTGATAGCCATGTATGCCCCTCCAACTTCACTTTTCTATTATTCTATGATTTTCAGATTATGTTGGTCATCGTTGAGATTATGCTGGGTCAAACAGGCTGACTCTAACATCTCAGCCACAATGCCTAGATGTTGCAGTAAGGCAGCTGTGTTGTCAACTAGGTGAAAGCTTTCTGGCTAAATGGTCTTTTAAGGAGTTACCAAAACTTCAAAAAGTTATGTGCTTTGCTTCTCATACCAACACTGTAAGGTAGAAATACCAAAATAATCACAGGCTCTTGGGAGATGATTGAAGCAAGGCCTGTTTTTCAGTACCCAATATGCCTCTTAGTCTAAAATGAACTTTGTTCTTAAAAAAGAACAAACTTTCTAAAGTTTCAAAAGTTAGAGAATCAGTCTAAATGTGTTGGAACTAAAAAGCATTCAAAAAGTAATCAAGCAAGAATAATTCCAGAACAATCTTGCAAGAAAATGAGAAAGCTAGCTATCCTAAACTAATACTCACATATTGACAGAAATTGAGTATAGTTCCAGAGCATATGCAGAGTACAGCAGCAGATGAGCATAGTAGTCTCCCAAGAGATAACTGAGATAAGCTATTTTTCTTCTCCTTTCTGTACCCAACATTCAAGTATCTTGATCCGTCAAGAAAAACCACCAATCAGGCATCAAACTTCTCTGAACCTTCTCAAAGAGAGTAATTTCCCTCCATTCACTTCTGCTGAAACCTTTCTTTCTAATTTACTCTGTACCAAGAAGTAAGCTTAGCGCTTCTCATGGAGATAAGGCACAGGTATTATGGCCTTCCAATTAGCCGTGGGCACTTGATCCTGCTTCTCTTGGTTAGCTTTGTCCCAAACGTGAACTGTAAGGCCTGTGTTTTAAGGCAAAGCCAGACCTAAGTAATTCAGGTTGTTTCCTAGCCATTTCCCTTCTTATAGTTACAACACTTAAGCAGTGCATTATGGTTACAATTCCTGGAAATAGGCAGTAAATCAGCACAGAAAAGAATGCGACTCAGATAAATACTAGGCTGACATCTTAAACTTAATTCATCTATCTGGTTGAGTAATACAGACCAATGGAATCCCTGCTTCTGCACACCTTTGACCAAATGAGGACAGACTGTGGTAACATTGGAATGGAGGGCACTTTATAATTATTATGGCTGTTTTGCTTCTGGGGGCAACCATGGACATCACATAATCACAAGTAGAGATGGACACAAATAAAAAAAATGGCATTTCGTTTGTCGTTTGTCGTTTGGAGGGTCTGTTTCATTTCGTTTCCTTTTTTGCGAATTTTTTGCAAAAAAATTGTTTTCATTTTCGTTCATTTCATTACCATTTCATTACCATTTCATTACCATTTATTTCAATTTTTGTGATTTTTTTTAGGATTTTAAGCAATTCACTCATATTGCAGTAACGGAAACGAAACGCACAACAAAATTTCCGGTGTTTCTGTTTGTTTCGTTTCATTTTAGAGACAAAATTCGTTTGTCATTTCATTACGTAACAAAATGAAAGATGAAAATGGAAACAAAAAATTGTTCATTTCGTGCCCATCTCTAATCACAAGCATGGACAAGTATATCCATGAGCTCATGGCATGCTTATTCCTAGGCCTTTACCCAGTCTGCATCCATAGTATTTGTATGTGTTTTGGATTGTATTATTCTAAGCAGTAGAGTATGGATGGAAAATCTATGGCCCCCACCTAATTTATTTATTTATTTATTGGATTATAATACCTATCCTCTTTAACTGTTGAATAGGCTGTCTGGGGCTTTATGGAACACAACATCAGAAAGGATACAGGTTTCTATTCTGCATGTAGATAGTAATACTGTCGAAGACTGTGAGACTTAGTTCTGAAGAAGCATGCCAAGATTCCCTTTCTTATTGCTTTTATAATGGGCACTGTATTTTACCTAACACATTCCAAGCTAGATGCAGATATTAGGATTTGCAAAATCACAGACTTCAAAGGAATCTTGTCTCAAGTTCCAAAGACCCAACCAAACGAGGCAAACTAATTTGCCTACTCCTCAAAGAGACAGAAGCTGTTACAGATTCTTCTAATCACAGTCTCTCTCTCTAAAGTTGTTTCAAGCCTTAGCTGTTAATACTTCTGTGAGTTTTGTCTCGTATTCTATTGATCAATTTGAACATATTTACCTTCATTGAAAAAGGAAATATTGGACTAGAGCCATAGAAAACTAACTTTTAAAATGCAACCTGTAACAGATCTCCAGAGCAGATATACAAAACCCATAAAACTGCAATACAGGGAGACAACACATTTTGATTTTTGTTTTGTTTTTCTTACAAGATTTGAGAGGCCAGATCTCTACTGTGAAAAGGAGGATAAAGACATTTCTGTTCCTTGTTCTTAAGATATCCTTTTTTTACTTAACATCCTAATTACACACCCCATTGCCTACCACCAGCAGAAGAATTTTTGTAATTGAGCAACTGATGCACTTTTTAAGGCTATCTAATGCCATTCTACTGGCTCTCACTATGAAACATCAACAGTTTTTTAAAACAGTGTGACATAACTTGAAAATGAAAGCTGGGCATCTTGTTTTCTTAAGCAGATGTCTTAGTATGGTACTAAAGGATTCTAGTTTAAGATGAATTAGATCCAAGAAAAGCTTAGTTCCACCTGTATATCACATGCTGGGATGTTGCAATGCCAACTGAGGAAGGCCTGAAAATCTGCCACTCGAAACTGGGTCTTCTTGGTGGTTGCTCCATCATTTTGGAACTCACTCCCACCTGAGGTACACTTAGCTCCTCCCCTCCTTGGTTCCAGGAGACAAACTGACTTTTCTCATAAGCCTTCCGTGGCCTTAACTCAGAGTAATCTTGCCAATTGATGGAATGTTCCTCCCACCTTTGTTTATGTATCTGCCCTGTTTTTCTGCCTTTAGGGTTATTGGATATTTTTAACATTTTGTAGCCTATATTTTAACTAGGTGTTTCATCTTTGTTATGTTGTTTCACATTAATTGATTATATAGGTATTATTGGCATTATTTATGTGATATTGCCTCATCAAAGATATATGACTTTATTGTATTTAATCAGTTACTAATTAGCAGCCTCATATAGATTAGAGATCAGGGGGATACATCTCTAGGTAAGAGTGCTTAACCTTCTCATTGTTAGGTTTTAACAAAATCTGTTGAATTTCTTCCATAGTGGTATAATAACTGCTTCACAATGACAATAAAGAAACCAAGAAGTTATTCTTGCTCGATATAAACCTTTATTATCGTCACTTGATAAATACAGCTGCTGATATTATAAGCCTATTACAGGCTGGCCCTGAATCTAAATGTCTTTCATTTCCTGCTAAAAACTAGCAATTGCATACGGATATTCAAATTTAATCTTCCTCTGGAAATAATGAGAAGCAGTCTGTAGCTCAATTATGCTGTATATAGTAATCTGTAGAGATCCTCGGTGTTACTGTCTTGTAAGTGAGTCTGATTGTATTTTCTTTCAGTATTACATAATTTCATCTCTGCAGGACAGATAATAATTACCAGCACCATTAATTACATGCTTCTGGACCTAGATGATCTCCTATTAACCTGGCCATATGGCTTTCATGACATGCACTGTAGATAATGATGGATGGTCAGCTGTCTGTCTTTGAAGTGCAAATAGTGAGCAATCTTCCTATCTTTTTCCTCTCTCTTTCACATTCTCACACCCAGAGCTACTGTGAGGATACTATTTTAACAGGCTGTAATTGCAAGATACTTTCCCACCGGGCACCATTTCTAATAGCTAATTAAGGTTTTTTTTTTTTTTTTGTAGGATGGGCAGTAACATCTACTAGATCATCAAATATGTAGCAATTTGCAGCAAAAGCAGGGAGAAACATTAAAAGTGACAGTTAGCAACATAAATAATAATCAGTGATAAAAAGGTGCCCATCAAGATGACAATGAGATACACACCACCAAGAAACTCTCAGTGAATTTAATGAGACTCACGTTTGGGTGGACAAAGATAGATAAGATTGTGCTATACATCCTGGGCATTATATGGAAGATTAAGCACTGAGAAATCTGTATCCCACTGAAATAAATGGAACCCACAAGTACATGGTAATTTGCAGTTTCTAATTGCAATAATTAATATCCATGAGTTTGATTAAGATAAAACAGTTCCATGCATGTCCCATGGAAATCATTAAGTGGGGGGGGGGCAGAGCTGTGTGATCCATTCATAGAGGCAAAATTTTGGATTAAACAATAGCTTTACTGGATCATTCAAAAGTTACAAATAAGGCAAGGAGACTTCTTGAACCTCTTGCCGGGCTAAGATGGTATACAAATTAGGGATTTTTTTTCTTTTCACATGCTCTTTGTAGCTTTACTACTACCTTTTAATGTTCTAAGATGCCTCTTCTAATTCCCCGTTCTTAACTTCAATATGTCTTAAATGTTATATATATTGTCCCTCATTATTGAAAGCCACCTTTTCGAAGGAGAATGGTGGGGTAAAAATATTCAAAATAAAATGAAACAATAAAATAAAATCTGATGCCCATCGTTCATCCTATCAGATTGCCTGGAAGGCAAAATGGAGTTTTACAATCTTCACAAGTGGCAAGGACGTCAATTTGTCCTCTGTCTTAATGAAGACAAACACCTGGCTTGCCCTCCCCATTTCCACAGATTTGACAATTGTCTTAGGAGAGTCCAAAATCCTCTCTAGTAAGGATATGGGACTCTGATTACTTCCCTCCCTTGAACACTTTTTCTCTCACGCCACCTGTTTCTCTCCCCCCCTTTGCTTAGTTGATGTGCCCCCCTCTGTCTTTTCTCCATCTTCCCTCCCTCTGATCTTCTTCTTTCCTTTCTTCTCCTCAGCCCCCCTTCACATCTTACTTCTGTCTTTTTCCTGCTCCCTCCTTTGTTTATTTATTTATTTATTTATTTATTTATTTATTTATTTATTTATTTATTTATTTTATTTTATTTTATTTTATTTTATTTATATACAACCCGTCTTCCCAGGGAACTCTGAGTGGTTAACAACAAGGGTTGAAGCAACCAATTAAAATACAATACAACAGTATATAAAGGAATCAAAAAAGAATTTAAGAGAGGGGGAAAATAGGTAAAAAACAAAATCATCAGCAATTGGTGTCAAAAATGGATTTAGACAATGAAAAAAAAAAGATTAGAACCTCTCAGAGCCTCTTTTTTATATTTCCTAACCCACCACTCTTCTCTCCCTCTTGTTCTGGCATCACTGTCTTGTCCTGCAATAGTCTGCTAGTGCACTGTTAGACTTTGACATCCTTTCCTAGCACCATAAAAGCTTGACCTTTTTAGTGCCAGGCCTTATTGCTGCAGTGGGAAGAGGAGGCACAGCAGTGGATCTTCCAGCTTCCTCACAGCCACCGACACAGGCTTATTGTTGCTGTGTGCCACACCACTGTGAAACAAAAAATCCTTTGTGTAGAAAGGACCTGCTGAAATCAACAGAATTTAAGTTTAGCCATGGCTCCAATGTGTTTTCACAAAAGTCTGGATCTAGCTAGTTGGTTTCAATGGGATTTCAATGGGAACAAAGTTATTATTATTCTGGATAAAGCCCTGGATTTGATTAGTAGAATTATTTGCATGAATAAAGGGCATGTGCTGCTAACATTAATAGCGAGTTCAAGTTATAAGGTGATGTAATGAGGCTGTGCGTTGTGAACCCATGCTCCAGCTCATGAGCTACTAATAGTGATCGCTAAACAGTGCAGAGGCATCAGGGTTTTGAATTTTTAGTACTGAGCATTGTATAAAGAGGAAACCCATTGTGAGTAGAGATGGGCACAAATTAAAAAAAATGGCATTTCGTTTGTCAGTCGTTTGGAGGGTCTGTTTCGATTCGTTTTGTTTTTTTGTGATTTTTTTTGCAAAAAAATCATTTTCATTTTCGTTCGTTTTGTTACCATTTCGTTACCATTTATTTCAATTTTTGTGATTTTTTTTAGGATTTTAAGTAATTCACTCATATTGCAGTGACGGAAACGAAACACACGACAAAACTTCTGGTGTTTCTGTTCGTTTCGTTTCATTTTAGAGACAAAATTCGTTTGTCGTTTCGTTACATAACGAAACAAAAAAACGAAAACGGAAATGAAAAATTGTTCATTTCGTGCCCATCTCTAATTGTGAGGTTACCAGTCTGAATTCTCTTCTAATATTGATTTCACCCAGAGGCATGCTCTTGGCTGATCCATTTATATGAATATACAATTGAATATAAATCAGTGTTCCATCCATGGTATAGAGGTTAAATTGCAGTGTTGTAGTCAAACCCCTGCTCACCACCTGAATTCAATCCAGGTAGGTTCAGGTAGCCAGCTCAGACTTCCATCCTTCTGAGGTTGGTAAAATGAGAACTGCACTCTTGGGTGGGGTGGGGAGCAAACTGTTGTTTGCATTAATATGTTGCAAACTACCCGGAGAATGCTGTAGCACTATGAGACAGCATATTAGTTGAAACAACATTAACACCAGCAGAAAGAAACAACTATATCAACACATATTTTATTCAGCTATCTTTGGACTGATTCAAACAAAACTGTATGTCAGAATGTAGAATGGTTTTGATTCTGTATGGATGTCATACTTAACAGGAATTCTGGACAAGAATCTAATTTCTGTTCACACTCTTCTGCAAAAAGTGGGGATTTTTTATCCTACAACAAGCCTATTCTCATATTTAATGTATCATAATTAGATTAGGGATGTATTTGAATATATTTGGATCTTTGTACATATTATGTATAATACAATGTTATATAATATAACATAGTATTTACAGTGGTACCTTGCATAAAGGAATTAATTCATTCCAAATGAAATTATGTTAAGCAAAATTTCCTTTATACAAATTCCCATAGGAATGCATTGAAAACAGTAATCCCATTTTTATGTTGTACAGATTCTCCCCATAGGCGATTTTGGGCGTTTATACACAACCCCTAAACTCTGCCGCAAATGGCTGCAAGCTCCGCAGCTTCAAAATGTTTCCCCACCAGCTCCGGAGTTTGCAGACAATTAAGTGCGACCCCGCCCACCTAAGTGTGACCCAGCGCACTTTTCTTGTACCTGCTTGAAGAGGGTGAAAAATTTTGATGCGGAGAGTGCCGGCTCTCCTCGCTTCTTTTTGGTTTTTTTCTTTTGCCTCCCGCCCCTTTGAGAGGAACCAGGAAGTAATTGTGGCTCCCACCAGGGCTCGGAGCAGGCACCGGAGGTAAGGCTTTTTCTTTTGTCCATTTTAAAGGCTTTTTTTCCCTTCCTCCCCTCACGCAGCCAGCAGCCAGGACGTGCGGAGTGGTGGGGAGGAAGGAAGAGCGACAGACCCCCAAGATCTCTGGTCTGAATTTAAGGGACCAGCAGATCTTAGGGGTCGTGTAAAAAGGCCCTTTGTTAAGCAAATTGCCCCTATCTCCGGAATTTTTTATGTTGTAAAGATTTTGTTATACAAGCTGTTTGTTATACAAGGGTCCACTGTATATATACTGTCTGCTGGCACCCTTGGCTAATTGGTAAATTCATGTGACACACACACACACACACACACACACACACACACACACACACACAAAGAAAGAGAGAGAGAGAGAGAGAGCATTAAGTACTGTAGTTTTTCCATCAAAAAAGATTTTCTGCTGTGACACATTCTATCAAGTAAGTCTACAATTAACTTTGTTACTCTTTGTTGTCTATCTCTTTTATAGATCCTGTAAATTAATGTGATGAAGCAGCAAAGAAGTGGACCCAGATTTTCAGCTAAGACAATTAATTTAATGAATGGGTAATTAGCATTAAGAACACTAGCAACACTACAGTTTAATGAGTTGAATTTTCACCATATCACAACCGTGACTTTCCTCAGTAATGGATTAAAAGTTTATTCATCTTTTGGAACTGAAGAATACTTTCAGGTGTAAGACTTGACAGAACTGGGGGAGAACAGAGAGGGAACAAACCAAGAGAATTAAAATAATACATCTGGAGAAATAATCCAGTTTAATGAGTAGTTTGGGCTCACCTAAACTAACAGTTGACACATAATGGAAATGAGAGGCATAAGACCATCGAGTTGCATTTATAGAACTAGAGCACATACTGTAATTTAAAAGTTAACTGAATGGAAAACAGTATAGAGAGCTACATCTGCAGTAAGGATGTCCAATCAGCACCACCATGTGTGCAATGTTAACTGAAAGGAAAACAGTATAGAGAGCTACATCTGCAGTAAGGATGTCCAATCAGCACCACCATGTGTGCAATCAGAAACGTTCACTCCTGACATGACTTTGCAACCCCCATTCTGAACTCACTTTTAACAAAGGAATTTGGGTTAGACAACTAGTCATGATTTTTGGATCATTTACATTTTTTTCTGCATCACCCATAGCCTTATGGGTGACAAGCCTGGTGAAGACATGCTTGGATCAAAAGGCAGCTTCTGTTTGTGATCAACTACAAGGACCACATGGCTTTTTTCTCCTTTCTGTTTTGTCATTACCTTTCTGTAACTTTTATTTTTTAAAAAGTTTGAATGAATAAGAATAGGGGATGTAAGATGGAGCATTGTGCTCAAAATATTCTAAAACTGATATAAGTCCTTAAAATGTAACTTTTGCTTTGCAAACTCGCTGAGCAACATAGTTCCAATTGTTACATTACTTTTGCAGTGCAACTTTACCCAACTATTGTTACTGAAAAACGAATGAGGTACTGGTAGCTATATGACTTGTAATGAGTTACTGCCAAGCAATACCATTGACAAAGGAGAGGCTTACCAATGGTTCGCTTTCTTATTGAACGCAGAGGGCGCAGGCCAGGCAACAGTTGGCCTGAGAGAAGGGTGGTGCCTGATATCACAGATCAAAGCAGCAGCTTACAGTTCACACCAGCAAGTCAGATACCTGGTTCTACACAACATCTGCATGCACATGGGAGAGTGGGAATCAGCTTGCCCATATCCATGCAGAAGAGGCATATCCATGCAGACATCACAAGAGGATCAGCTTTTATGACAAAATCTATGGTTGTACTATGCAAGTACACATTAGAGATGGGCACGAAATGAATGTTTTTTCCGTTATTCGTTATTCATTTTGTTATATAATGAAATGAATAACGAACTTGGCAGTGAAATTGGAACAAACCGAACCGAACCAAGAAAATTAGTTTCATTACGTTTCGTTTTCGTTAATGGTGTCGCGGAATGAAAAGAGCTGTTTTAAATGTTAAAAAATGCCCTGGACATCCATAAAAACACAGCGATAATTATTTATACTGTCTGATAATACCTACCGGGGGTTGGGGTCCTTAAAACGTGCATTTATGTCTTTTCTCAGATTGCTGGTTTTTTTCCTTTAAGGGGAGTTAGGGGACATCGACCCAAAATGGCTGCCAGATGCCTAATATTAATTTCTTGGGTATTAAAACGCCCTGGACATCCGTAAAAATGCAGCAGTAATTATTTATTCTGCCTGATAATCCCTCCCGGGGGGGGGGTTTGGGGTCCTTAAAATGTTTGTTTTTGTCTTTCTCCCATTGTGATATATTTTTCTTTTCCCTTTAAGGATGACAAAAAATGGATGCCGGCCACAAAATGGATGCAAGCCTGGCAGGCGCAGAGGGCATAAAAAGCTCTGGCAGCCCCCGTCCTCCTTGCAGTCTGTGGTGGGAGTTAGGTTGGGGTAGGTTTGCTGTCTCTGTGACTCGTTATTTTCACTTTAGGCCAGCTAGGCAGGTGTGTGTCTCTGTGTTCTTGCAGGCTGCTGACTGGTTCTTAGGGAACAGAAAGAAGAGATTTCGCTCTAGCTTCAGGCAGCCTCCCTGTGTGTGTGCGTGCGTACCTCTCAGTGAGTACCCTCCCCTGCCCCACAGTCACTCTGCGGCTGCCTTGTGCCTTGGGCAATGCCCACCGCTGCCTTGCAACCTCCCTCTGTACCCAGTCTATACTGTGTCTCTGCCAGCATCAATTTTTTTTAGTGTTTTCCCTCTGGTCTGGGGAATTGGGGGATGCCCGCATGCGGAAATGCTTTAAAAATTGCACAACGCGGGTAAAAATGAATAACGAATTAACAAACCAACAAAACAATTTTTGTGAAAATTCACGAAAAATGAAAATGAACCAAACTGAGCCCCTCAACGAAACAAAATGAAACAAAACATCATTTTTTCAATTCGTGCCCATCTCTAGTACACATGGATGATAAAGGTCTTGCAGATGGTAAGGCATTTAGAGAGATAGTTGTCTTCCTCCAGTGTTGTTTCCCAAAAGTATTTCTAAGGGACATTTGCTGAGACAAGAATGGCAAAATCGCACTTGAGGGTCTATTTCTGTGCAAATTTATACAAAGCATCACTTTTTAGGATGTGGGTATCTATTGGTCAAATTATGTCTTAGATCACATCTACTGCAGCTGCTTGTGGGCAGAGATAACAGGATGATTAGGCTCCAGAGAAACATCAGACAGAGTGGTTCATTTCCAGGGCTGCTCTCTTCATTGCCACTATGGGTATAATTTAGCACTGCAAAATTGTCATGAAATGTAAGCAGCCACAAACAGAACGCCCGCTATCTCAGCTTGTCAGAGGGAAGGAAATAAATTAATGATATTTTATTCCCTTGTCAAAAGGAAATTGCTCAGCCCAGTTTGGTTAGCAAACAGAGGTTTGTTATAGCTACTTGCAAGAGATGTGTGAGGATATCCTTCCCAGATACCAATCAAGAGATCAGCCATAATCAGCCATCTTCAATGGCTGCTCTTCTCCTCAAGCCTAACATAATACATTCTGTCACTTTGATATAAGGTGTTAAACAGAACAGAAAAATCTAACAGAACCCAGTGTTAGATTTTATCAATTTATTTTAAGCTAGAGATGTTGTAGATCCTTCAGATATTGATGGATCACAATACCAATGACCTCTACTTAGCATAGCCAACTGAGGTGACAGGAGTTTTAAGCCCACAATGAATGGAGGGCAACATGTTTCATATTTCTGCTTTAAGAAGTATAAATTTATATATGTATTTATATATAAACACAATTCTAAGCAAATGCAATCAAATATTGCTAATGCAATATGGGAAGTTCTTTTTATCTCTCCTTGCCCTTTGGTGTTGCCACCTGTCTTAAATATTTTATAAGATGTTTTTTCTCATAATACCCCCTATAATTCTATCTCCTGTTGCCCTTAGATATACCATCATTATCAATTAAGCTGTTTGTCATATCCAGTCATTTTCTTCACACCTAGATCGTTTCCAGAATGGAAAGATTAATCAAGAATCTTTCGCTACATCTGTACTACAAATTGCAGTAAAGTACGTAATAAATATTCAGCCTCTGTCACTGTAGCCATTCATTAAAATCAGAGAAGCAGGGTAGCAAATCGATAACAGATAATCAATGCTGGTTATGGATAGCCATCAGGAATTGTAAAAAAAAAATTGCTTGTTGTCTCCAAGCATTATCTGACTCTGTCTCATTAGCACCGAACAACACTGCTAGAACATGAAGGAGAAAAGTGGAAAAACGCTAGGAGGGGAGCGAAGGGAAATGATGGGACGTTGACATGTCTACGTAGGCAGGAACACAGTTTTTATTAGAGGTGGTGGGCATAAAGTGCTTTGTCGTGATTCGGGCAAGTCAATTTTGCAGCACCACAAGTGCTGTATGTGGCCTTCCCCCTCCCCCACAGCCAACTTGCTCACGCACCCTGCTTGGTGCAAGGAACTCGGGCAGCCCTTCCTTGCCTCCTCAGGCAGCCAACTGGTTTTTTTTTTTCTCTTTTCTTTTATTTTATTTTCTAGGTAAGGGGCATTACAAGGAGCAAATTGGGTATGTTGAAAAAGGGTTAAAAGGGAAGGGTATGGGTAAGGAAAAACAAGGGGGTGCAGGTTTGACAAGGCACTTTACACTTCTTCAGTTTCATATTTCATACATATACATATTAATTAGGACTTATATAGCTAGTGTATACAAACAAAAGTTTCTGGCTGTTAACATGTTTCAAATACAAACTTAATTATCTTTTTTTCTTTAACCACAAATAGAACTTTCCCCAACTTTCCTGATGTTTTAATTTCCGTGGTGTTCCTAACCATTCCGACAGTTTATCCATTTCTGCTGTTTCGAGGATTTTTGCTATCAACTCTTGTTCTTCTGGGATTATTGATTCTTTCCAGTGTTTTGCATAAGTAATTCTTGCTGCTGTTACAATGTGTATGGCTAGATACGCTTTCTGTTGGTCCAATTTGCCTGGCATTATATTTAACAAGAAAAATTCTGGTTTTAACTCTATAGAATTTCCAAGAACTTCTTCCAAAATCTGCCTTATTTTACTCCAAAATATTTGCGCTTTTTTACACAGCCACCACATATGATAGAATGAGCCTTCTTTTTGTTTACATTTCCAACATAGAGTTGATATATGGGCATTCATTTTAGCTAACTTTGTCGGCGTCATATACCATCTATAAAACATTTTATATATATTCTCTTTAAATACAACTGATTTAGTGAGCTTTATATTGGTTTTCCATATTTTTTCCCATTGTTCCAATTCTATATTATAACCTAAATTTTGTGCCCATTTGACCATACATTCTTTCACTGTTTCTGGTTGTGTATCAAAGTCTAATAAAAAATTGTATAATCTTTTGATATGTTTCTCTTTTGTCTCCAACAGAATTCTATCAAAGGGTGTGCTTTCTAGGTAGAACCCTTGCTGTTTATCTTTAGCGTACCTAGAGTGAATCTGAGAACAGGCCCACCAGTCCAGTTCAATTCCCTGCTCAGCAATTTCTTGTTGGCTTTTTAGATTACCATCTGGATTTAAAATCTCATTGTAGCGTACAATTTTTTTATTTTCTCTCAAAATTGGCATAGCGAATGCTTCTGTTGGAGTCACCCAATGTGGGATCTTTATGTACATTTGCTTTTTTATTTTCTTCCATACCCAAAGTAGTGCTCTTCTTAGTATATGATTATTGAATTGTTTAAAATCTTCTATTCTGTCATACCATACAAAGGCATGCCATCCCCATTTCAGATCATGTCCTTCTAGCTTCAAGAGTCTTGTATTGCTCAATTCTATCCATTCCTTGATCCAAACTAAGGAGGAGGCTCTGTAGTAAATAAGCCAATTTGGGAGCCCCATTCCTCCTCTTGATTTAACATCTTGCAAAGATTTTATTTTAATTCTTGCTTTTTTCCCCTGCCAGACAAATTTAGAAATACATTTCTCCAACTCTTTAAAGATTGTTTGTTTTAAGACAATTGGGATAGTTTGAAATAAAAATAATATTTTTGGGAGGATATTCATTTTTATCGTGGCAATTCTCCCTAATAATGATAATTGTAAGTTTTCCCATTTAATTAAATCCTTTTTAATCTCTTCAATCAGTTTCAAATAATTGTCCTTCAAAAGGGTGCTTGTCTTATTTGAGAAAATTATGCCAAGATATTTTATCTTCCTTCCTTCCTGAAAGTTTGTAAGCTCTAAAAGTTTTCTAATTTCTTGTTGTTGCATATTTTTGGTTAAAATTTTTGTTTTCTTATGGTTTACTCTTAAACCTGCCATGTCTCCAAATTCTTTTAGCTCCTTCAGCAGAGGTTCTATTGACTCTTGTGGCTCCTCTAGAACTATGAGTAAGTCGTCTGCAAAGGCCTGTATTTTGTATGATTCCCCTCTCAATTTAAGACCCTTAATTTTCTCAGAGCTTCTTATCTGCTGCATTAGTATTTCAATCACTATCAAGAAGAGCAGTGGTGACAACGGGCACCCTTGTCTTGTGCCTTTTAATATCTGAATTTCTTGTGTGTACTCTCCATTTACTCTGATTTTAGCCTTTTGTTGGGAATAGATTGCCTTGATAGTTTCAACAAAACTCCGTCCTGCTTCCATCATTTCTAGCTGTGTTATCAAGAAATTCCAGTTTACATTATCAAATGCTTTCTCCGCGTCGATAAAAAACATTGCCATTTGTTTTTCAGGATGAGCCTCATAGTACTCTAGAAGATTAATAACATTTCTGACGTTTGATCTTAAATATCTCTTGGGAAGGAATCCTGCCTGGTCTTCATGGATAATATCAACCAATATTTTCTTTAGTCTCGTAGCCAAAATTGTTGCGAATATTTTATAGTCCACATTTAAAAGAGATATTGGTCTGTAATTTTCGATTTTTTCTGGATCTGTGTCTTCTTTATGTATAATTGTAATCACTGCCTCCCTCCATGTTTTAGGTATCTTCCCCTCTTGCTGAATTTCATTGATCATTTTCTGGAATGGCGCTGCCAACACATCTTGATATTGCCTGTAGTATTCAGCAGAGATCCCATCACTCCCTGGCGATTTCATCATTTTCTGTTTTGCAAATGCCTCTTGAACTTCTTGCATAGAGTATGGCTGATTTAAAATTTCCTGTTGTTGTTTAGTCAGTTTAATATGGTTCTTCCTTTGGATATATTCTTTCTGATCCTCTTTGGATACATCTTTTTCACTGTAAAGTTGTTTGTAAAAATTCTCTACTATTCTTTTAATCTCCTCTGGTTTTACAACAGTGTCTCCGTTGTTGTTTTTCAGTCTTAATATAAAATTTTTAGTTTTCTCTCTCTTTAGTTTCTGAGCCAACCATCTTCCAACTTTGTTGGCCTTTTCAAAATATGTTTGCCTAACAAATTTTAATTTAGTAGCAATATCTTCTGTTAATAAAATATTCAATTTATGCTGCACCATTTGGATCCTCTGTTTTAATTGTACAGCTGTTGGGTTTTCTTTCAATTTCATCTCTACTTTCTTTAGGTCTGATTCAAGTTCAGTATATTTTTTGTTTCTTTCTTTCCTTGCTGCTCCTGTAGTTCTCATTGCTATGTCACGAAATACTGTTTTACCAGCTTCCCAAATTGTTTGTGCCGACATGCCTTGTGTTGAGTTTCTTTGAAAGTAGTCTCTCATCTCATCTCTTATTATCTTGACTGTGTCTTCATTTCTAAAGATATTTGTGTTTAATCTCCATTGTATTGGTGGTTTATATGTTTGCAATTTCAGTGTCACTATACAATGATCTGATATTGTTCTAGGAAGGATTTGTGTCTCTTTTACGTTTTTCATCCATGTTCTGGGGATCCAACATGCATCGATTCTTGACCAGGACTGGTGCCTATTTGAAAAGAAGGTATAATCTCTAAGTTTCGGGTAACTTGTTCGCCATGCATCTACAAGGGTTAATTCCTCAGCCAACATGAGAAATGCTTTAGGTAGCAAAGAACGATTTTCTTTTTTTGTTAATTTAGTAGAATCTATTTCTCTATCAAAAACTGCATTGAAGTCACCTACTATACAACATTGCTCATATTCTCTTAGGTTCACGTTTCTATACAGCTTTTCAAAAAATTCCTTCTGATTAGAATTTGGTGCATAAATGTTAGTAATTAAAACTCTTTCTTTACCTTTGGTGACTTCTACCATTAGAACTCGACCATCTCCTGATGCATATATCAATTTTGGTTGCAATACTTCTTTAACATAAATACCTACACCATTCTTCTTTTTCCCTTCATGCAGTGCTGAGAATACCATTCCC
This sequence comes from Phrynocephalus versicolor, assembly GCA_023846285.1. Taxonomy (NCBI): domain Eukaryota; kingdom Metazoa; phylum Chordata; class Lepidosauria; order Squamata; family Agamidae; genus Phrynocephalus; species Phrynocephalus versicolor. The sequence goes on from JAHTLZ010003542.1 coordinate 37,014,808, forward strand.
AGTTTTTTATTTTCCATCAATCTTGAATCTTGTTTTTTCAGGTGCGTCTCCTGGAGACAAATTATATCCATATTTAATTTCTGTAGGTAATAAAATACGTTTTTCCATTTTTGTGGTGAATTTAAGCCATTCACATTTAATGAGCACAGGTTCCAATTTCCTTTAGTCATTTTTGGATCTTTTATTATCTTTATATTTCTCTTGTTCCTTAGTTTTTGCTCTGGTTCTTCTCTTTGGTTTTGGTGCTGCTGCTCCTCTCTCATCTTCTGAAACTGAATCCTCGTCTTGCGATCCCTCTTTCCCTTCTTCTCCTCCTTCTTGAGATTCCTGGTTCCCTAGTGCCTCCTCTGATTGTAGATTTATCAGGGTCTGTTCTGCCTTCATTACTGAGTTGACATAGAATCTCTGCATTGAATATTGAAATGTCAAGCCTTCAGGTAGTAGCCATCTATAAGGAATTGACTTAGATCTGAGAAAGGTAGTTAACTTAACATATGGTTTTCTTTTCTCTCTAACTTTCCAAGGAGTGTGTTTCAGTACTTTCACTGATCTCCCGTCAAGTATGAGCTGTTTATCATCAGTTGCTCTCAAGAGTTTGTCTCTATATGAGCTTCTAATAAACTTAACCTGTATTTCTCTTGGTAGATGATTTTTCCTTGTATAAGCTGAAGAAATCCTCCGAACCGTATCTATATTTCCTTCAATTTCTTCTCTACTGCACCCAGACAGTTCCGACAGAGTATCTATCGTGACCTCTGATGTCTCCTCCTCTTTAAGATCTGGTACATTTTGCAATCTCAAGACATGTGATGCATGATCCATTTGGATCTGCATTATTGCAATCTCATCTTGTAATCTTCCTTGTTCAGCTTTTCTCAGACCTTCTTCATTTTGTTCTGCAGTTTCCTGTGCTTTTTTGGCAATTACAGTTAAATCCTGTGTAACTTGTTTCTGGGTTGAGATCTCCTTTGACATTTCTGCCATTTGTGAATTGAAGTTTTGAATATTTATTTGCATTGCTTGCATTGTATCGCTCATCACCTGTATCCTTGAATTCATATCCTGATTTTGTTGTTCTTGGCGCGCAAAGAAGGAGGCTTGTTGCGCTTGAAGGTTCATCATAGTAGCCATAATTTTGTCAAACATCTCTTGTGTGGTCATTTGAGGTTCCTGGGTGATCAACTTAGTCAGGGTGGATTCCACTGCAGGTGATGATCGTCCACTTCCTCCCCTCCCTTTTGCAGCCATCTTCCGAACTGTATCTCCTTTAAGAACAGCTATAAACACAACTACCAGCCCCAAATAAATGTCCAATACTTCACTCAGGCCACTTCCCCCTTTTCCCCTCCAATTACAAAGTATTCAAATATTCAAATCAATAAGTATCAATATTCAATATTCAATGTTCAATGCTCAATATTCAATTATCAGATCCAGGCGGAATGAAGGGGAGAAGGGGAGGGGGAAAAGAAACAGGGGATGGGAATATTACTTATATGGACAGAAGGATAACAGCAAAGAGAAAATTGAGAGACATCTCTTCTGGGTGTAGATCTGGATGCAGTCAGGTCAGAAAACCATAAGATGACAGTATCCTTCCATATATGTCTTCCTTTTTCTTTCTCCCCTTTCTTGATTGGAGAATTCCCACTTTCACTGTCACAGTTTCCCTCTGTCCATAAGGTGAAAACAACAGCTACCAGCCCCAAATGTATGCCCAGGACTCACTCAAGCCACTTCCCCCTATTCCCCTCCTATTACAAGATATTCCAATACTCAAATCAATAAGCATCAATGTTCAGATCCAGGGAGAGTGGAGATGAAAAGAAAAGGAGGGGAAGCAGGGGAGGGGAATATATAAGCAGAGGAGTAGCAGCAAAAGGAAAATTGAGAGACCACTCTTCTGGTTGTAGATCTAGGTGCAATCAAATCAGAAATCCACAGGAAGAGGGAGTGTTCTTGACTAGGTAATTCCCACTTTCTCTGCTGTGGTTTTCCCTTATCCTTGAGACAAAGATAGCACAGTGTTCACTTCTTCCTCTCCTCTGCTCCGTTTTGTAAATATCTGTATTCCACCACAAATGTGCTGAGTAGGAAAGTCTAGATGAGAAATGGAGGAAACTCTCTTTGTTCCACCTTAACAGAGAGTCTTAAAGCTGGAGAGGCGAAGGGTGGGGGCTCCACCCACAAAGGGAAATCTTCAATTAATCCTTATGAGAATTCATGACTTTGAAACATCTGTGTTGCTGCTCCGAAGAACCAAGCCAACTGGTTTGACAAGGAAGTTGGATGGAGATTCTCCCCACACCACTGATGAGTGGGCAGCTGCCTCAATAGGTAGGCAATGGCTGCCCGAGCTCCTGCCCAGACTGGTGCACCACCGGAGGAAGATGAGCCCAGTGGCAAACCAAGATGAGTGGGCCAGATACCTGGGTAGTTGAGGGGAGAGGTCATGCACGTGCCTTTGTGCTGCTTGGTTGATTCAGCATGAAGCATGAGAAAGCGGTTCATACCCATCTGTAGTTTACAGTGATACTTTCAAGTGTATTTGGGTTCCTATTGTCATACTAGCTGCCTAAATGCCCTAAGCACATCCAATCACGCCTGATTTCGGAAGCTAAGCAGGGTCGGCCCTGGCTAGTACTTGGATGGGAGACCACCAAAGAATACCACGTGCTGTAGGCGCCTGGGGTAGGAACTGGCAATCCACTCCAGTATTCCTGCCAAGAAAACTCCATGGACATGGAGTCACAAAGAGTCAGCCACGACTGTAATGATACAATACACACATTGTCATACTATCATTTGCCTTTAACAAAATCACAGATGCATATGAAATAGTGTTCTGTGGCTTAGATGGCAGCTGAGGAGTAGCAAAGGAGACAAAACTACATGGGGTTGGGCAGTTCTTTTCCAGACTTTATCTTTATTTGTGTCAGAAGCAATTCAATGGTATTTCCAAAATGTAAGGATCAGCTGACAGGTTTTGTCATTGCCCAGAAGGTGCCCTAATGTGCTCACAGTTCTTACATACTTTAGGGAGATTCCTTCTGTGTCACCTCCTCATTTCTTTTGATATTTATTTATTTATTTTAACATTTATATACCACCTGCTTCCCAAAGGGAGCTCAAGGCCGTATACATAATAAATAAGACAAAACACAAAAACAACCACAACTAGCGGCAAGTCTGGAAGTTGAGTCATGGCTACTGGACTTCTTTTTTTCTCTCTCTCAAAAAAAAGAAGTCCAGTAGCCATGACTCAACTTCCAGATAAACTCACCTGGATGACTGAGAATCTTCACAGACAACTAGCGGCAAGAACAAAATGTAGATGTAGAGACCTTACTGGTCTCTGAACAGCTCCCTAAAGAGGCAGGTCTTAAGAGTTTTCTGGAAGGTGGGCAGGGAAGGCATCAGGCAGAGCTTGCTTGGTAAGATATCCCATAATGACATGTAAAAGGCCCAGTTTCACATAGGCACTTTACAAGCTTCTTTAATGGTGGCAGTCTGGAGCATGAGTGCCTGTGATGCTCTGGTGGGTTGGGCAACAGTTGATCCGGGGGAGATACGCTCCACCAGATACTCAGGGCCCAAGCCGTGGAGGTTTTTGTAAATGAAAACCAATAGCTTGAACCTAATCTGGGTTCAATATATTGGCAGTCCTTCAAAAATGTTTTCCCACCAGTTCATATTGCCCTTAATTTGTCTTTATTTTCAATCACTCTTACATCTTCCTAGTGCTTCATGCTCCCTTACTTCTCCCTAGTGCTGGCATATCCAGACTTCAGCCCTCCTGATGTTTTGGATCACAGTTCCCAGAATTTTAAGCTTAGATTACCAATGACAAAGGACTCTGGGAGTTGTGGTCCAAAACATCTGGAGGGCTGAAGTTTATACAGGCTTGCCCTAGTGCTTCACACATTTAATAACTATCTTTATGTATCATCAAGTTGCTTTAGACCAGTGGTTCTCAAGGTGGGTCCCCAGATGTTCCTGGACTGCAACTCCCGGAAACTCCATCCAGCACAGCAAGTGGTGGAGGCTTCTGCTGTCCAATGAATTAGTGACCTCCAAATATCCCCAACAGTCCTGCTAGGCTCTGAAAAAAACAAGGCTAGGATTTCCTATATGGAGTCAATCTTATTTGATCATTTCCCCCCTTCTGCCTTCAGGAAATTATTGTCTTTTTCAAGGAGTCTCATCTTCTCCAGATGTGCCCATAGTATGATAGCCTCTAGTGAATTAGTTTTGCTTTTAGAGGGAGTTTGTGCTTGATTTGATCTAGCACCCCCTTATTTATCTTTCTGAGAGTCGTAGGTATCTGTAAAGCTATCCTCCAGCACCACCTTTCAAATGAATTATTTTTGCTAGTTGGCTTTTTCACTGTTCAACTTTCACAAAACCTGTGACAAAACAGTCTCAAATGAAGGTAGCACTAGGAGACAAACAGCAACAGCAGATAGTGGAAATTTAGCAGGCAAGAGGAACCATGCTTTAGTTGGTGACATCAGCATTATTATTTTCATCCAGTTTATGAATGGGTCATAATTTACTCAGAACAAAGGTTTGTGGGGGAAAGTGGGCTCCCTTTATCTTTTTCTGGATTTCTACTCCATTTCAATGGCTTGTGTTCCCTCAAAAATATCAACTGGAGAATATTCAGCATTGCTCTACTGATGATACAATACTCTGTAGCATGGGTGATGAATCAATGGACCTTAAATGTTGTTAAGTTACAGCTTCCATCATTCACTAACCATTAGTCATATTGGTAGGAACTCTTAAAAGCTGAAGTCTAACAACATCTGGGATAGCCCAGGTACACACCTGTCCCTGACAAGTTCTGCTCTCCAGCTGCCATATTAGCAGAAGCACTTGACCGATACTGAATAGCACTTATTTTAATACATTGAGGCCTTGAAGCAAAACTGCACAGGTGCTTGAGTTGGATACTTGGGCCCAACACGTCTAAATTAAGCCATGGCTAAACTGAACCCTCTAGGTATTGAAACCAGGCTGAAGGGCTGAGAAACAGTTGTCCTCTGACCCATCTGCTGTAGACATCCCACCCTCATTATCATAGTATGCCAGCAGGTGGTTGTGATTTGAAGACCAGTTTGATTGCATTTATGGTTCCCTTGTCTTGTACCCTCACTGCATGAATAGCAGATGATTTTCTCTTTGATTTACTCTAAAATCATACAATAAGAAATGACACTTCTGAAGATGTAGACAATTTACTTTTTTCAGAATACAACATTTGAAGTCCCCCATGAGAGCCCACCTGGGACTGATAGTTCGATGCTCTGAGGAGTGTGGTTCTAAAAATTATCCTTTTCAAGCTCTTGATTAGATTACAGTATTTCTCTGTGTAACCCAACAGCATCTATTCAGACTAGTGGCAGCCCTCCAGGAATCAGTCCAATGTCTTTTTAGTTACTTACCATATCTTTAACTGAAGTTACCTAAGTCTGACCATCTGTGTGAAGAGCATGTGTTCTCTCCCTAAGTACTGTCGGATTGCTTCCCCAGTGTTCAAATATAATAGTCCTTGGTGCCAATCTCCTTGGTGATACCTTTTGGACATCATCTGTAGCTGTCTCATGTCTAGGTGAAAGGGGTTCCCTTAAGAAAAAAGAAGTGAGGTGAATAAGTCTTATTCCTTGACTGCTCACCAGCATAAACAGTACTGCTCAGTCTGAGGAGTTTGTCAGTATTGGATTTGTGTGCTGAACTTATCATGGTTTTATTAAGTCCTCCTGAATGCTGAAGATGCAGTGTTCCATGGTTTTCATTAGCATGGTAGTATAAATTTAGTGGTGTCATGATAGCTCCTCTGAAAATGGCTTAATGGTTTATAATCCCATAGGATAAGAAACCTACGATTGCAGTGAGAAGTACACATGTATTCTGAAAGGCTTTCATGGTCAGGATCTGATAGCTATTGTGAGTTTTCTGGGCTGTTTGGCCATGTTCTGGAAGTTTTCCTTCCTGACGTTTCTCCAGACTCTGTGGCCAGCATCTTCAGAGGGCAAGGAGCTCAGGGAACTAGGACTTCTCTCTGTGTTCTGGGGTATAGAGCGAGGGGGTGTGGAGTGAGTGAGTACTCACTCTATACCCCAAAGCACAGAGAGAACTCCTAGCTCCCTGAGCTCCTGCCCTCTGAAGATGTTGGCCACAGAGTCTGGTGAAACGTCAGGAAGAAAAACTTCCAGAACACAGCCAAACAGCCCAAAAGACTCACAACAGCTATCAGAAGTACACATGTTTGACAAAAATTGTGGTTTATAATTCAGATTAAAAATCACTATAATCTTGGGAGTATGTCAGCACCTATGGGACTGGATAAAATTTGGTGGACCTATTGGATTTCCAAGAGAAATCTCTTGTTCTGTGCCAGGATTTGAAAATAAAACATCTTTAACAAGCTTTACAGATGCCATGCCAGACTTAAACCAATCTGGAGACAAGAAAATACAAAGATACATGTTCAAACTTTCTTTAAAATACATAAATATCAGAATATTATATCTGCATGTTCAGATATGGTTTTATGATCAAAACAAAGAAAATGTACAGCTCTTATGCTAATATGAGCATCCAAAATCAAGTTCATTGCTTTGTTGTTTACTTTCACACAGAAAGTCTACTTCTACAGCCAAATTCTCATTTCTTTCTTGATGTCAATAGAGGTAACTCTGGGAGATCTGAGTCAATGTCTTAAATATTTTATAACCTGTAAATCTTCTGAAATGAAGTGCTCTTCAACAGGTTTCTCAGTGAGGTAAATGAAACTTGGATGAAGCATATTAAACCAAGATATAGCATCTGGGACACTGAATCAATACAAAGGGGCAAAAACTGAGGAAAGGGTAATTTAGAAATTTATTGTTGTTAATCATGCACAGTCACACAAAACTGTATATAATCAAAAACTTTAGGAGCCCTAAAAAGCATATAGTCAGTGGCAGAACTCAGAGCATGGTAGAAATTGGGATACCTGAACTGTGAAAGAACATAAGATAACCATCACATCTTGTCATTCATTCACCAAGTTGCAAATTTCAAACATAAGATTATGAAAAACTAATAAATACCAACATAAACACTGATAAGACATTAATGATGACTTCTGAGGAGAATACACTTAAAGAGGAGTGGCTAGCCCATTTCTTCTATTATTTTGTACAGTGGTACCTCTAAAGACTAATTTAATTCATTGTATGAGTCATTACATTTTACAAAAAAGAGTCTTGTGAAATGCGGTTTCCCATAGGAATCAGTGGGGAACCAATTAATCCATTCTGGAGGTCAGAAAAAAAGGCAAAAAAGGGGAATGGATTACATTGGTTTTCAATGTATTCCTATGGGAAGACTGTCCCAACGCCATGAAATGTGGAAACAGCCTTTACCCCTCTTTGGTGGTGGTGGGTTTTTGACAGCTCCAATCGTAAGGAATGATGAGGGGGTGTAAAAAAACCCACCCCCAAAGACAGGAAAGGACTTTTGCTGTCTTTGGTGGCAGTGAGCTTTTGAAAGCCTGTCCCAATCCAGCAAAGCAAGGAAAAAGCTTCCCCCCTATACTGGGTTGGGGGGAAAGCCCCTCAACCAACCAGCAGCTGAAGGCTGCTCCACACAGCCCGACAAACAACTGGTTTTGACAGCTCGGCTGTCAAAATCAGCTGACTGTTGGACTATGCAGAGCAGCCTTCAGCTGCTGGTTGATTGAGGGTTCCCCCTCCAGCCCAGTAAAAGGAGGAAGCTTTTCTCCTGCTTTGCTGGGTTGGGGCAGCCAGCAAAAGCCCTTTCCCAAAGACAGGAAAGAGCTATTGCTGTCTTTGGAGCAGTGATTTTTCGAAAGTGGGAAAGGGCTTTTGCTGGCTCCCCTGAAGCAGGAAGGGAGGCAAGCAGGCTAAGGGTGACTTGCTTGGTTGCCTGCTTGTCCCCTAGCTGTGTTGGGGCAGCCTGGATCTAGGGACTAGGCTTTCAGATTTGCCTCTCATTGCTCCACGCATGGTACAGGAAATTTGAATGTCTGAACTTTGATCGCAAAAAGCCTTTTGTCTGCATTGATCCTGGTGCCTCTTTGCAATCCAAGCCACCCTCCCTCAGGCTTCCCAGCACTATAGGGAGACCCAAATCCATCTTCTACAGGGTCCCCCTATAGTGCTGGGAAGCAGCCCAAAGCCTTTTTGAAATCCAAGTTGAGGCTTTTGAATTTCCCACACCAAAATTCCCCTCTTTGTGTGGTGCAATGAGGGGAAATTTGAAAGCCTGGTCACCTTCCCCTACACAGAAATATGGTGAGCGGGTGAGTCACCCCTCACCCACTCACTCACACCCCAGTCAAGGAAGCCCAGCAAAAGCCCTTTCCCAAAGACAGGAAAGGGCTTTTGCTCTCTTTTGTGGGAGGACGTTCGAAAATCTAAAGCACTTTCATAACCCCATCATCCCCAAATACGGGAAAGGGCTTTTGATTGAGGGATTCCCCCCCTCCCAAATCCAGCAAAGGGCAAACACTTTTCCCTTGCTTTACTGGGTTAGAGGGAAAACCCATCAATCAACTGGGAGCCAAAGGCTGCTCCTTGGCAGCCCAAGCTGTCAAAATCAGCGGGATGTTGGGCTGCAAATTTTGTTCATCCTATGTGTTTTTCATTTTACAGGTCATCCATCTTAAGAGGCATTACTGTATTTCATATCAGGCCAGAAATAAAAATATAAAACAAAGAAGTCAAAAACATTGTGGCACCAAAAGACTAACTGCTATGTTTTCATGTGAGCTTCCATGGACATATCCACTTCCTCAGAACTGTTCTTCATTGTTTGAGGTCTGACAAAATGGAGGAGTACTCATATGTAGACCGTACATGTAAGCAAGACCCATGGTCTTTTGGGGCTAGTGCCTTTTTCATTTTTTTGTACGTGTATGTATCAAAACCTTATTTTTAAAAAGAAAGAGAAATCCATTCTTGTTTTCTGGCATTCCCAAATCCCCAAAGAACCCTTTAAAACTACTTTAAAAAGCAGAGGTACAACAGAGACCCAGTCTACTCCAAAAGCAGACAATTATGCATGAGAAAATAAGATCATCCTCAGAAACACATAGACACTGTGTTATCTTGTCATCTCATTCACACATCTCAGTTACACACTGGCACAGTAACAAACCCCATCATGTCAGCCCACACACGGGCCTTAAATACTTGCAGAACATACCTTTTAACAGAAAAATACACAGTTAAATTAGCTGAATTACTATGTAAAAATCAGAAAAAGATCTCCCCACAACACCCACACAAAGAAAAAATAATTGTGGAATACACGCCTTTAACAGAAAAAACACAATATTTATAGGGAGTAAGTCACTTTTCAGAACTTCATATTAGGTAAAGAAATTTGTTGCTTCTTAATTTTGAGGGGATGGACTTGAATTAAGTTCAGGTGAATCAGGGACTGCACTCATCTCTACATCACAGACTATTTCCTACCTTGCAAGGTTATTTTTAGTCTTTGATTGTAAATAAATTTACTACTACTACTACCTTGCAAGATTCCAGATTTGACTTGATGTCACAAATGTATGGAACTGTGGGATGAAGAGGGCAGCCAGATGGAGGAGAATCTGCAATAGAAGAGCAATGGGTGGTGAAAGAGTTAATGTCCCCTCACTGTCAGCCAGTGATGGAAGAAACTGCTGCTTGCTGAAGCCAGTTTGACCAGAAGAAGCCGCTGTTGAGATTTGACCCATTTCACTTCTTATATTCATTGTTCTCTTGCTATTCATTTTTAAAGCCAATATAACTGTCAGAGAGATTTTCCAGGAGTAGAAGGAGACTCCAATACCCCTGCTTCTGTTATCATCAGCTATACCAATCCTACAAATGAAAAAGATAACAAACCCCAACAACTTGGAAGCGTCCTATGTAGAGTCTCTCTCTCTCTCTCTCTCTCTCTCTCACACACACACACACACACACACACACACAGTATAGTGTTGGAAGTCACTCCCCCATCTATGATAAGCAAAAACCTGACTATCTTCCCATTTTTCACTGGAGAAGGAGCACTGGGGATACATGGGGGTGGGGGAAGCAACGCAGGTGAGCTTTATGGTACAGTTTGCCCAGTCTAAACACAAACACAATTGTTCTCTTAGGAGAGAACTCCTTTTTGGGGACTGTAATGACACATGACTGTTGGAATTGGGATGCTGTGATCCAAAAGCATACTTTCTAAATGGTGTAGAATTATTTTTTTTAGCATGGAGTGTTCATATTGTAAATCTCCTGTGGTGAGGCTACCAGAATAACATGGAAGAAGATAGACTTTATTTCCCTGTCATGCTTCATTTTAGCACATAAGCATATAATTGGTTTCATTTAACAGAAGGAGGCAGTTGAAATAGTTTTTACCACCAAGCAACACTGGGTTGAATCTCCTGCTAATTACTTTGCCACATTGTCAATACATCAGTTGCCAGGTTAAAAGGTAAATTAATGTGGTCAAGTGTAAACATTTGGGACTCGAGTCTAGAATAGCACTTGCAGGAAGGATTCCTTTACACTCAGCTTTCATCTGCTGAATGAAAACAACAGTGGCAACCTAGGATTTGTTTTCCTTACAGTCAATAAGTGAACAATATGAAACATTAAACAAATAATTCCAACAAGTGTGCATGTGTACAGTTGTAATAACCAAATGCTATATGACACATTGTGGAGAAAAGAGCTATTAAAACACAGTCATTTGCCCAGTTCTAGCTTCTACGAAGGCTCCAAGCTTATGTTATGCTGGATAATATATTATCTTGCTATTCGTTTGTAGAGGCCAGAATACTATATTTGAGGAGTTCACATTGTAATTCTCTTCCTGTGTCAGAAAAAGAGATATTTATTTCAAATAAAAATAAAAATAATTCTATCAATCTGCCTCAGAGCTAGCCTTCAAAACAGCAGAAATTTATATAAAAACATGATCATGGAAGGTCACAGCACCCTCAAGTCCAATCTGGGGAAAGCCAACATGCCCCCATATCACAGATTTTTATAACTCTGTCACTGTATGTATCAAATTCTATATCCCATGTGTGTATTATAAACGCAGTTCTTGAATAATATGGTTGATAAACCTTATTTTTTGCTTTCATGTTCCTAATGTAACTCCTCACTATCCTCTGTCCCGCGCATATGCACACTTTCATGTATGCATGTACAATAATACACACATAACTCTTTCACAGACACTCACTCACTTACACACACACACACACACACACACACACACACACACACACAAACACACTGCTGCTCTGCTAGCAGAATGCAACAGCAAATCACATCACTGTGAGAAATGATGAGAAGCCCTTGCAAACTAGCACCAAATGCATGTACTGAAGCTACTTTTTCAATTTGCCATTGAATGTCCCTGACAAAATGTAAATGCTCCTTCAAAACAAACATGTGGTGCTAGTTTTCAAGGGCTCCTCCTGGCAGATTACTGCTCAAATTTGGTACTGCAGGTTGCCACTAAATTTTAGAAGCATTTTCTGAAGTGGTCTGGCATCTCCCTCATCCCCGAAACAGCTTGAGGGATTTCATGGAGCCCTGCATTACTTACGGTACTCATGTCTTAGATGGGCATGGAGACTTTCTCTTAGAAAATATACTTTATTCCACATCTCTCTGGCTGACATCAAAATCTGATGATAGTGTTTAAAAGTAAAATATCAATGTCCTCCCCATCTCACCATTCAGTCCTGTTGAATGTAAACAGACATAATCCAGGGTGCCCCTCCCCCCCAATGCACAGTGAATCGCTGGATCCTAGTTGTCACAACAGTGGCTGCGACAAAATACCATCCTTGCGTTTCTTGAGAACTCACCAAGTCTCTCTTCTCCTTCTGCACTACTTGCCAGCATGACCTATTGAAATATGGCACCACTTCCAGACAGATCAGCAATGTCCCATGGGAAAGGCAGTGTGGTATATATAAAAATACACCTGTTGGCCTTTAAAACCAGTTATGTGAGATGGGCTCAAATATGTACCTGTTCAACCCTGGAGTGATCCCTAGAATCATAGAGGACCCAATGGCCACTGGGTGGGCTGCTGCAGATGAAAGAGGGCAGGCTGGATGCTGGCTGGCCTTGTGGGCAGCACTCATTGGCACACCTGCTTGTCTGTCTCACACCTGGAGGGGAGGGCAAAGAGTACCTGCTGAAGCATGCTAGAGTCAGTTGGAGAGGACTTCATATTTGCATGGAGCCTCTCCCTTACACAGCTGGCTGAAATTCCCCTCCCTATGGTTGCAAGTGAGATTGAGTAACAACTGTGATAGCAGATTCTCACACTATAAAACTCCACAGACTCAAAGAGGCAAGGGTTTCCTCCCTTTCATGAAAAGAATGGGAGGATTTTGTGTGTGCAATGGTGCCAATTTTTTCTCTTGGTGCTGGCATTGTTGTTGTTGTTTTTGTTGTTGATTTCAGCAGTAGAGGTCATTGATCACAGAACTAGCTGGAGAAGTTATAGACCATGGACAGCTGTAGCCGTCAGGTTTTTTAATACAATGGTACCTCCTAAGATGAATTTAATTCGTTCCACGGGTCAGTTTGTCTTATGAAAAATTCATCTTAAGAGGTACGGTTTCGCATAGGAATGCAATAAAAACCAATTAATCTGTTCAGTAGGGAATGGATTAATAGGTTTTCAATTCATTCCCATGGGAAGGCTGTCTAAAGGTCCCTCAATCAAGGAATAGCGGAAGGCTGTTCCCCACCTTGCAGCCGACAGACAGCTGATTTTGACAACCCAGAGCTGTCAACGTCAGCTGGCTGGCTGGCTGCATGGAGCAGCCTTTGGCTGCCAGTGATTCAGGGGGTTTACCCGCAACCCATCAGAGGGGGGAAGCTTTCTCTTTCTTTCTTTCTTTCTTTCTTTCTTCTTTTTGGTTGGTTCAGGGGGAAAGCTTCCCCCCTTTTGCTGGCTGCCCCAACCCAGGAGGGGAAGCGGACGAGATGTGACTCACCTGCTCATCCCCTTCCTGTGTCGGTGCAGCCACCTCCTCTTTGTCTGAGTCTCTGTGCCTAGACCCGGGCAAAAAGGAGGTGGTGGCAGCTTTTATCCTGCCTTTCCTTCCCTGTAGCAGCCGATCCATGTGTACTTCATGGAAGGGAAGGCAGGATAAAAACCTCTACCACCTCCTTTTCCCCGGGACCCAGTGATTCTCACCCAGCCCAGAGGTAAGTGGCAGTGGCGGTGATCTGCCGCTGCCGCTTATCTTGCAAACAGCCCAGGCTGGGCAAGGATCACTGGGTCCCTGCTTTGCCCACCAATTTGTTGAGCGAAGCAGGAACACAGTGATCCTCACCCAGCCCTGCTGCTGCTGCCGCCGCTTCCCTCAGAAAATCCCCCTAATGCCAGGGATCTGCAATGATACCTTGTAAGACAAATTTAACTCATAGGGAAAAATTGTCTTACAAAACATGCCAATTCCTGGAAATTTCATTCATCTTATGAGTTTTTCATCTTAACAGGTATTTGTCTTATGAGTTACCAATGTCAATGCTGACATAAAGTACTTCTAGTCACAGAGTTCATGACCTGAGCCTCCCATAAGAATGCTGGATCACTAAGTTCCTCTGAGATCACTTCATCAGTCCTTTGCAAGGAACATAAGCCCTTCCCAAAGAGGTTGAGACCTTCTCACCTGGGTGGATAAAGAATGTACTCACTGTACTTCCTAATCATTATTATCTTTGCTCACCCAGACCATTATTATTTCCCAAAACGGTTGAGGTACTCTGATAGATTTTAGCACAGTTAAGATAAAGCTGCACAGAAAATATATGTAAGACATTGCAGCAGCCCTCCTGAAATTGCTAGCATGTGGGAGGATTAGCAGGACTCCATGCAATTTAATTGGACTCAAGCAAAACCCTACCCACATAGAGCTTTTTGTAGAGCCTATCTAAGTTATTATGTGTTTATTTTTCTTGGCTTCAGGAAGTACTATTCTTCATAAGTATTCTGACATTCCTCCCCTCCTTGTTTCTGACATAAACTTATCACAGTGAGGGCAGGAGAAAAACACAACTGTTCCTTTCTTTCTCTCTCTGTCTCCCCCACTGCACACATACACACAGAGAGAAAGAACATAAGAACATAAGAAGAGCCATGCTGGATCAGGCCAAAGGCCCATCTAGTCCAGCTTCCTGTATCTCACAGTAGCCCCACCAAATGCGTCTGGGAGGGCACAAGACTAGATATCTGTCTCCTGATACCACTCCCCTGCATCTGGCCCTTGAAGCACCCTGGCTTTAAGCCTGGAAATTACAAATCTCCATCATGGTTTGTAACCTGCGATGGATCTTTCCTCCAGGAATCTGTCCCATGCCCTTTTGAAGTCATCCAGGCCAGATGCCATCACCACTTCCTGTAGCCGAGAGTTCCACAAATTAACAACGTGCTGGTTAATTTTTTTTCTTTTATCTCTTCTCACTTTACCAACCCTCACTTTGAGTGGATGTTCCCTAGTTCTGGTATTTTGTGAGTGTCCACTATCCACTTTACTCGGGCCCCGCATTATTTTGTACGGCTCAATCATATCCCCCCCCCGGGCACCTTTTTTCCAGACTAAAGAACCCCAAATGTTTTAGCCTTTCCTCATAATGGAGGCCCCCCAGCCCAGTAATCATTTTAGTCACTCTCTTTTGCACCTTTTCCAGTTCCACTATGTCTTTTTTGAGATGCAGTGACCAGAATTGTACACAATACTCCAGGTGCGGCCTTACTATTGTTTTGGCACAGAGAGAGAGGGAGAGAGGGAGAGAGAGAAGGTTCTATTTTCTCCTCCTCTGTGTCCCTTTTTATCTACTTTCTGAAAACCTACTAATTTGCTACATAGGGAAAACAGCATACTAGCAGCTTGCGGGAAAATATTTTCTTTGTGACTTAAAAATAATTTTTCTTCATACACTATGTAACTGAATTTCCACCACCACCACTATTGCAGGTTCCAATATTCCAATTTTATAGAGAACATTTTGAAAGGCTGTCTCATGGCGTATCCTTTTAAGCATCCTGAAATCATTTGGTTATGGACACATAATAACCATTTAAAATGATTGCCAAGTTTCTTCGGGTAAAACCCTCAGTAGTGTAGTGTGGGGAGGCCTAGGAGCAGTTGTCCTGGGCATGAAGCTCTTAGGAGTGCAAAATAAAATAAAATAAAATAAAATAAAATAAAATAAAATAAATCAAAAGAATCAGGGGATATCAATGTCCCCCGCACCTGCTCATTTCATTGTGAGGGAGGCATACAGGTTGCCTCTCCCCCATATTTGCCTTGCCCTGGTTGCTGACACCCCATGCTACATCACTGAATCCCATTATTGTCCTGGGCAGCAATGTGGCTTCTAATTTTCATCCCCGGGGCTCCTTTTTGTGCATCCATATGCAAAACTCCCCCCTCCCAATTGCAGTTCTTTCATGTCCATAACAAAAATGGTTGCAATGGTGTGCAGGGCTTTCCCGCCTCTGCATGGAGGGGGTCAAGATGAGCGCTTGTGTGCATGCATGCACCTTAGATGAAAATTTGCCTCACAGCCAGTTCTGTGCACCTAGAGGACACATGAAGGAGATGCTACCTGCCCATTTGTCTGAGACTTGCTTCAAACAGACAGAGATGTCCTTTCAGGGTTCAGGCCACCCTCCTCACCCCAACACAAGAGGAACAGTGACAGAGATGGAACAAATGCCTGCTGTACCCTCCAGAGGCAGGATTAGTCTTCAGGAACTGCATTGGTCTGACATTGCTGGCTCTTCCTAAAGGACACGTGGGGCATTTCAGAGATCTAGATCCCAGCCCTGAAGTGGAGACAGTACTGGCTGAGTGAATGGAACTTGGGCCTAACCCTATTAGCTCCTGACCTCAAGAGCTAATAGGGTTAGTTAAGCTCCCTGAGAGCAGTATGGATGGAAGGGTTCTGGTGCCTGGCCAGCCACTGCATTCCACTCTCCCAATGCCCAGGATGCCACCAACTGGCTTATATACGGGTGAGTCCGCTACCCCTCTATTGCACAGTTAAAAGACAGTGCAGGTGGAGCCAGTAGCTTAATTTACCACCGACCCTGGGCCACCAAGGCCCACAACTTGGATGGTCATGGCCCAGGGAGGGTTCCTAGTGCATCCTTCCCTTGACGCTATAATCACATGATCCACTGTGCCATATGGCTAGATGCACTAAATTAGGACTCACAAATACCTTGTGTTTTTCCGCACTACCTGGCAGTGTGACCAGTGCCAATGAAACCTAACAATGCACCACCTTGTTCCCATGTGGAATGGACAAATAATTACTGCTGTCCTGCAGAGAAGAAGGGCAAAAATTCCTATCCATCCCCCTGAAGGCGACTAGTTAGGCTCACACTAGTACCTAAAGGGTGGGCTGTTGGGATGATTGTGGTGAAAGAGACCAGAGTGTGGGAAGAACACTGCTATATACCATGCTCCTCCCCCTCCCTTCCAGGTCTGTGAGATGCAAAAACCCCCGCATCTTATGATATTTTGCCTGGGGAGGACAAAGAATCTCCACTGGCAAAGTGATTTGTAATGGTTGGTGGTGGTGCTTGGGAGATATCACAGCATGTCGGAAGAAGAGGTTTACTCTTTACTCCACATCCAAGCCCTCCCACAGCTTGGGAGAATAGTGAAAATGTTCCCACAGGTGCAAACGGGGACTTTCGAACAATTAATTGTGATATGTGTATCACTAGGGAAGGAAGAATGACTGACTGTGCAAACAAGAGATCAACTGCTTCTCTCCATATCCTGAGACTGTCTCCCTTGAGTTTCCTTCCACATTTCTAATGGGTTAAAGAAAATTAGATCAACAAGCTGTACTACACACTCAAATGGCAGCCACTGGAATTGCGATGTGCAGCTTGGGCTGTAGCTCTGCCCACATCAAGCCTTTCTGAATTAAACAAACATTTTGGGGAAAAACCCCATATATTTACAAGTGGAAAAATATATTTAGAAATTATTCTTAATGGAGAAATTGTCCTACATTATAATTCTATGCAGTCCTGCGTGTCTTGCTCCCAATTAAATATGTACAGAGATGCAGCCATAATGAAACATTGGTTTTCTATTTAAATTTGAAACAAAATACCAAAACAACCTAATATAGGCAATTATAAATCCCACTGAAGGGACTGGGCAGATCAGAGATGAGCAGCCAGAAATTAGGCATAAATGGATATTTAATTTTGTTCTGTGTCTTGAATGTTAGAGCAACAACAAATCTCTTATTAGTAAGCTTCCATTTCATGGTGGTACCAGCATCTTTATAAAGCCCAAATAGCCTGCTCTAATCAGAATGCATGAAAAAGATTTGATCCAAACTTTATATCACATTTATGCTTTACTTTGGATTAATGAACCTTTAATCACACTGATGGGGAATGGGAAAGGAAAAATTGATAAAAGCACAACATTGGGGCTGAGAGATGAACTACATAACAATAGGAGAAGACAACAGCTGCAGCTGTTCTGTTCCATGGGCCACAGTTTGTGGTTCATAATGCATAATCACAGACATTGTTTTTCAACAAATTGATGACATTGTGCAACATATAAATAATCTAAGAGGATACTTGTGATCTACTGGAAATACTAATAAGAGATATGAATAAGAGGTGCCTCGTTCTTGAAAAGCCCTTTAGGCACTGATCCATTCTGCTCCACTTAGATTTTATACTGGTGCTCATTCCTACTACGTCAAGTAGCCCTTTATATGATGTCACTTGGACACCTATCAATAAGGATTTGATACAGGCTTGACTGAAATTTCCATTTCTAGTATGACCCCTTGGTAGATCTTGGAGGGACTTATTGCATTACTTGACACTTTGAAACAAGTAGACTCTCATCTTTATGCACTGTCTAAAATAATAATCAATTACAATCTATGTTAGCAACATGCACTGTTATCAGCATAGGATGCCAGTAGAGATGGGCACGAAATGAATTTTTAATTCATTTTGTTATTTGTTATTCATTTCATTAGCTAACAAAACAAATAATGATCCAACCCATCAAAGAAAAACGAAACAAAATCAAACAGAAATTTCCATTTTGTTTTGTTTTTCATTTTCCATGTCTCCTACCTTGTCGCCGCCTCTTCCCCTGGAACTCCAGCAGCCACCGTGGGCTGGGGGGGGGGGAGCCTCACATTGGGGACTTTTAAAAATAAAAATAAAAATAAAATTTAAAAAACCAAAAAACCAAAAAATGTCCCTTTGGCCCACAGGCCATCCAGTTCAGCCTGTGAGCCAGCGGGCCAAGAGGAAAAAAAAATAAAAAATAAAACCCAGGTGCAGGGAAGCTAGCACCTCTAGTGGCGCTAACCCCAAGCCAGCACCTCTGCTGTGGGGGAAAAAAAGCCACTGGCATTGGGTCTTTTAAAAATAAAATATTTTTTTAAAAAAAAAAAATTAAAAAGCTCTGACCCAGCCCCTGGGGCCTTGTGGTCGGCACTGGAAAAATAAATAAAACAAATAAAATAAAAAAGTGCCGACCCGGCCCTTGGGGTCGGTGCTGGAAAAACAAAATTTTAAAGTGCAGACCCAGCCGCTGGGGCTGCATAGTCGGCGCTGGAAAAATAAAAATAAAATAAAATAAATTTTAAAAGCACTGGGCCTCCGGAAGTGGCATTGAGGCCTTTCGCTGCCTGGCACAGCTGCTGCTGGGCCTCCGGAGGCAGTGGCAGGGCAGTCCACCGCCACCCGGTGCAGCCGTGGCCAGGGCTCTGGAGGTGGTGGTGAGGCCTCCCTCTGCCCAGCGAGGCCTCCCGCCGTCTGGCACAGCCACTGCCACGGCCTTCCAGGCTGCTGCTGTCGCTGGGATTGCCGCCAGCCCCACTAGGATCGCTGCCGTTGACATCCAGTTAAGCCAAACCAGTTTGGCTTGGTTCAGTTCATACGAATTTATGTTTTAAACATTCATACGAACCAAACCAAACCAAACAAAGGGTGAGCCAGAAACAGAAAGAACCGAACCATCGGTTTTCTGTTTCGTGCCCACCTCTAGATGCCAGGAAAAATAATACCTGGAAAATACAGTCTAGTGGCTATTCTTGACATTTTGCCTTTGAAAGACTAAACAAAAGTAATTTCTACTTGCAACTGGTAAGAGAATGCCATAAGACTTGGAAAATGTCTCTTATGATACCTCTTAAAATGCCATAAAAGGTCAGCCATGAAAATCACTAGAAAGTGTTACTTAGTTTAAAATCAATGACTTTGGAACTGTTTGTTATGCTGCTTTGGAAAAGTAACTTAGCCAAAACCTAGTTATCTAAAAGTAATTAGTTATAATAATTGTATTATTATTATTTGTAATGAGTAACCTCTAAGCTTTACTGCTTGATCACTCCTCAGAACCAAGCTCTGGTTTGATTAAAATATTTTAAGCCACAATAACCAGGGCAAAAACCTATTTCAAAGAAAACAGCCATTTAACAGTACAGTAGGACCCCTGTATCCACTGATTCATTATCCACAGATTCAATTATCCACGGTCGGCCAAGGAAAATAATAAATACATAAACCTGCAGCTGCAAAGCAAGCTACTGTCATAAAACAGCAGCTGTAAAAAGAAAAGTTCTGCTTATGTAGCGCCCTATACCACTTCAAGTAGTCTCCGGGCAGTTTACAGTTTAATTACAGTCTGCAGGCTATGCATTACATACACACCCCAGCAAGCTGGGTAGTTATTTTACCAACCACAGAAGGATGGAAGGCTGAGTCAACCATGAGCTTGCTACCTGGGATTGAACCCCAGGTCATGAGCAAACAGTAGCTGTAAAGCAAGCTCTGTCATAAAACAGCAGCTTTGGGGGATTTCCTTGGTGTTCTCTCTTATCCACGGGAAGGCCTGGAAACAATCCCCAGTGGATACTGGGGTCCTACTGTACAGTATAGGTAAATGTGAAGGTTTCTCCCTGCACACGTGTGTTAGTTGTGTCCAACTCATCTCCATATTCAAGCCAAAGAGCCAGTGTTGTGCAAGTCCCTGGCCATGTGGCTGGCATGCCTGCAAGGAAACACAGTTTTACCTTCCCACTTTTTAAGGCGGTACATCTACTCCCATTTACATGCTTTCGAACTGCTAGGTTGACTTGCTGCGTGGAACCCAGGATTTGAATTGCTGAGCTGCCGACTTTGTAGCCGACAGTTTTCAGTGCTCTAGCCTGCTGAGCCACCATGCCCTCTAACAGTACAGTATAGTCAGAGCTTGGAAAGTTATGTTTTGGAGTACATATCAAATGGGGAGATTCTGTGTCAGAACTTGGAAAAGTTACTTTTCCAAGCTCTGACTATACTTTTGTAACTTTTCCAAGCTCTGACACAGACACTGTCAGTATGCCCCAGACTCCCTCAAGCTAATGATGTCTTGATGTGTTTCACTATTAACTCTTTTACTCTGGTTTTTGAGCATCACAATCCAGCACATACAGAAGATGCCACATCAGGAACGATTGCACTAGTTATAGTGTTTTTATTTATACTTATCTGTTATATTGTATTTTACTGTTTATGGTTTGATTTCTGTTCAGTTTGTAAACCGCCCAGAGTAGCCATGTAGCTAGATGGAGTGGTATATAAATAAATAAATAAATAAATAAATAAATAAATAAATAAATAAATAAATAAACCAATGGAAACTGCATTATTTGCATTTAACCTGAGCTTCGTTGATTTCAGTGGCTCTCTTCTAACCATGATTACATTTGGAACAGCCCATTGAAAGCAGCCAGGACCAATCTGTTATTATGGTTTCAAGTGATGAGGTTCAAAATGTAAGTGTCCATGACCCGCACACAGATTAATGAAGGTAGAACAGACATTGCTGAAATCTGGTGATGTGCATCAGGATCCATACAGTCTCTTCCACTTCCACTTCTGTTTGTTTTATTATCTGTAAGATAAGTTTATCTGTACACCCACTGTAGTGTAGTAGACAGAATGACAAGCTAGGACTCTGGAGAACAGAGTTTGTATCCTTGCTCAGCCAGAAACACATTGGGGGAGTGGAACTGGTAAAGCCACTCCTTAAATATCTCACTTACCTTGAAAGCCTTATTAGAGTTGATATAAGTCAGTTCCAATGAGCGATAGGGAGGAAATGAAAAACGAAATGATGTTTCATTGTTTTGTTACATAACAAAATGGTAGGACATGTTTTATTACAAAATGAAATGAACTACCATTTTCCCTCTTGGAAGTGAAATGAAATGATTCATCCTAAAGGGACCAAAATCACAGGGTAGCTTCTTTGAATGCTTCCATGTAAGCCCATGAAATTTGGAGAGGTTTGGGGTTCAGGGGGCTGAGTTATTCAACAGCAAAGAGGGTCCTCTTAGCTAATTGAAAGAGTGTGTATGGTGCACACCAGCAATATAGGAGTTACTTTAAGCAGCTTAATCCATATTGCTGGTGCATGTCACACACACACTTGCATTTAGCTATGGGGACTCTCTTTGCAGTTGAATAACTCAGCCCCTGAACCCCAAACCACTCTAAATTGGGGGGCTTACAGAGAAGAGTCCAAAGAAGCTTCCCTGATATTTTGGTGCTTTGAGGACCCAGGGGAACCATAATATAGCACTTTGTTTCATTCCAAAATTACTTTAAAATTTTGTTAGAAATGAAATGAAACTACTAAAGAAATGAAGGAAAACAACATGAAACACTATATTTTCATTTCATGCCCATCTCCAGTTCCAACTTGATGGCACATAGAGACAATAATATTTATCTGTAATAAACAGATCCATTACTAGAGCAGAGTGACTGAGAGTGAAGTTCTATACAAATTTATCTGGGAAGAAAGTCCAGTTTCACTTGGTGATGTGTACTTTGAGTAAGTGCATTGTCACTGTAGTTTGGCAAAAAATATAGCTGTCTGAACTGAATCTTTTTTTTGTGATATGCATTTCAAGAGAAAGAGTATATTCATCTTTTCATTATATATTTTGTGGAAGGAATGAGCTGTTATAAAACTGGCTTCAGTTAAAATGTCAGTATAATTTTCCAGTATTGCTGCTTAAAAAAACTGTCAGGATGATTCATAGAACTCTGTTTTCAGCATTTCAGAACATCAAAACTTTTGATGTTCATCTGAATTTGGAAGAAAAGGATTGTACTTCTGAAAGACGTCCTGTTTGTCAGCAGTAAATTATTGATAGCTCTGGGTCCCAAATCTCAAGAACATGTCAATCCATATCCCTCAAAACATACTAATTGTCCATTGTTCAAGAGTTCTAATGACCCACATGACAACTTCCTCGTTTATCTCGGCAGCCTCGGTCTTGGGTTGCTAGTAGCTAGTACTTTTGTTCAGCATTATCACAGAGCTGCAGTCAAAATGAAGGCTGAAAATTTAAATCCATTTCGTTCCTAAACTAACCAGCTATGTTCAGAACTGAGGAATGTCCGGCTTAAGGGACAAAGAGCTTTGAAGTCCTTCTTTTTGTTAAAATATTAAGCCATTCTCCCTTCCAAAAAAAAGGAGAGATGAATTTTAGATATTCCTTTTTCTCAGCAAACAGTTACAGCTTTTTAAAAAAATGCATGGCAAATGACAATTTTCAGTTTAGTAAATTGCAATTTCCTAAATAAAATGTTCTTTGTTGAATTCTTAATCATTTCAGGGTATCAATATAATACTTCCCTTCCTCTTCTTCCCTCCCCTCCCTTCTTTTTTTCTGTTTTTTTATTTCCCTCCTTCTTTCCCTTTCCCCCTTACCCCATTTTTCAAGTACCCAATAAAACCTTCAAATGAAAAAATATATATAATACTTATTGTATTTATTATGATTTTAGTTATATGTGATTACATGTCAGTGTGGCTGAGGATATACTTGGTTTTCAAACATGTAACCTCAGGATGCATCAATGTACCTATGCATCCAATGTGTCTGGCATTCCAAATCATGGTGGGCATTGCTTGGATCTCACCTATATTCCATTGGGTTCACCCTATGTGAACTGAGACTATTGCTTAGAAAAGCTCAAGTGGTCTCTCACCACTTAACACATGATGATGATGATGAGTTGTCATGATGGCTGATCTGTCCTTCTGGAAATTTCATAGCTTCCTGGAATATCATTTGAGAACTAGTAAATTAGCAATGCAATCCTGTATTTGTTTACTTGGTTGTATATCTATCCCACATTCCAGGTGCCCATCAGCTAGCTTTACCCTAGTACATAGGGACTCCTCTTCTTCACACTGTCATCTCCATCTCCTTAAGGCACCTGGTCCCTCTCTCCAACCAGAGTCTTAGATTGGCCTGCCATTGCCAGATCCCTAACATTTAAAAGATATAATTTCTTTCCATTCATTTTCCTTCTTGTTTGAGCAGCAGTCATTGTTTATTTGACAATTTGTACCAGAAAATAAAGAGAAGTTGATGTTCAAAATGTGGTTGGTAATGGTGGGATTGTAATTGAAACAGTTGGAAGGGCAAGAAATAAAAATACAGTAGAAAAAAGATCTTTCATATACCCTTTTAGATAATTTAAGGTTAATATTGATTTCTCAACCTTCGCTGAAACTAGGGATGGGCACAAAACAGAAAAATAAAGATTCATTTTGTTTTGTTTTGTGCTCACCCCATTTTGTTTCATTTCATTTCTTACAATTTTTTTTTAAATTGTATGAAACAAAATGAAATGGCTTCCCTGGGTTCTAGAGTCACCAGATTTGGTGCCCGGAACTTCAGGAGCCATTTTAAAGGGTCCTACTGAGCTGTTATCAGCTGGACCACTTTAGAATTGGTCCAGTTGGCACCAGGGGAATCCTCTGGTAAAGGGGTCCAGCCCATGACAGCTTGGCAGGAGCCCTCAGAAAATGGTCTAATAGGTAGCACGATCACGTGGAACTGCCTATCCAACTGTTTTCTGAGGGCTCCTGCCGAGCTGTCAATGGCTGGACCCCTTTAAACCTTGCCCAGTCAGTCCCAGAGGGACCCTCTGGTGCCGACTGGGTCAGGTTTAAAGGGGCCCAGCCATTGACAGCTCAGCAGGAGCCCTCTGAAAACAATGAAATGAAACGGTTCGTTTCAATGCAAAAATGACCGTTTTGTTTCATCTATAACGAAATGCTCCTTCCTCATTTCATTTTGCTTCATTTCGTTATGTAACGAAATGACAAAAAAGCATTTTGTTTTTCTTTCCTGCCCATCCCTAGTTGAAACCGATGTAATCCTGACACCCATTCAGTCTCAATCTGTCTTGCACAGAGGCCATTCCCAACCCCACACAATTGCCTGAACAATTTTGCCTGCCACCCTTCAATCACTCCCCTGTCACTCAACTCATTCATTCCATCACACAAACAGCCCACCGACCTTTATATCATCCCCAAAAATAAAAGAACATATGGGGGCTGAAAGCATCACAATATCCTGTTCTTGAATTACAATGCCCAGTAGCCACATGGGCCACAGGGATCTGGGCATTGTAGTGGAGGGAAATAGTGCCTGAACTGTCACAGGTGTCATAAGCACCTGCTTGGTTCTGGAGCCTCCAGTTTTGGCTCCAGCTGTTTTGGAACCCATATTTAACCCAAATCGTGGTGGCAAATACTAGAATCCCTTCTGTTTTGAAGAGGCACAATCAATTTTACACAATTGCAAAATAGCCAAACCAGACTGCTATCGCCTTAAATAATAAAGTAGGATTTTTTTACTTAAAATGCATGACATTTAACGCTGGGAGAGAAACCCAGAAAGAAAGAGATGGGGTGGGGGGGGGGAGAAAACTAACAGGCCAGTAGCAGTCCATGTGTCTTTTTTGATATGTGGGATAATTGGGGCCCTCCGAGTGTTAATTTATATGATAATGGCATAATATAACCTGTCAGTATTCTACTTTGTGTCATGAGTCATGCAAATAAGAAGCCATGATCTTGAGATCCAGTGGGTGGCCTCAATGACAGCAGGGGTTCTCTTTATCCACGCACTGACTTTTAGAGCTTTCAAATTTTGCTCATCAAGGAGCTGTGTCATACAGCTCAGACAGGCGGTCGCTGGATATAGAATTATATATATATATTTGGAACCTGTTTACCTCATAGGTGGGAGTATTATTTGTCTAAAAACAAGGCTAAAGTTGATAATATTCCTGTATGTCTTTTCTCTGTAACAAAACATTTTTAACTCATCCAGAAACTTTAGTGCATGATGTGGTTGGCCAGATTTTGGGGTGGGGGTGGGGGTGATGCAGATAAAATGAATTCATAATTCAATATTGTGTCAGATGTGCACGTTTCCAGCTGCAATTCAATGAGTTATTCCTAACAGGTAAATCCTTAATTGTGTGGATTTTCTGAAGGGACAGCTTCATCTGTCCAGTTCTGCCCGCATGCTGGATTTGCCTGAGTATTCCTAGCTGTCCACCATTAAGTGCAGTATGAATACTATGCACTGGGCTAGAGGCTTATAAGGTGGATTTATTAGTAGAGTTTGCCTTGAACTAGCCCTGAATATGATTTTTAAAAACTGAAGTTTTTACACAATTGTTTAACCATATTGCCTTCCTTTGAAACACTCAGCACCATTCCCCGTCACTGCAAAAGAAGGCATCAAAAGGCCTGTAGAAGCATTTGGCAGTCCTCTCTGAAACAACACCATTGTCACCATGATGAATCGATGTCATGAATAAGGTCTGAGAGCAGATGTTAATTATTTCCTTAAACAAAGAACCAGGAAGGAGAGACAAAACACTGCAGCAAGGATGGAAGGAGAGGGCTGCACTTTAAAATAACACAACTTGTTTGATACTAGGGATGGAGGAACATGAAGAGCATGAATCAGAGCACAAAACAGAACCAGCCATGATCATTCGTACTGACACACTTCATTGCTTCATGATGTGAATTGATTGGCTAGTTTGTTTTCATGTCTGTGCAGAAGTGGAGCTCTTAAACTCAACTCATGCCTCCATTTGCTTACCCAGCAGATCAAGTTCAGCTCTCCCGTCTCTGCACCAGGTTAATTCAGAGATGAAATGGTGGTTACTCTTGGAAGAACTCAGTTCTCTATCTATGTGCCACTACTTTTGGGGTGGGTGGGTGGGGAGTTTTAAGGCTGCTGAGCAAAGCTTTGGTTTAGGAGAGATGAGGGAAGAATGAAAGTGAGTGAATAGAGCCAGGGTTTCTTTCTTTTCTCTCTTTTGCTGAAATTTTTCCTTTTGGCATTTATTGTACAATGAGAAGTTAAAGGCACCAGAACCCGTATACTGTATATATGTTTCTTTGACCATATTTTTTTAAAACTGTTAAATAATTAGTAAAGAGAATAATTCTCATATCATTGCCATAAATTGATTCAAGGAGACTTTCCTACCCACTGCCTTCAGTTCTTTCAAAAATTCATTCAAGAGCTTAGTAAATGTATTTATATATGTGCAAAAACTGAATGACCTCTTTGTAATTCATTTGATCCTTAGTACTTACGTGGTAGACCATTCTAGATTAGAAATGCTGTTCCTTGGAAATGGTGCACCCCCTTTCTCTCTATTTCTGTTTGGTTTTTTTTCCTGAAGATATTTGTTCAAGAAGACCCAGTCCACGTATGTAAACATTTTATTTCTGCTTTCCTTTTCCTTTTCTTTGCAGGGCTCATGAGTGTCAGAGCTGCTGTGCAGAGCACTGGGAGTCAGCAGGACTATGTTCATACAGTTAAGTGCTGAAGATTTCACTGGGGAAGGTTTGTGCTTGTGTTTATTTCTGTGTGCTAACATTGTTTGTGGCTTTATGTGTGGCTGGAAATTTGCTCCTGCAGGGCAAGCCTTACAGCCTGATGCTGTTAGGAGCATTTGATGTCTATGCTTGCAGAGAGCAGTGGCCTAGTGCAAAATGAGCTATGAGGAGAAAGAACCAATCAGAAAATGGATGTAGGAAAGAGAAAAAATGACGATGTTTAATGTATCCAAGGAAATAAAATTATGGGTAGTTCAGGAAAAGAATCAGCCTAAACGTCAATGAGGATCCACCCAGTGCTGGCATAGAATGTTGGCCACCATTCTTCTTACTAGGCGATAACAGGAAGTGACAGACAAACAAGGTGAATAAAACAGCTTGGTGGCTACTTTTTCAGACAGACCACTGTTTTATTTTTTTATTTCTGGGTATTTTTACCCTGCCTTTCACCTTGGAAAAGGACCTTGGAAAAAGACTACAGAAAAGACAAAGGGGGACAACTCTGCTATATCTACAGTATCTTTCCATTTACAACCATCCCACCATATACCGCGGTGGAACTCATTTGGGACATGCATTGGTGCATGATACTAGCTCTGTGTTGGCTTGCTTATCTTTGGGGGCTTGTGTGAAGGAGATGGGAGAATGTTCCAAAATGCTGTTCAGCTAATAGGACTAGCTTCACATCAGAAGCTCAAAATGTCCTTGGAAGTAGCTAGCTTGCTCCATATGTGATCACAACTTTTTGTCAATGAATTTTCTCCAAAGAGGTGCAACTCATGATGGAAGAATTCCAGGAGAACCAATACTAGATTTACTAAATAGTGCTTTATTTCTTATTGAATACAATCTAAGGTAGAAAAATATGTGAAAAAGCTTGTCTCACTCAAAGGGTCTAATGTGATTAATATTATTGGGAATGCACAAGTGTTTATGATTAGGAAAAACCTTACCTTGATTGACAACATTATTTCAGTTTCTTTTTAAAAACCCACTTTCTCGGATTTTCTTAATCCTGTCTTTATCTGGCCCAGAAAACCCAAATGGATGTTAGTAAAAGAGGCATATGCTACTTGTTCTTGGAGTTAAGAAACACTGGCACAAGCAATAATGTGAGACGTCCTCATAGAATCACACCATGGACTACGAGAAAAATGGAGATTGCATCATTAGTTTTCTTTTCTGCAGTTAAATGTCACCCATTTTCTGATTTTCTTAAATGCATCTTTTGATTATTAACATTCTTGTCTGGGGCTTGAACCATCTCTACAGCTATAGGTTGTGTTTTTAAATGCTGTACATATTCATCCGCTGAACTGATAGTGTAACTGCAAATGGTGTTGATTGAGCTGAGCTGACAAATACTAACTGGGGCAAATTATAATCTATACATCTTAACAATATACAAGACTCCTAGAGTTATCACCTAATTTGTCCATTATGCCTATAATAAACTATGTTTGTCCACAGATGGTTCCTATTTGCCCCAAAGGCTCTCATTTAAAACTGGTATTTGTTCAAGGAGGAGGGGAAAAGAGTCATGCTTTAAAATTTAAAAAGAAAAAAAAACACAAATAGAACTCTCAACATTATTAACTCTCTTTCCTCCCCTTCCCTCTGTTATTTTCTCTCTTACCGCCACCAACTTCCTATTTCCCCTCTGCTGTCTTGTTGCTTTAGTTAGAAATACAAAATGTTGTGTGGCCGCGGGAACGCTTTCCCTCTGGGTGCCGAAAAATACACCCGAAAAACGGAGCGGTCCCCTGGGGCCCGAAAAATGGAAATGACCTGAAGCGGGCCCCAGGGCCCGTATAACGAGCATGAAACACCATTTTGGCGTTTCGTGCCCATCTGTATTGCAGACTTATGTGAACACAAATAGGATAAAAGGCCCTTGTGTAGTCTGTTATCTGTACAGGTACATGGTCACAGTCTATTAGATTATCATAAATTATCAGGCTGGCACAAGCTGATAGTAGGTCAAATTAAACAATCCATGAGGGCTAATACAGTGAGTATGTTTCTTTATTTCAAACAATAAAAAGGTAGGCCACTAACATGGCTTCTCAAAGAACCTTTGAGCTAATGAATGAATAAAATATTGAATAAAATAATATATGAATTAAAAATGGACCAAAGCTTGGTGCTAACAGGTTACAGGAAATATCTTTGCATTGTAACAGCTTTTCTTTTGATAATGTGCCTATACAACTGCTCTTTTTGTGACAAAATGCCAGGACTGCCAATATCATTCCCTTTTTGCTGCAATGGGTAACACTTTTTAATCATTAATTGTTATTTGGGAGACACTCTACTTTTGCCTTTAAAACAAGGCTCCTCTGCTCCTCAAAGCAACGAACCCTCCCTGATGCTGGTTACGTCATTCACAGAAGAGTAGAACAGAAGAGTGCTCTAGAACACATACCCCTCAGAAGATGTGACTCTCATTTAAAACACTGAGTTGGTCCATCTTGCTTAGCACTTTGTTCTCTGTCTGATGACAGTTTTCCAGTGTGGCAGGTAGATCTTTTCCTTAGCTCAGGGACCATTACATAAGAGCCCTTTCAGTAGGAATAGCTAGGTATTAAAAGTTGGATTTTCCTGATAAGACGTGTGCTCTCTATTGCTGAGAAATGGCAAAACATAAGGGTTTTTTTGTTTTTGTTTTTTGTCCTTTTAAAACATAACACAGTATAAAACAAACGATTCAGTCCACTCAAGATTAAAAAGGTATTGATTGCCTTGCCACTGGACAAAGTCACAGATTTTGTTCCTGAAAAGAACAGTTTCTGTGAAGTGAGTGAAAAATGTTTCCTGACATAGCTTATTGTTCTTTATCACCTTTAAAGAAGAGTCAAGTTTGAAAGTCTCTTTCAAATAGGCTGAGCTCTGTAGTTCTTGATAGGAGACCCAAAAACTGAGGGGTCGTGGGGCTGAGAGAGATCTGGCAAGTTAACATCTTGACAAATTGGCTAAGAAGGCAAACAAGAGTTGGAAAAAAAAGGAAAGGAAAGGAAAAGAAAGACATGTTCAATTGGGGAAATTTGAAAGCTACATTTGATTTGTTCCTTCAGGGTTGTACAAGGACGTTAAAGAAGATTCCCCGCTGTCTGTCTTCTTTGGCCTTAGGTTTCCTCTTTAGACCAGTTTTCAGCGGAAACCTGATAAGCCATGAAAAAGCTGACAGCATGAAAAGTCACTCTTTACACAGAACAGAAAAACATCTCACAGTGCCTTGGATTCTAGTATCACTATCCAGAGAGGCCTGTATAGTGCCTATGAAGAGAATGTGATGTGGATAAAAATTTATGAGGCAGCAGGCATAGTAGGGTCATATATCCTCTGGATTTTGTTCTTGGCTTTTGAACAGGTATTGGCACCAGAGTTTGCACCTGAGATTTATACTAAAGAAATAAAGAACTGACAAATTCATTGCTGAATAACTGTTCTTGTCTGTTAGACCAGGTAGAAATAATCTTAAAGGTAGAGGGCGCCAGACTGGAGTAAAACCTCAAACCCTTGCTGAGCCTTTATGTGGGAGCTTCACTTATGGGGCATGGTGGCTCAGTGGGCTAGAGTACTGAAACTGTCAGCTGCAATGTCGGCGGTTTGGCAGTTCAAATCCCAGGTGCCACGCAGCAGAATGAGCTCCCGCTGTTAAGCTCAGCTCCTGCCAACTTAGCCGTTGAAAAGCATGCAAATGCAAGTAGATAAATAGGTACTGCCGTAACAAGCAGGAAGGTAAACAGTGTTCCGTGCACAGAAATGCATTCAGCCATGCCAGCCACATGGCCATGGACTTGCACAACACTGGCTCTTTGGCTTAGAAACAGAGATGAGCACCATCCTTGGAGTCGGACACAAATAGCATGCAAGTGCAGTGAAAACCTTTACCTTTACCTTTCACCTTTAGAAAGGGGAAGACCAAAGGACTGCCTATGAAGTCAAAATTGATAGATATAGGGTTGGCTCTCATCCTACAGGACTGGAATCTGTCGCTGAAATCCAAAGAACATATTTCATCTTTCCTCTTGCTTCTGGGATACTGGACTTGATGCCATGAGATAGCATTGTTTTTGAGCTTTGTGAGTCAAACACTATGAAGAAAATTTTATACACCTCATCTCCCCAAAAGTTGTCGTACTTGGAGTAGACCCGTTGAAATAGGTGGAATTTAGCCACAACTGACACATTAAATCTAATCCAAGACTATTAAATCTTTCAGTTTAAGTTTCAGTAAAAACTGCTGCTAGTTATGAAATCAATAGTTTGCACTTGCATGTCAAATTATGTGACTGTTGTCCAAACTGAGAACAGTTGTGCAGGCCCTCGTGATTTCGAGGATTGACTACTGCAATGCACTCTACGTGGGGTTGCCCTTGACCCTTGTCCGGAGACTCCAACGGGTACAGAATGTGGCGGCCAGACTGGTGGTGGGTGCTTGCAAATACAATCACATCACACCAGTTCTGGTGCATTGGCTGCCTGTGGCTCTCCGGATAAGGTTCAAGGTCTTGGTCTTGGTTTTCAAAACCCTCCACAGCTTAGGACCTGAATACCTGGCGGAACGTATCTCCCAGAGGTCAACCGAGGCTAGGCCCACTTGAATGTCGCGGGCGCGCTCACTCAGGGTGGCCACTCCCAGGGAGGCGCAGAAGTCGGCAACGCGCAGCCGCGCCTTCTCTGTTGTTGGCCTTTTATTATGGAACCATCTACCGAGTGAGCTGCACCTTGCACAGTCCCTGCCCGCCTTCAAAAGGGCTTTTAAAACTATGCTTGTTAAGGAGGCATATGGTGACCTTATTTCTACTTAATTTTTTTTTTTGACCACCGCATCTCACTGAGGGTTTCCCCTCTTTTTGCTTATATTGTTGTTTTTCTACCGGATGTTTCTCCATATTGCTGTTTTACCTGATGTTTCTTTAAAATTGCTAATACATTTGCAGAGCAGAGCTTTATTGGGCCTGAGAAAACCATATCAAGGAGAAGAAGTTATGCCACATTTATATGCAGGACAATATTATCGTCTCAATGAAAGAGCCCATTATGTGTACCCTGATCCTCTAAGATTTATTAGTCTGGGAAGTAGACCCAATAAGTCTCACAACTGACGGCTCAGGCGAGTCTCATAAAATATATGTCTCCACATTCTGTACAGGAAGAGAACAAGCTTCCAGAATGTGCGTGAGCTGGGAAGAAATGTTGGATCAAGTATCGCCAGCCTGGTGACTTGCAGAGCTGTAGACTTATTTTATCCCAGCTGGATATGTGACAGATGCTTGCATGCGTAGGCCATCTCTGAACAGTCATAAGGTCACATAGTTGCCAGCTGAAGAGTGACAGCATAAACCATCAGTTGCAGACTAAGTGTGGATATAAACAGAAATTGATTGATAGGAATGTACATCTGCTGAGTCAGTTGCTGACAGTAAATTACTTTTTTGAGGACTACAGGGCTGATGGTTCAGGTATGCTTGATAGGTGTACATTCCTGCTATTCTTGTGTCTACAAATGACATATTTCTGACAGTTCTGAGTCTAGTGTTATCCTCAGAGAGTCAAGAACAAGCATCATGGGGTTACCCCCAACATGATTCACACATTTAAGTATATCATTTGACTGTGTTCTGCCCAGATATTGATTTGAACCGTTATTTTAGTGCCTGCCCTGGCTGTGTTTTATCACATTTTGTGAAACGGCTCTCTATTTCAGTTATTTATTTATCTATTTGGAGTTCAGTCTTTCTAGCAAAATGTGGATTCAAGGTGTCTGTTATGTGTGTGTTTTGTGTTCTCCAGTTGGAATGAACAGCGACCCTTGCACAGCTTCCAAAGTAAATGAGATATTTAAAGAGTATTTTTAGCAGTGCCACCCCTGTCCTAGAGAGCGTCAATGGATCAGCCATGATTTGAACCCAGGTCTCCTGCATTCTAGTCCATCTCTCTATATTCCAGTGAGGTGTAATGGGCAGAGTGGCTACCAATAATAAAAGAAAGATGCAAAGCAGGCAGGGCTGGCGCTAGGGTTTTTTTGCGCCCGTGGCAGCAGCGGGGAGGGGGGCGGGGCGGCAGCGGGGCGGCAGGAGGGCAGCGGATCATGGGGGATGGCAATGGGCACAGGGGGTGGGCAGCGATGGGTGCGGGGGGGTGGATGGCAATGGGCGGCAGGGGGACAGACGGCAGTGGCCAGCAGCAGGGGGTGGGGTAAAGCAGGCTGTCCAGCACCTCCTCTCCATTTTGGTGCCCTAGGCAACTGCCTAGTTCACCTTAATGGACGCACCGGCCCTGAAAGCAGGATATTGAGTACAGCAAGATGGAAACAAATAAATTAAAAATCCATCTAGAAATATACAATAAAAGACATAGCTAGCAGTCAATCAATCAGACTGATTTCAGGAGCAGACCTACTAGTGAAAGGACCCTCAATAGAGAGTAGAGCTTATTGGCCTTGGGAAACAATTCTACAGCCAGGATGCAGTCATCAATAAGATCTTGGCTTGTATCCCTACCAACACCCAATGGTAGTAGAAATAAGAAATGAGTATCATGCTAAAAGTAGGGCAGTGTGGCTTATGCGAGAAATGATAATCTTCAAAGAGTTTACTCCCAAACTGCAATGGGTTCATAAGGATTTCCACACTTGTATTTCCTTTGTGTTGTGTTTTATTATATGGACTGAAACCCTGTTCCTTTGAGTACTAAGTTCCACTAGAGTAGGCCCATTGAATCACTGGGCATGTAATGAGCCTATTCCATTGATTCAAATAGGCTGACACTAGTTGCATCTTACTATGCTAAAGCTGTTTCCCTCCAAAAAACTACAACTCCCAGAATCCTGCAGGCAGCATGGTTAGTGGCTATGTCAGCTAGGGGTTCTGGAAGCTGTAAACTAGCAATGTCTTTTCTAAGTTCATTTCAAAGCACATAGTGGGAGGGACAGAAGCCAACAGTTTCAGCTAATCCAGTTTCCACTGTTGCTTTGACTTTTGTTGCCCATGACTTTGTGTGTGGACACACATAGAGCCACAAGTTATGACAAGCCTATAAAACAAACAGAGAAAAAATGATTGAATAATTCTGGGGGTGGGGAGCCTAAACATAATAAGGCTGCTTATGTGTCACAGAGTTTAGGGCCTTTACATATTTTAAGCTGGCCCTGAAGTAAGAAGGGAAAAGAAAGAGAAGCCTCCAATTCTTCTATTAAAGTTAAATTTCATCCACTCCAGTATTATGTGGAATGCATTAGACACCCTCTTGTTCATCTTGAAGATCTAATTCTAGTCAGTGCTCCTTGCACAGATTTGCTACGTGCCAAACATGCACCGCTTTGAATAATTTGGCCCAGCTTTCTGCTTAAATGTCAGTGGAGGAATTTATCTGCGTTCCCCGACTGCTAGAAAAACTTAACAGACATTCCTCAATATGTAATGCGGAATGAGCTGTGTATGGCTACCCGTAATAGTTAGTCAGAGGTAACATTGGGAGGGCAATGTCATTTAGAGAGATTTGGATAGAGGCATCAAAGAAGTTAAGATGGGAAAGAATGCCATTTCCTCACATCACCGTGTCTGTGCTAAGCTGATACAGCGCCAGACAGCATTCCTATGGAGCTGTTTCAGAATATTGGCTCCAGATTTGGATACGTTGGATTTTGCTACCACAGCTTCTCCCCACCCTGAACAGCAGTGTCTCTTGTTATTACTTGATTGGCCCTGTCTTGGCTAACAGATCCAGTTGTGACAAAAGCACAACTGACTTGAAAACTAATCTGCAGTTGGTACTGGTGTCCTAATCAGGATGATCCACTGTATTTTACATGCTAAGATTACATGCTAAGATTACCTCATCCTATCCCAGAACAATGATTCAAAAAACTTCCAAGGGCAGACTAATGTACCAGTGTGTTGCAGTACAGTAATTTAGACAAGAGGCCTGCTGCTGTGGCATGAATTATAATTACAGTATTAGTTTACATTCCAAATTTCACAGGTTCTGTCTGTGGTCGTACTAAGAATTGCCACTGATACAAATTGTGCAGTCATGTGTCTTTCATTGTTACCATGCCACATTACCTCAAGTTAACAGTCATCTGGTAGTTAAGGGCACAATGAATAGTCACCCAGATGTCAAGGGCAGATTGAGTGTCCTGTCAATGTTTTTAGTTTTAGTCAATGTCAATCAGCAACTGAACAAATTCTGACATTCAAAGATCTTGTAAGCCTTTTAGAGATATCAGACTATTAGGTCTGAGGCTAATGTATTGATGAGAAACAAGGCAGGTCCTAGTCATGATGGACCAGAGTTTGGAAGAGTTGTGATTTTTAAAGCATTTGCCAAACTATCCCAGAAGGCGTGGCCAATCACACAAGTGATAATGGTCCTTCAAACTGTGAATGGCATTTGTTTGACATCTAAGCATGCAATCCCATACATCTTCATGTTGCAATTATATTTGTTTTGTTCTGTGGTTAGTCATCAGAGGATAAGCTTGAGCTGAGTTCCAGATCTGATGGCTAGGGCGTATGTCTCTGAAGAAACCTCACAGCTGAAAAGAGAATGAGTTCATTGCAGGAAATGCATGTTTCCTATGTAAAGCTGGGGCTGCATGGGCACATATTATATTATATTCTCCCTCTTGAAATTGAATGAGTGGAAATATTTTAGTCCCTGCCAGTCAGAAGCCTCATGGCACAGCAGTTGAACTGCAGTACTTCAGCCAAGACTTTGCTCACGACCTTAGTTGAAACCCAGGTAGTCGGCTCAAGGTTGATTCAGCTTTCCATCCTTCTGAGGTCAGTCAATTGAGTTCCCAGCATGCTGGAGGGACAGTGTATAGCCTGAATAATTAAAACTCTATACCACCCAAAGAGTGCTTTAGGTATACAAGCAGCACAGAAACGCACACATTTATATTTGGTGATTTTAGAGCGCTCCTGATATATGAGTGTAAATACTGAGAGAGTATTTAAATAAACCTCAGGGGACTTCTTTAGTGCAGTTCAGTGTAGATTATTTATGTGCCATGGAGTGGTTAGATCTGTTATTGCATTGACCTTACCTTTTATTGCTCTGGTACTGGGAGGGTTATGCTTGCACTGCAGTTTTAAAGGTCCAGTTCAACCTTTTATTTTTTAGTCACCCTGGCTATTCTTCTTAAAAACAAAACAAAACAAAAAATGAACCCATACAAAATCTTGTAGTGCATTTTGGTGCCTGGCACAATATACAATAAAGGTTGGGCATAGGATAATCTATAATCCTGGGAGTAATAATGAAAAGCAATGAAAAAAATCTATCTATCTATCTATCTATCTATCTATCTATCTATCTATCTATCTATCTATCTATCTATCTATCTATCTATCTATCTATCTAT
>JAHTLZ010003542.1:37050969-37083126 GCA_023846285.1 Phrynocephalus versicolor
TACATGTCCACTTCTTCAGACAAATAGCAGCAGAATGAGGTGTGCAATAGAATATCTAAAGTTGCATGTCAGCCCGGTTGTAAGTTCTTATAGACAGTGGATAGGAGAGGGGGAAGAGGAGGAGGGGCATTGTAAAGATGATAGGGAGGAGGATTTGCCCAGGGTCTCATGTTGTTTGTTGATATGGTAGGTGTCTTGTGGCTCTGTGGTAAATTCCTCAAGAGGCAGAAACCAGACCACAGATCAGAGCAGGGTAGATTACACATCTACAGAAAGTGATCGACCTCTCACCTCACCAAACAGCATTTCAACTAAAAATCTACCAAACAGCAAAAGGGTCCAAGGGAATCCCTGTCATTCATGTTGTGTGTCCGTTCTCTATGCCAGAGAGATGTTTGCTATTGCCATACTCATTTGGGTTATACCTTTGCAGAGTTCATAATGCTCATACTCCCCATCTCATTTT
The DNA here is from genome assembly GCA_023846285.1 of Phrynocephalus versicolor. NCBI lineage: Eukaryota > Metazoa > Chordata > Lepidosauria > Squamata > Agamidae > Phrynocephalus > Phrynocephalus versicolor. The sequence continues at coordinate 37,051,436 of JAHTLZ010003542.1, forward strand.
TTGAAAACACTTCTTCCTAATGCTACTTTCCTTCCATTCCACAAATCTTCTTTGCTGACTTATGTTACCCAACTTTCTCTGTTTCAAACCAAAATTTTCTGCATGATCCAAAATAAAGGATTACAGCAAGAAAAGCCCATTTAATGCTTACTCCACTGTAGATTGTTTCCCCTTATTAAGCAAATGACAAATTTAATATTAAATATTTGGAAAAATTGGTAATAAAGTAAGAGTGAACATTCAAATTTGGAAATATTTTGAATTAGCCAAATAATGCCATATTTGGAGAGTTTTGAATATATCTGAATTTAATCTGAATTTAATCATTCTACATATCAATAATTCCTAATATTTGGAGTCTTGTTTACTCATATAAATTAGAAAACAAAAGGCTTGGTTTCTGCTTCCTTGAGGAAGTGAATGTGAAACTCATTTCTCAGACATTCTGGGTTGATTTCTTGAGAACACAAATTTAGAAACACTTTGACACTAAGGATAACAAGACCAGAAAACTAAGTGACTTCTGATTGGGGTTGCCCTGGGTTACCCCAGGAGGTCTAGAGTGAGAGCAAAAGTTGTAAATGATGTCTGTCTGCATCTAGAAACAAGTACAGAAACCAGAAGGTATTTTTGCATATTGGTTCTTTCCAGTTGAAAGATGGGCAGACCTGCTGATAAATCCCCTGAGATTTTGCCATTCAGACGTGCTTTGAGTATGTATGTACTCCAAAATAGTGGAATACATATGTTTTGGCACAAAAATGTTTCAGCACCAAAATCTCTGCAGAGCAATTTTGGACTCTTTCATGTAATCCTCTGAAATTTGGAGAGGTTTGGGGATCAGGGGGCTGAGTTATTAAGCTCCAAATGGGGTGCCCCTAGGAAAAATCATTCTAATTGAAGCTAACAAAGCTACTAATCATTAACCCGCAGGGGAGCTATTGCGGTTTCCTAGTTCAATTAGAATTTTTTCCTAGGGGCACCACCTTTGGAGCTTAATAACTCACCCCTCTGACCCCCAACCCTCTCCAAATTTTGAGGGCTTACAGGCAAGAGGTTGAGAAAGCTCCACTGCCATTTTGGTGTTGCTGGGACCCAGGTGAGCACAGCGTTTCATTTCATTTCATAATGAAACTAATTTAAAAATTCCTTACTTACAAAACAAAACTACTAAACAAACAAAATGAAATGAAAGGCTGTATTTCCGTTTCATGCCCATCTCTAGTTTACATTTACATTCTGCGTATCTCATTCTATATTGTAGATGTAATATAGTGAGGAATTAGATTTAGGATTAGAAGATTCTTAGATTACAGATCACCAGGGAAATATCCTATTAGGTTTATGACACTTTGGTGTACATCAAATAGGAAAATAGGATTTTTTGATATTTAGACAGATATACTAAATTAATACATTTTATTTCTTTGTATCTCTCTGTATGTGATTTTCATTGGAAGGACCTGTATCCTGCTGTAGCAGAATCAAATACTGTTCTTCTTTGGGTAGAGTCTGCAGGCAGTAAGAAACATGGGTAGAAACAGTAGGCGCTTGGGGAAAAGTACAGAAATGCTGCATGCACCCACTACAGCATCTTTTAGTGAGAAGAGTGGGAGAGGTAAAAGACAGTCTATGGCGACTATTAGAAGCACAGCAAACAAATTCTGTCATCCAGCTGCCTTGTTCAGCACTGACAATATAAGAGGGCAGTAAGAATCATTTCTCTCTCACTCTGTGTGTGTGTGTGTGTATGTGTGTCTGTCTGTCTGTCTGTCTGTCTGTCTGTCTGTCTGTCTGTCTGTCAAGTTGGTTTATGTTCTCCAAAGCTACTAGAGTGAATCACATGACCTTAGTGGAGAAATAGGCTTAGCCAGGAGATCTCAATGTTCCATAGTTTGGTTGGCAGGGACAGTCTAGGTGAAATGGAGTTTCCATAGAGGGATAACAGCAGCTCCAACCACAAACTGGTGGCCCAAGCTCAAGGACCTTCTTCCTTCCTTGTTTGACACCTTGTGAAAAAAGAAGGAACATGTTCGAACTCTTGAAATCCTAGATTAAACAGCAGGAAATGGATATTAAACAGCAGCAAGTGAGGGAAACAATGCCAGCCAAATTTCCATCACATCTACCAGTGAAGAAGCTTCAGCCACTGAAGGGTCACACAGAACAGGAAGAAACTGCCAATGTTCATATCATCCCAAACAGCAATATCCATCTGTTGTATGCTAGAGTCCAAGTCCCTCACCTCTGCCACAACAGGACATGTTCCCTAGAACACTGTCTTGATAAGTATGGCAGGGATTATTCTCCAGAGATTACACCTCAAAGGAAGGACATGGGAAAGACAGAGGCAAAGGCATGCATACAGGAGCCTTACAAATAAAAAGAGAAAAACTCCTTGTGTTACTCAGCTGAGAATGAGCCCCTTGGGGAGGTCTGGCCAAGGTAACATTGGGACTTGTGTCTTGCCCACCAGTAGTGTGCCCACTAAAGAACCTGGAACTGTAGAACCTCTGGAACCTGGACTGTAAAATAACTTGTTTGCTTTCAGGTTAACCCACACTTGCTTAGTTTCCTTGAAGTCCTATTTGAGAAAGGAAGAACAGCTTACTCTGATCACAGTATTAGGCACACCATGCTTCAGTCTGCTACTTCCTTCTTCTGAGTCATTCATTCTTCCAACTGCTACTCCAAGGGTGAGCTCATTCATTGAACTGCTGTGTTCCATGCTATTGGGACATTTCCCACTCACCACAGGCTGCTTCAGGCTGCCTGCCAGTACTGCCCAGGGTATTTGCTCACTCCCCATTGTGCTACGTCTTCAGCTTCTCATGTGTTGCTGTCATCCCTACTGGTCAGGGTTGAATCAGTATGCCTGTTACAGTCATTTCATAATACCCTGGCACTGTTAGCTGTTGGTAAGCACTCTTTTTGTTTGGCACAATTGCTGGGAATGTGTCCAAGGCTACAGCGAAATCCCTTAAAATGTTTGCCTCTTTGTAGTATTGCTTCAAAGGGGGTAATAATGATCATATGCCATAATAGTCACATTGAATGTAGCAGAGTTCCCTTGGGAAGATGGGCAGGGTATAAATCCAACAATAAATAAATAAATAAAATAAATTTTCAGAAATTCCAAATTCTGAATCTAAGGGGCTGTAATTTCAAATTCTGAATCTGAATTCTAAATTCAAATTTTGATATCAGTACACATTTGTATAAAAGCAATTTTATTTTATTCAGATACAAAATTATTAAATTCACACACACATACACACACACACACACACACACACTGCTCTTGATGAATCACCATCTCTTAGACCAGTGTGGGTCACTTCAGAGGGCTGATGGTGATTTTTCAGATTGGGCACCCATAGCACTCATCCACCCAAAAGGCAAGGGTAAGAGGATAGGATGGGAGAGAGAGGGTGACAAGTTTATTATGCCAAGTGGAAAAGGTAAGGAATGGAGTACTAGAACTGCAACTTCTAAGCTTTCTCATTCTACAAAGCATGTAATTGCACATGACCTGGAAAATATTCTCCAGATCCTGCTGATGAACCTTCCACAGCTGTAACTCCACATGACCTGAGGGTTTACAGTGTTCATAGAATCATAGAGTTGGAAGAGACCTCAAGGACCACCCAGTCCAACCCCCTGCCATGCAGGAACCCCCATCAAAGTATTCCAACAGATGGCCATTCAGCCTCTGCTTAAAAACCTCCAAAGAAGGAGATTCCAACATCCTCTTTGGCAGCATATTTCACTGCTGAGCAGCTCTACTATCAGTTCTTTCTAATGTTCAGATGGAATCTCTTTTCCTTTAGTTTGAAACCATTGTTCTGAGTCCTAGTCTCTGAAGCCATGGAAAACAAACCTGCCCTTCTTCAATATGACATCCTTTCAAATATTTAAACATGGCTATCATATCCCCTCTCAGCCTTCTTTTAGTAAGACTAAACATTCCCAGCTCCCTAAGACATTTCTTCCAGACCCTTAACCATCCTGGTCACCCTCCTCTGGACCCATTCAAGGTTGTCAACATACTCCAGGTGGGATCTGACCAGAGCAGAATAGAGTACTACTATCACTTATCCTGATCTAGACACTATGCTTCTTTTGATGTAATCAAGAATTGCATTGGCTTTCTTGGCTGCCATGTCACACTGCTTACTCATGTTCAATTCATGGTACACACTGACTCCCAGATCCCTTTCACATGGTCAGGTGTTTTCCATCCTGTATCTGTGCAATTCATTTTTTATTCCTAGATGCAAGACACTACATTTCTCTCTGTTGAAACACATTACGTTAGCTTTGGCCCAGCTCTCTAATCAACCAAGGTCATTTTGGATTCTTATCCTATCCTCTGGAGAATTAGTCACCCCTCCCAATTTGGTATAATCTGAAAATTTAATCAGCATACTCTCGTTTCCTTCACCCAAGTCATTAATAAAGATACCAAATAGCACCAGACACAGAAAAGAACCCAGGGGCACTACACTCACTAGTCACCTTTCTCCATGCATTTAGGATCATCCTTTGGGTACGATCAGTCAATCAGTTACAAATCCGCCTATTAGTAGCACTATCCATCTCACATTCTACTAACTTTTTTGCAAGTATATCATGGGAAACCTTATCAAAAGCCTTCCTCAAATCAAGATCAGCAACATCCATAGCATTTTCTCTCATACACTAGGCCTGGTTGACCGATCGTTCCCAAAGGGTAATCATCAATGGCTTCTCTTCAGCATGGAGAGAGTTGACTAGCAGGGTGCCACAGGGTTCTTCCCATGGTTCTGGGCAGTTCCCACTCTCCATATAAACTGCCCAGAGTAGCTGTGTAACTAGATGGAGTGGTATATAAATAAATTAAATTAAATTGAATTGAATTAAATTAAATTAAATTAAATTAAATTAAATTAAATTAAATTAAATAAAATAAATAAATAAATAAATAAATAAATAAATAAATAAATAAATAAATGCATTCTGGTTGACAGCTCTCAGGGAGCTTCCAGAGTTTATGGAAATTGGCATGCTCTTATAGATCCCCATTTCAGGACAATCAGAATTCGATCTCATGAGGACTGGTCTTGACCCAGGGCCTGGGTTTCCCCTCCCTGGCCTGTTAGATACAACTGTCTTCAATGGAATATGCATTGTTAAAAGGAATCTAGAAATGGTTTATTAAATGCCATTTCCAAATCCAATATCGATCTAGAATACAGTAGACCCACTGAATCAATGGAACTTACCAAGTTCCTATTTATTATGTGGGTCATCATAAGGTGGACCCAACAATTAGATTTTTGTCATTTTCTCAAAAACTGATGTTAGATTTTTATTTATTTATTTTTATCTAATTCTAGAATAGAGGCATACCTCTTGAGAAACTATTAGAATATATCATTTAAAATGAATGTGGAAAATAATAAGCATCTTTAATATTTATCCCAAAGTATGAGGGGATTCTCTGAATTGAGGTAATTTTATGAGCAAAGTCATTTTTCTGGGGTTTTTTTAATGAAAATAATACAGCTAGAAAATATTAAAATACAATCAAATGCAGAGACCTGAAATAAAGAAGAAGAAACTATACAGAGAGTAGAAAGTAGAAAGCTGACCTTTCTTCATGAGGTCAAGTAAGTTTATTGTGATTTAACACTACAATACAGTAGATATCCATAAAAAACTCTATTGTGTATATAAATTATTTCTTCCATTCAGCAATTTTTTAAAATGTCCATTACAACTTTGGTACAATATGGTTTTATTATATTTTAAATACTTTTTGATTCACAAACTCAACACAAAATACAAAACTAATCTGAATTAGGGATACTATAATCTACACAGTGGTGTTCAGTGGTAGGAAAAAATCTTACCTCAATGATTTCATGTCACTAGCTAAGCTTTTAAAAGCATACCTAGCAGACATGACAAAAATATGCACCATTAACCAGCAAATAATGAATTATGTGTTTTTATTGTTTACATATTTCCAGCTGCACTGTCTCTTTGCACTTTAATCAGTTATTCTCATTGTGTTCCTCTTATGACACAAAGGCTATGAGATAGATGCCATTAAAAAAAGGAAAGAAGCACAGCTTTTCTTTCATTCATTACATTTTCATTCATTACATTACAATTTCACAGTTTCAGTACTTGACCTGCCATCCAGCATTGTTAATGTTTGCACAGTTTGTCCTGCAGTTGGCAGAAATAACTGGGATGTTATTAGAGGGGCAGTGTGGTGCAATCAACCGGAAATTGTTCTGTGGGGAAGGAGGTATGACATTACAGTAAACAGGCATTCCAGTGGCTGTGAGTGTAGGTTGACCTGACTGATTAGGCAGCATGATTGGTTGTTGATATGACTGTTGTGGCAGTCCTTGAGAACCCTGGGTCATTGGCACCTAGAAGACAATGTGCAAGAAGCAAATTAAAGTACAAAAATACATTGCAAAGACTTCAACTCACTCTAAAATTTCTGGCTAATGTTCTCTCTCTCTCTTGCATGCTTTCATTACTACATACTGGTCAAAGAATTTGTCATCCTCTCTGTTCATGTCTATTACAGTTCCTTACCTAAACATTCCCCTTTCTCTTGTGTGCACATAATGACATTGAGAATCAAGGCTGCGAGGTTTGTCTCCCATTTGCTGTTCTGCTATTGACAGAAGCCAGGAACTGTTGAATTTAAGAGTTTAGCTGACTTTTAAAAAATTTAAGAGTCCAGCTGACCTTCTGTGTAGAGGTTGACAGTAGGGGAGCAGGGAAGAGAACAACAGAAAACAAACTAGTGGTGTCTTTAAGGGAAAAATGCTACATTAAGGTGTTTTGGAGGTAATCCAATATTATAGATATAATCTCCTTTGACTACACAAACATTCATTTCTGAATCAAGTAGTCCATTTCACCTCTTCAATGATTATGAAGTGAGAAAAGCTATTTTATACGATTAGGGCAAAGCACTGGAATACTTGGCTGGCTTAGTTCTTTAGCAGCAAGATACTGTATATGGTAACTCTATTGGTAAGTGGGTGAAGTAATGGATGAAGTTAATTTTTCTAACCTAAGCTGGCACAACACTGATCATTGCACAGCTAGGTAAGAATCACAAAGGTCAAGGGAGGTGAGCCTCCTAGTTTTGGGGTGGAGTCTTGCCCAATTAAAGTCTCCTGTCCATACCATCCATGTCCCAAGGTCATCCAGCCAGCATTTTTCATTTAGGTGGAAACAACCTAGGCTGAGATTCTAATTGGACAGGCCAATCAGGGAGCCACTGATAGCAGGGGCATGTCCAATCCAATCCAGCTGAACACCCCAAACCATTCCCACCTTTGACATTGGTAATTGTTCTGTCTTCATTGATGTTAGTTTAGACTGTTTCAGGGATTGGGGGGAAACCCTACAATTTTCAACCTGCTACCAACCAAAGAACACATAAAGTTATAGAATAATAGAGTTGGAAGGGGCTTATAAGGGCACTGAGTCCAACCCCTGATCAATGCAGAAAACAAATCAAAGTATATCTGACAAATTGTTATCTAATTTTATCTTGGCTGCCTCAAGCATTGGAGTGATTTCAACTGTCATACATAATCTGCTTAATAGTTTAGGCATGTTCAGCTTGGGCATTGTGATACAATAGTGCTGTTGTAAAGGCAGAATGGCATATACCTGTGTTTTAGTGCAGTCTTCAAATGCAGAGCTGAAATTAGTTTTTTTTTAAAATACTCCTGTTATTTGAATTTGAGAAGGGCTGTCAAGATGTTCACAAGCCAGAGAATGAAATCAGTTTCTGACCTCTGACATTTAAATGCTAAATATCATCAGAGATCCTAAATGGAGGATGCCTTTGCTAGATGACAAAGTCCCATTGCTAGATGCTTTTGCCGTTCTTTTCCTGTATAGATTGACATTATAAGCAGCATAGCAGAACCCATTTAATTCCAAAAATCTCGATTGTAGAATTAAAAAAGGAAGTTCTGATGATTCTGTATCTCATATACGGTGAAAGGGCAAAAAAGTGCTTTAGCTGATGAAATAAACCTTTGGAAGTCCCAGTCAAAATATAAACTGGAACAGCATCACTGACGGATAGTTCCAAAGGAGATAAGAGAACCAAATGAGTGGCACTCAAAAACTGGTATTAAATGCACTGATCAAATAACAAGATCTTCTGTACATGCTTTCAGAACAAAAATTGGCTTCCCTGGGCACTAAATCAAAGTTCTAAAGAACAGCAAGTATTTTCTTATACAGAAAAGTTGAAGTATACATAATGCCTAAATGATTCAAACTTTGAAGTTTAGTTGCAAGTGCAACATTATTTAGAAACAATTTCACTATTTTGTACTAGGAAAATTATTTTAAACCACATTTTTATATCTAGCATTTTCAATAGCTTCTTTATAATTTCATTGTGTGGATATATTGATGTGAATGTTGCCTTTATTGTCTTTTTTAATGCTAGAAAAACATATAACTGGATTAGACTCTAAATTGTTGCTTAAGAACTGGGCATTAACCCTCATGGCACAGAGATTAAAATGCTGTACTGAAGCTTTAACTGTGCTCTTGACCTGGAGTTCAATTCCAGGTATCAAGCTCAAGGTTCATTCAGCTTTCCATCCTGGCAAAGTCAGTAAAATGAGTACCCAGCTTGCTGGGGGTGGAGGGAAATGTGTAGCTTACATAATTATGTGTAAACTGCCCAGAGAATGCTTTGCTTTGGTTTTGCATTATAATGTTGATGTGTCACTTTAAAAACAAAATAAAACAAAAAAGCAACAACACCCAAATGTGCAAACATTCAGGTTCAGAAAGCTGTCTGGGAGTTGAGTCATGGCTACTGGACTTCTTTTTTGAGAGATAGAAACGTTTCGCTGTTCATCCAAACAGCTTGATCGGACCGATGAAGCTGTTTGGATGAACAGCGAAACGTTTCTATCTCTCAAAAAAAGAAGTCCAGTAGCCATGACTCAACTCCCAGATAAGCGCACCTGGATGACTGAGAATCTTCACAGACGTTCAGAAAGCTGACTTTTTTAATTGGTTGGGGGAAAGGACTCCTATGGAGAGACAAAGACAAAGATCCGGGCAAGCTATCCTTTCTGCACGTACTGTAAATAGGCAGAAAAAGAATAAGAACAGTAGCAGTATGTGTTATTTCTCATCCCTGCACTTGTTAGATACTAGATTAGTTTGTTTTCAAAAGAGAGACAGAGACAGAGACTTCCTCCATGCATAGTTTTAAGGAACCAGCAATGAAGACCAGGGCAATATCATTTCAGGGAACATGAATGCCGTTCTGCAACATTCTCTTAACCCCCATAGAAGGACAGAACTGTGAGAAGCCCTGGGGACCTCTATAACTTTTGTTTAGCTTTCTAGACAAGCTGTAATGGCTTATACTGACTACAGGAATTGTTGAGTCATTTTTCTAATATAACTTTGTGGAACTACCACTCAGCAGTAGGGATGGGCATCTTACAAAAAACGACACACTGTTTCGTCATTTTGTAACCTCATGACACCTTAAGAAATGAAACGAAACAGCAAACAATGTGTCATCAAGAAATGAAACTAAACACAATTTTTTGTTTTGCAAATGAAACAATTTGTCCTAGCCTCTTGATCCATCTGTCTCGAGAACAGGAGATTTATTTTTAAACTGATTGATTTGTTTTCCTTTCTTCCCACACCTCTGCTGTTGAGATAGCATTATCTCCAATCTTGATCTACCTGAAACTAGTCAGGAGCTGAGCTGTTCCCTTCACTGGCTGTGTCTGCAGGTTGATTTAAACTGATTGTTTTCTTTTCCTTTTAAGTAGGACTGTAGAGGTTAGTTTTTAAAATATTTTCTTTCCTTCCCTCACTGCGCTGCTCCGCTGTTGAGCTTATCTCTCTGATCTCTCAATGCAGCAGCTAGCTATTAGGCTTCTAAGCTTGTTTACACAGAGTTCTTTGCTTGAAAGCAAATAGATTGGAATGTTTAAGGGTTTTTGATTTAGGGCAGTGGATTCCCTGTTAAATTAAAAAAAAGGAAAGTGGCCCATTATTTATAGCCTTAATAAGTGTTTCATTTCATTTCGTTTTAAGGAAAATTCTTTTAAAAAATCTATTACTGAAATGAAATGAAATGAAATGAAGACTAAAACAAAACGAAATGAAACAAAACACTGTATTTCCATTTTGTGCTCATCTCTACTCAGCAGCAATGAATAATTTCTCATACACATCTGTATGATTCCTACCCAACCTAGAGGTCTTTCAGAGGGACAGAGAGGTCTAATATAGAATTGTAGCCATAGGGCTGGGTCATGATTTCAGCATAGCTGGGCAGGCTGAAATAGAATCCCCAGGAATCTCCAGTTAATAAAATATTAGGTGGGGGGAGGGGTTGACTGGGAAACCTTGTTGAATGTTTGGCACAGACTGAATAGAAGCAGTTGCTGGGAGCAGAGTTATTTCATCTGGACTTCCTGTAACAGGGTGGAACCCTTTCATTCAGAAAAAAAATTAAGATATTCCATGCAGTTGCCTCTTACCTGATAAGAAGACATGGCTGGATATTGGACCATCATGCCTTGCACCTGATTTCCCTGTTGATTATTCATTAGGTTCTGACTTTGAGCAGGCTGCTGCATTCCCATGAGTCCTTGATAACCTTGTTGTTGATTAGGTAAGACAGACTGGTAACCTGAAAGGAAAGGAGGTAGACTCAATCATCAAATTTATTCCAGAAAGGTCAAACCTCTTTGACAAAGCAGGCTTTCATACCTCCTTCCCAGGTCCTGCCGTTGCTGCAGTATTAGAAAGAAAAAATAGACATCAGATAGCTCTAGCAGAAAATGTCTTCTGATGAATTTTTGTTTACATCTCAAAGTGCAAGAGAAATGGAAGGAATGAGCAGACTGCAAGGCCAATAAAATACAAGTCTTCTATGTGTAATAAATAGAGTAAGACTTGCTCCAGGATTAAAGGGAGGTTATTTTCTTTTAAAAAGCAATATGCATTATTTTTAAGATTTGGATTTCCTGCTTCAATACTATCTTCTGTTTCTCGGTAGAGAAAATATTCTATGTTATAGAATGATACTATTAGCTGCATCTGAGGTGTTAGTTTGGATACTCCTTATTTGTTATATAATATTTTTGAAAAATGAAAATTAAAGTGAGATAGAAAAAATCCTTTTGCACACAAACAGCTGCAATGATACTTTGTCTGTGGAGATGAACTGCCAATCAGGATGAGGTCATTTTGGTAAAAAAAAATGATAATACAATATCATTCAAAGAGACTTTTTAATATGAAGCCATCCAGTGCTCCTGACCAGATGTCCTAGACATGCACAAGTTTTCAGAAGAGAAGTTATTAGCTTTCAGTGGAATGACATTTGCAGTGATGTTGTTTGCTTTCTATTTCCTTGCACAATTGAAAGATGTCAAGATGATGATCTTTGAGCCGAGAGGTATATTGAACAATGAACTATTCATGAATAGATATTCAGCTGCCATGACACTCATATATTTACACATGGAAATAACACAAAATTTGCTTGTTGAAGACTCTCTTATTTGCCTGAAGTATGTTTATTCTCTAAGCACCCCCCCCCACAAAGATGATAGAATGGCCACGAGGAATAATTGCAAAAACTAAATAACCTGGCTCATATTAAAAGGTAAGTTGTATTTATGTGAAAATATATTCAGGTTTCATGCCAGCGTTTTGTCTACATATTTTAGTGCACGGAACTGTCCTATTAACTTGGATAACTTTTACACCTCTCAAATCCTGTGCATTTTACTTCAGGACTCCTGCAATTTTTATATAAATACACTATGTATCTTCCAAAAGGATGATACATGAATAGGAGTCAGACCTGAGCAAGGTAAGATAGGTTCATTCATATTCTTTGCTTGTGTCATGTTGCAACATGAATGCTGTTCTATGGAAAGTCATGTGTTATTACATCATATGAAAAGCACACAGGATGGACCATGGAGAATCCTGATTTAGGATAGGAACTGGATTAGAGATGAACACCATGTGCATGCTAATCTTATAAACCAACCAATTAGTGAATAACCTTTTTTGGCATCTAAAAAGGAAAAAAAAAAGACTTACAGTGAGCAACAGTCCACAAATAAATATGTTTATTCCATATGGAACAAAATGGGTGGCCTAAATACAGTCAGGACATGGCAGTGTATAGTTTGATTTCAGAGAACAACTGATCAACTATGGAAATGTAACGATGTTATTAATTGCATCCTATGCAGATAAGTGGTTTGGTTCACTAAAGATAGTGTTCTACACTGCTGGATTTATAACTTAATGTATTTGGTTATCTGCCTAATATGTGGTTCATTTTTGCCTGACAGCAAGTTGTACAGGATTATATCCTCTGCCTATCTAGGGAGCTTGATAAGAATCGGCTTCAGAACTGAGGAGCAAATGTCACTGTAAATTGCTCAGTGAAGAAGCATATGCGCCAGGGACTCTAATGCCCCAGATTTACTGGAGCAGAGTAAGGTTTCCAGCAGTTGCAAGTTAAATCTACCATACAGAATGTTGGGAGTACATTGCAACTGGCTTGTGTGAAGGCCTGCCATGCAAGAGGATGTACTATAAGATGTAGATAGACAGCTGGTTTATCAGTATATAATGGCAGTTGAAGATTTAAGGGCAAACATACTCTGTGGGTGCCTGCAAATAAATCTTGCTCATCAATATCTAGGAGTGTCTGTTAAGCAGTCTATATGCCTGTGTTTCAGTTTTTGTGTGTGTAAACAGTTTTAAGCTGGGAAAGTGTAATGGGCCATTAAGGACACCCCTAATTAATGGGTCATCATTGACAACAAGGTAAATTCTTATCCAATACAGCACTTAAAACATTCCAGCCATGCTTCTGTCTCCAACCTGATTAAGGCTGCCTCCAGGAATAGAGCTGTTTATGGCACACAGTAGGGAACAGAAAAAAGATTCCTAGAGAAATGACCTGGAATCTTTCCCCCAAGGGATTAAAGGTAGCCCACCTGACTGGTGAGCCGTACAGCAATTGGGAGATGGCCTTGGCCTTGAAGAAATGTAGGGCAGCGGGGATGTGTGTACTGCCCCACACAAGGAAAAAGGTGAATTATTGCTCCCACAGTCAACTTCACTGAGTTGATAGTGATATGGTGATGTCTTGCCCATGAGTTGCAAGAATGGAAATTTAGCCCCAAGTATTTTAATTCTTTTACCTGCTATATAGCTCTCCCATGGTAATCCAGGAATGGGATTTCCAGGTCTTGCTGAACACAACTCTTTTAGATTTGCTGTGTTTAAGAGTAATTTTGTTGTGGGAAAGATAGCTATCAGAGTTTACAATTAGCCATCTGAGACCTATCTTGGTGCATGATAGTTGTACTGCATAGCAAGATAGGAACTTCCTGGAAGCCCAATCTGGGACAATGACTGCCAGTTTCTAAGAGGCAAGGGACAAGATCATTAATGTACAAGTTAAACAAAGTAAAGGACACAGCCCTGGTTGCTTTACACCCATTCAAAGAGTTTGCCATGACATGATGATCAAATATGGCATGTGTTTTCCTTGTACAATCTCTGGATGAAGAGTAGCAATTTCCTACCCAGACTGGCATCCTGTAACTTTGTCCAAAGAAGCTCTCTGCCAACTGCATCAAAAGTAGTTTGATATTTAAAAAAGCAGCATACGGGCAAGACTTAATATGTGCCACCTTTTTGGCTATAAAAGGGGACAGTACTAAGCAGTGGTCTACAGTGGACTTGCCCACACATAACCCTGGACAATCAGGGGACATCTAAAGCTGTGTTGTCCTTCCACCAGCCTCTGTCTCCATTATATAAGAGTATCCAGCAACCCCATCTTTGTATTCTCGAAGGCTTTCACGGCTGGTATCTGATAGCTGCTGAAGTTTTTCAGGCTGTTTTGCCTTGTTCCAGAAGTTTTTTTCTGTGAGAAAAACTACCACAACAAGGCCAAACAGCCCAAAAAACTCACAACAGCAACCCCATCTGGGGTTAGGCAGGAAATGAAAAAACTGAGATTCATTTCATTTCATTTCATTTCCCCCATGATTCGTTTCATTTTGTTGCAAATGATTTTTTTTAAAAAATGTACAAAACAAACCAGTAATGAACCCTGTGGGTACCTTCCTTGGACTCTCCCCTTTAAGCCCTCCAAATGTGGAGAGATGTGGAGTTCAGGGGGCCAATTATACAATTTCAAAACGGGTGCCCCCCCCCCCCCAGAAAAAAAATCCAAATTGCAATGTTATGTGGTTGGAAATAGTGATTCCAGCCAGCTAGCAGTGTGGAACTTATAGTGGAGCTTCCTTAAGCTTTCCCCTTTAAGCACCCCCAATTTGGAGATGTTTGGGGTACAGCGGGGCAGGTTATTCAACTTCAAGGTGGTGCCCCCAGGAAAAAAATGTAATTTAAAAGTATTTCAAAATACTGATCCCAGGCATATTAAATATAGGGTTAATTTACAGCTTCCCCTCTCTATGGTAAAGTGTGCCAAAGACACTCATTCAATTAAGTACCCCCACCTCCTTTGGAGTTTAATATCTCTGCCCCCAGAAACCCTAGCTTTTCCAAATTTCAAATGGTCCCCTAAAATTGCTTGAGGAAGTGAGCCCTGTCACTTTGGGGGAGATACATGGCTGGGGTCAGTATTTTCTACAGCACGTGCTATAAAACGCCAATGGCTTTTCTCTCTTAAGTCGAATTGCTCTTAAGTCGAGCTGCTTGTAAGTAGAGGTACCACTGTACTGGGCATGTATTTTGTTCACGGAGAAGAGGAACAGGCTGTTTGTGCAATAATTGAGGGGCTATCAACACCCTTTGCTTGTCCTGAAATATTATTACAGCTTTTTAAAGGAGCATGTGGTGAGACACAGCCCATTGCAATATTGCTATTGAATAACATTTGTTCTTCTGAATTTTCAATCCTCAATATCAGTATGTATCCCTATTTTGTGGCAGCCTCAACAACCTATTCAAGAAGATAAGAGTCTTCTGTACTGGAACAGGGTTAAAGTATTGTATTAATGTACCTATACTAGAAAGGGTTAGGAAGCAGTTCTTGTTCAAGCTTTTCTTTCTGGTTATTAGCTTTCATACTACATAGAGCATAATCCTTGAAAGCCACTTTACTGTCCCCAGAAAACATATATCCATGGGTTATTTTCCAACAGCAATACACATCAGATGAGCCACCTTATTACTGGAAGCTCCAGGGTCTCTTTACTGAAATTATATCATCCTCCATGTTATCTCTCCCGCAAAAGCATTTTTAAAAAATCAGGGTGAACATGAGACACATTGTTAAATGGCTAGAGGAATGAGCTATGCACAGAATTTCAATAAGTGCCTCCAAGGAAAACAGAGCATTGGTTTTCCTGTGTAAATGGCGAGGCTGTCATCTTGCTGAGGTAATTCGCTGAACTTTTATGATCCGTATCATCATGCAGACAGCAGACAACTTAAAGCATCCCCAAAGGGAGAATTTCTGGATGAAAGCAGTACCACAGTTTTAATTTCTTAATGAGTCTATGGTACTTAAAGGATAAAGCACAGTAGTTGTATACCTCTGCCAGCAATGTTACCCAAGAGTGCAATTAAAGCTGGTTTGGTGCTCCAGTGATCTCACTGTAGATCCTTTTGCAAATAATAACTCAGTTTTAGAAAATCTATATCCCCATCTTGTCTTCTGCACCCAGACTGAATGCAAATATGAGTCTCAAATCACTTGTCTGCATTCTCCTTTGGGTTAAAATAAGGAGGATTTTAGTAGCCAAATCTCACACCAACATACCCGGCTTTGCTTTTAGCCTCATGATAGATTTTCTCTTTAATCTTCTGGTATAAATGTGCAAGTCACAGAAGTGTAAAATTTTTCCCTAAATCTAAGTGGCTTGGGGAGAAAGAATCTCATTGTCAAGAGTGATTTAACAGATTTTATAATCCTATGTAACGATGGCTTTCAGAAACACTCTTGGCACCAAAGTATTGCTGTGGCTCTGTTTTATGTCACTTCCACAAGGCTTGTGCTCTTGGCCACCTGAAAGCCATTTTGTACAAATGCTTATATTTGCAAGTGCAGCAATGAATTTCAGACATAGCTTCCAGTGTCCTTTAAGACAAAAATTGACAATTTCTATCAACACAGAGACATATTCCTAGTTCAGTGTTGGACTGAGGACAGGGATACCATGATAGGAACTCTCTCACACCCCTAACAGCATGACTCCAGACAAATGCAGTATGGCTTATGACATTGTCATTGATAGATATCCACAGTCTTGGGTAACCCTGCTCATCTGTTCTTTTGTTCCCTTGGGATGTCCAAAGGATGCACCAATACGCCATTATTTTTATGTACTGGTTTGGTGAAAAGCAGTGAGTCTCATAAACATCATGGGCAATATCCAGTTGGCAGTTCTATTGAATCAGTTGTTGAATAGTGAGCCAACATATACATAGATCTTGTTTACTCTTTTTTGGACTGCTATCTATCTTCATAAACAAGGCTCAGAGAGACCTGCAACTACACTAGGTATTTTTAAAAGTAGGATTTAAGAACTAGGGATACGTGATATTCTTGAGAAAAAAATGTGAAAAGATGGTGCACAAGGGAGACTTCACACCAGACGCAAATCCAAAATGATGTTTTAGGAGCACATTAGGACCTTTTCCTTCTTATTAAAAGAACAGACCACAACATCAAATTGCCAACTACTTCTGGAAATCTCATCAGTACGTAAGAAGTGAACAGTACTTGACACACAAAGAGGTCTTCTGAAAAGAACAGGAGAGCAATGGAAGGCAGGGTAGGGCAAGGGCTATTCTCTGTTCGTCCAATTGCTTTCCTGCTCCAGAGTTCTAAAACATAAGAAATATATCTGCAATCCTGTGGGGGAGTGGAGTGGAGGCATGGATAGGGGATGCCACAAATGTTTACTTTCATTGGATAACTCTTTTTATTAATTTAAAAGGTACTGCACCCCTACAATGCAGCTTGAAACGGTTGTGGGTATTTTCTCTGGTATTAAATATATCAATGTTCTTTCACACTAGGCAAGATCAAAACCTTGTTTAAAATTGATAGCACTCCTGTTATTTCTTTATGGAACATATTCATTGCGGCACACAGTCTACTGATTACAATAGCAGCAATGTTTTTCTCTGTCTAGCTGGAGCTACAGTTCTAGAATTCTAGAGCTAGTATTCTCTGTAGATAATTAGCATAGTATTTCCTAAAACTTTTAATTTAAAATGCCCTTTAATTCTGCTTTACAGAGACAAACTTGGAAAGTCTGTTTCTATCCCAACACATGGACCCATACATCCCCCCCTCTCTCTCACTCACTCACTCTCACTCTCAAGCACACACAGAGTCAATAAAAAGGATGCATTCATCTGCATTTATTGAACCAGATATGCACAACTATATAGAAGAAAATAAGCTAAACTTTGTAGTATCACAGTACAATTAAAATGAGGGTTGAATTGGAAGAGCATTTTGTCTCTATGAGAACACTTGAAACAAACAGCCACCAACACAGAATATAATGGTATTTAATTTATTGCAAACTTAAATGAAAATTAGTTCTAAAAAGATAGCAATTTCACAGTCTATTCAGAGTCTTTGAGTACAAGAAAATGGTGCTGAGTTTGGAATGAAAAAGCTGTGTGAATTCTACAGGAAAGTGATTTTAGTTGTGGGGAGCAGCATCCCTCCCCCATTATTATCTCCCAGGAACACCCCTATGTCATGAGGGCCAAAATATTATGGAAAATATTCCTAAAATATGCTATAGGGAGACAACACAAAGTTGAATTTGTGCAACAGCAGGCCTTGGGACACTCAGTAGTAAGAATCTGATATGCATTTTTGTTCATTTAAACTGATAGGAACAAACTTTAAAAAAGATTAAGCTTGGGGAAGAAGAAGCCACATGAAAACACAGTATTGTCCGTGGAATGTCAGGGAAGGATTTCTGGAACAACATAATAGCCTTCCAGGTAATCAAGCACTTCAGTCTGAGTCAAATGAATACTAGTGGAGGTGAAGATGGGAAAATGTAGCCACACACACCCCCAGCTTTAAAACAGATCTGAAGGGTTTCTGGCAGATGTCGAGATTAAAGATGCTTACAAAAAATATCTGATTTTAAAGTTCTGGCTCACTTGGTTTTGTTCTCAAAGAGGAACTTATATAACAGATAATTTCTGCCATTCCATTCTTGTTTCTGAATTTTGCACAAGGCACTGTGCATATGTACTTTACTGCAGCTTCCAGTTCCTTCAGTATATTTGTCTAGCTTCCCCATCTGACTGGAACACTGTGATTAAAGTCAACGCTTCAAAAAAGCAGTCTTGATGTGATCATTACCTGGCATGCTACATGCAAGTGGTGTAGGATATCTGCATGTCAATTAAAACAATTTTCAACTTTTTTCTCCAGTTCTCTCTCTCTCTCTCTCTCTCTCTCTCTCTCTATCTATCTATCTATCTATCTATCTATCTATCTACAGCAGTGGTATATAAAGATAAAAAAGCAAATTAATGTAAACCCATAGCGAGCAAATTATATATTGTCTTCTTCTGAACCTACCTTTTAGAAATATCGCTATCTAAACCCAAATTCCAGAGGAGTGAAATTACCATTGTGACAAATTACAATTATAGAAAAGGGAAAAATCTGTTCATTCCTCCCATGTCCTTAGACCCTCCAGCACCATTTTCTGATAGCCATAGACCCTTTGTGGAGAATCTTGGATATTTTTCTTTGACAATTGGGGTGGGCTATTGGTATCAAGTGGATATATCACACAACAGCCTAAATGTGAATATAATGTAAACACTTTGTTTTGCATGCAAATCACATTCAGTTCTCAGTTTTAAAAATGTTTAGATAGCTCAAATTAGAATGTTCATATTTCGTAATCAGCAACTATTTTAAACTGAATAAAAGATCAAAATCAAATGAAACTATAACATCTGAATGAGAAACTTACTCCACTAAATGAATATAGCATCTCTGCTAGGAGTACATGTTTACCCATGGTGAAAATACAGCAATGCATGGCCTCTGCTCTATTCATCTTAACAATTTAGATTTGATTTTGTACTCTGAAAAGTATGGTTAAATTTAATTTTAGACACAAATATAAATGCTGTTTAGACATAAGCAAAAATATCCAACGTATATATATATTTAAAATACTAAGAACTTTATTCCTTTATGGACCAAAGTCCGCTTTCTCACTGTTGATGTTCACAGGGAAACATAATTCAAATTGTGACAATATTTCCCTTTTCCTTTCTCATCATGCTTAGACTAAAGTGGTTATCTATTTGGATATTTTCTTCAATGACCAAACACCTCTTTCTTTCTTTTTTCTTTGCATTGATTTTTTCTCCAAGCAGAATGCACAAATTAACATTATGGCAAAAAGAAAGAACAGTATCTAGCGCATGGTCTTCACATACACATTAACATGCTCACAGCAAGCTTGGTCTTCATTTTACCAACCTCAGAAGGATAGAAGGCTGAGTCAACCTTGAGCTGGCTACCTGGGATTAAACTCCAGGTCATGAGCACAGCTTTGGCTGCAGTATAGCAGTTTAACAACTGTGCCATGAGGCTCCCTATACTGTATAATACTACCCCTCTGATCACAGATCTGTCTTTGCCCCATACCATTTAATTAAGGTAGGCAGGTACCTCAGCTTTTCCTTCTATCTAAAGGACCAGAGGTTGAGGTCAATCCTATAGGTTATGGGAGGAAAATTAATGAGTGGCAGCTCCTAGAAGCGGCAGTATTAACAAGAACACAAAACAGGGCACAGTTGAACAGTTTAAAGATAAATGATCCCACTTGGATATTTCTTTTCTTATCAGGAAACTTTCATTTGACACACTTTCTACACCAGTTGGTATTTAAATGGGCAGTAAATGAATGGAGGAATTTTAATTCAAACTAGGGAACCAATTCCTACATGCAAGAAAGCACACTGTCTATTCCTTTTCAATAAAAAGGTATTTTCAAAACACAGCAATATTCTGAGAATGTCTTGATCTTGGAAAATGGTTTTCTATTGAAATGTAACCTTGCTCCTGCTGTTTTCTGTCTTTATTCCCCTTAAGGTGTCCTTCTGATTCTATGCTTCTCAAGATACCTCTGTGTGCATGTGGGTGTGTGAAATACATTTTAGTATTAAGCTGTGTCTCAGAGGCATCTATTAAAAATAGTACAAGATGCAAGTCATCCATCTAGTTTTGAAAAAGTCCTTCCAGGACATAGTGAAAAAAAAGGCATCACATTTATTATTGGTTGCAGCACTCAAATCAAGTGCTTTACCACTGCTTGCAATGCAAGTACATTAAATAATTGAGAATCCTGGAATGTGTCCATTCCATGAGCCTGGCATAAACCCATTAACAATGCAATCTGAGCACTTTTCCTTAGAGGCAAATCCTGCTGAGATCAGTGGGACAACCTGTGACTTTGTGAAACTGCAACTGAGAAAACTGTTTGGACAGAAAGCAGTGCAGTGGGCAATATCCAGTAGTGCCATTCCACTGACGGACAGAGAGGGATCAAACAGAACCAGGCGGAGAAGAATTTCTCCTTCCCACTTCAGCACTTTATTCATCTCCCAAACTGACTTTGGCAAACTCTCTAGAATCCATTTTCAGGTGATGTGGAAGGATGAAGAGTAGAGGAAAAAGGGAGACACATTCTGCTGTGGGTACCAGCTGAACAGGGCATTTTATTTACATTTTAAAAGTAACTGGATTTTTTGGAAATGCATCTTTAAAAGCTTATAATTGCAACAGTGAGATATGGGTGAAGCCAACAGTTATTTAATTTATCTCTGTGTGTGTTGTGTAATTACAATCGTGACCGAATCTTTGTGACTCCATGTCCATGGAGTTTTCTTGGCAGGAATACTGGAGTGGCATGTCAGTTCCTACTCCAGGCACCTACAGTGCCTGGTATTCCCAGGCGGTCTCCCATCCAAGTACTAACCAGGGCTGACCCTGCTTAGCTTCCGAAATCAGGCGAGATCGGATGTGCTTAGGGCATCTAGGCAGCTAATTTATCTGTACTTTACCCCTAAAAGTAGAAAATTTAGATACTAATTTATTTTTTCCACCATAGGTTGATTTCAAAAACATACACCAGAAATGGCTTGTCATTTATTCAAGAATGCTAGGCACATTAGCACATGAAATAAAGCCACCTTCCTGTCAAGTGCATATATTAAACAGAAGAACATAAGAAGAGCCATGCCGGATCAGGCTAAAGGCCCATCTAGTCCAGCTTCCTGTATCTCCCAGTGGTCTCACCAAATGCGTATGGGAGCGCACAAGACCAGATATCTGTCTCCTGATACCACTTCTCTGGATCTGGCCCTTGAAGTACCCTTGTTTTAAGCCTGAAGATTACCATCTCCATCATGGTTTGTAACCTGCAATGGATTTTTCCTCCAGGAATCTCTCCAATCCCCTTTTGAAGGCATCCAGGCCGGATGCCTTCACGACATCCTGTGGGAGGACGTTCCACAGACTAACAACATACTGGGTAAAAAAAAACCCCTCTTTTTTCTTTGCATCTCTCTGCACTGCTAGGGAAGGCTACCTCACAGTTGGAGAGCTACTGTGTTAACATACAGTTAACAGAGAATTTAAATTTGGTTAATGTGACTGATGGCTCATATCCAGCACTAGAAAGCCAGTCACCTACCTTGGCCTTGACATGTAGCAAAGATAACTTTCTAACCACAATCACATTCATAATCTGCTGGCTGCAGGCCATGGTGTATTTCACTTATAATTCCATATCTGCTTTATATTTTCCAGAAATGAAAGGTCATTGATCAGTCAATGGGACCCTTTCTTGAATTCTTGAATGTTCCCTTGACAGCATGTGGATTAATGTCTGGAATATTAGATCACTCACATATTCCTCAGATCTAATGATAAATACAGACATAATCCGCAGCATTCTTCCAGCATAGATTGAGATCTAGAAGCCTTATTAGAGAGTAATCAAAAATAAGAATGCTTTTTGGTCTCTGTTCAATTCATTCCTATATTTCTTTCTCCCTCAGAAAAAAAGTCAGCCCATTGTGAGTGCCAATATAAATTAACTAAATTAAAATATTTCACCAATGAAGGATAATTAGTTAGTTAAGCCATACAAAGCTGTTTAAACTCCAGCCAATATGCCTCCAAAGCAATACTTGCCCTGTTCGGATAGCCAAGATCCCTTAAATAGAACTTCCAGGAATTAAAAGGCACACCTTTTAACAAGACACCTTAGCTCTGGACAGCTCCTTACCCAGCTGAGTGAATGTGCAGAAGCCTCATACTCTCATTTTTTATTTGGCATAAACATATACCAACTAAAACACAGGAATCTTTTAGCCCCGGAAGTCTCTTTTTTGTTTTTGCTGCAACATGTTAGTAACGCTACCACTCCCAGAAGCAAAACTATTAAATTACTATATTCTAAGAAGAAATATATTCTGTTTTACAAAATATAAGCAAATGGGCTATAACAGAAAGTGTAGAGAAAAACTATTTTATTGGTTGCCAAGTTTTGTATTTATATAATGTTTAGAAAATATGCATTTTAATCATTGGATATCTTTCAATAATACTAAGGTTTTTAATATAATACCTGAAATAAGCTTGATGAATGAAAGCATCTGAAAAACCTCAAATCTTTTACTCAGGGGCTCTTAAGAACAGTTAAGTATAATTTATTTAGAACTTTAACTTTAAATTTAAATTTAGAACTATAAATTTATGATGGAAATCATTTGGTTTCTTATCACTGGGAAAAATGGCAAGCAACAACCTGTCTTTTCTTCTTCAGTTGAGGAAAAATGATCAACTTCTGTACCATTGAAATATGAGAGCAAGCATTATTTTTGCTTTAGTCAGTGAGAAAAATGCAAGCCTTGTGGCACAGTGGTTAAATGCCTGTACTGCAGGTAAAACTGTGCTCACGAACAGGGGTTCAATCCCAGGTAGCAGGCTCATGGTTGACTCCGCCTTCCATCCTTCTGAGTTCGGTAAAATGAGTACCCACCCAGCTTGCTGGGGGGGGGGAGGATGTGTAGCCTGCATAATTAAACTGTAAACCGCCCAGAGACTACTTGAAGTGGTATGGGGCGGTATATAAGCAGAACACTTTGTTTTGCTTTGCTTTAAGATCTCCAACAGCCCACCTCAAAAACCCTGTGTGCATCAGGAAAATGAATATAGAATACATGCATGCACAGTAGCTGAAATCCAATATTGCAACTTGTGCCACTAAATGGTGATTATGTCATCAGCCACTGTGGTTTTTTTAATTATTTTAAAATTTCCTGGTGCTACAGTCTTTAATTTCAAAAAGATATATGCTACTGACAGAAAAATCAATCTGGCAAGTTATTTTTTCTTGAAACAAAAGACTTATCTTCATTCCAGGCCCACCACTGCCTCCCCCAGGATAGTGCTGTAAAGATTTTTAGGAACTAGTTAGTGACAGGGTGAGTCAGGATGCTTTGCATTCATTTCTCTAGAAAAAAATAAGTTAGGTATATGAGCCTCATATGAAAAGGAATGAAAATGTAGTCTGCTTCAGAAACTATTAAAAAGACTGAAAATTAAGACATTAAGATAGGCTTCAACTAAGTTTTATAGTTGGTTAATAATGAGAAAAAACAAAATTGCTGCTATAAAGCAGACACTGTAAAAGTGTCTCTAATAATAATAATATAAGGTTATGTATACTTTCTGTTTCAAAATGAAATGATAGGAGCCATCAGAACATGCTTTGCTTAATTTCAGATTATGGTGCATAACAAATTACACAAATAAAACACCCAAAAGGCACACAAATGAGAATAAAAGGAAGATAATATTATTTGTCCTAGCAAATGATCAAAATGCTGACAAGTGACAGCTGTGATTTATTGTGGCAATTCAAATACACTTTGAAAGTATATTAGCTTTGCCTCTGCCCACAAAGGGCACATTTTTGCAGGGCAGATCACTCCAGTGATAAATTACCCACCAGATCCAAGTGATGGCAATTGCCACATCAGATGCCCAAAGGCCCCAAATTAATGTGATAATGTGGTTTTCATGATAATGTCTCACATGTGTGGTGGCATCCAGAATACACGAGGAAAAATCTCTGGTGTGCATTGATGTCAGGATGAAAAGATAACATTATGACAGAGATGATATCTCTTAAGTCACATTTTCACATTTATCAATGGCCTCTGAAATTAAACATGACCTATAAGGTCACAACCTTCACCCTACCTTTGAAGTCCAGAATATTAAAGCCTGTAATAAGCAGCCTTTAAGAACACCGCCTCCAACAAACAGAGGCCAGTGTCATATTATGTTCATGCGTGTGCTTATGGTATACGTAGGTGTCTAAGAATATTCCAGGCCAGGCATCTAAGAGCACTAATACCACGAAAGGCCTGGAAAGATAAAACTAGAAACTGGGCCTCTTCTGCAATAGCTCCATGCCTATGGGGCAATCTGCCAGCTGAGATCTGCTAGGCACCCTCTCTGGGATTCTTTAAAAAAATTCTTGTAAACATTGATGTTTCAACAGACATTCCCTCAGTGCCTACCCTATCACTAATGTCTTTTAACTTATTTTGATGATCTATCCACCAAACATGTTTTATTATGCTTTAATGTTTCTATGTAATGTGTGTAACTTAGAATCCTTAATGGCTGTAGTTTCATCTGTGGATTATTCTCTGTTAGTGTAATTTTGTACTGTTGTTTATGCATCACAGAATGCCCAGAATGGCCATGCAGCTAGGTGGCCATAAATAAATAATGAGTAAATAAATACATATAGAATTATATCAACCCTAGTATGATTAAAAATGCACCAATTTTGGATTGATGGGAACACAAGACTACAATTTCAAAAGGCCAAACCCCTTCATCTTCATATTGATAATGATATTGTCACTCTCTTTGCCCTGTGCATTCTTTCAATCAGACTTTCCTTGCCTCTTTGTTACATATGTCTCAAGTTATATCCAGAAATAAGTTATCAATAACAGTGCAGTCCAATGTGTGCCCAGTGGCTCTTGACTAATTCATTCAAATTCAAATTCAAGTGTAAATTTTGGCTCTTGCCATTTAAAGCAGGCATGGGGAATCTTTGATCCTAGGCTAGCTGTTTCAGAACTTTAACCCCTATAATACCTGAAGCTGTACTGGTCGGGCTTTCTGAAAGTTGAGTCCTAAACATCTGAAGGAGCAGAGATTCTCAACCCTGACCTGTAACATCTTCAGAAAAAACTCTGCACGATTTAAAAACAGCACGACTCATCAATTCAGCTGTTAATGTAGTAGTAATGTTCAAATAATTATGCCTAACTGTAACTTCCTATGCATTTATTTTACACTTCTCCCTTCAACAACACTGAGGTTGGGGTACCACAAACCCATGTAGTGCAAAATCTGGATATAATTCTTGTGTGTGTTGTGTCGTTACAGTCGTGACCGACTCTTCGTGACTCCATATCCATGGAGTTTTCTTGGCAGGAATACTGGAGTGGTTTGCCAGTTCCTACTCCAGGTGCCTACAGCACTTGGTATTCCTTGGAGGTCTCCCATCCAAGTACTAACCATGGCTGACCCTGCTTAGCTTCCGAAATCAGGCGAGATTGGATGTGCTTAGGATATGCCCCCCAAAATGTAACTACAAAGTGTAAGCAGCTGACTAACACACACACAAACCTCCTCCAGCTTGTGTCTACCTCCTGGCATGGCCCATAATCCCCCCCCCCGACTGTCACATGCAGCCAACATGACAAGAGACAGGGCTTGCTGGGACACTACCATCAGCCTGGACTACTGCACTGCCAATAACTGGAACTAGGTACGTAAGTCTGGGACTCACCTTTCCCAAGATACTTCCTGGAGACAAATAACAATATATTATGCATGCATGTGTGTAATCTAGGCATTAGTTGCAATACCTTACTTATTGATCATTTCGTGCATTTATTACAGAAGTACACTGCTTACTATTAAGTTGCATTTATTTAATTGTATAATAGTCAGTACTTTATAACAGTATAAAGTAATGTTTACATTTTAAATGCCTTTACAGGAATTTGACTGATTGCATGTAAGGAATAACTTTAATAGAGTTTGTATTGCTTTGAAAGAAAGTGAATGCAATCAATATTATTCTAAACCCTGTATACCATAACGTAGAGCTGCTACAACCTGCTGCAATTGTGATGACTGTCACCACATTTTTCTAGGAAAGAGAACTACAGTAGTATAGTTGTGATTCTGAATGAATTTGTGCTTTGTGTCTTGCAAAAACATAAAGAGCCATTTCTCGTGAGATACTTTGTACTTTTATATGAACACTAGGATTTACAATACACATACATCATTTTCAAGAATGAAAGATGCTGTTGTAAGCTCATGTTTGAAGCTCATTAGACAATAGGCTTGAAATGAGATCACTGAAACCATGGGCAATCCAATATATATTCACTATAACATATTTAGTTGGTGCCATTTTATGATTCCATATTTAGACTATCCTTCAGTTCAAACCTGCCTGACAATTCTTTGTTTGTGTCAGAAGGAATCCAAAGGAAGAATCAGCTGACAGGGCACTTTCTTGCCCAGAGGATGCCTGAATACAGTCACAGTCCTAATTTTTTTCTGGGAAGCTGCTTCTTTGTCTCTTAGTTACAATAAAACCACTTTTCCAAATAAAACAGGGATACAATGCTGACCGCCATAATCGTAATTCATCAAAATTAAAAGAAAAGAAAATTGGTTCTTTCCCCCCTATTTCTGTTCACCAAAATGTTAGTTAAGTAGCATTTTTTTTAAAAAAAAAGTCATTATATTATCATATTACAGCACTGGTTACTTTGCAGTTTTAAAAAATTGTGCTATAGCTCACCATTTTTCTCACAGAAAAGAGATGATGTGGCGTAACAGCACAAAGCTGTAACATCTTTTTGTTCTACAACACAGTTATAAACAAATAAATTTAAATACTTTTCTTGTCATTGTCATGTAGGGGTTTATTTATTTGTTTTAAATTGACAGTACAGCAATGTGATGCTACACTAATACAACTACATCTCAGTTGTACTGAAATTTTTTTTTTTTAAGGAAAACATGAAAAAACAGCAAGGACTGTTAACTTTGGACAAGCAGCAATTACAGCTAGTAATGACATGAATGTTAGCAAGAATGAAATCCAGCAGTTAAAGAGCCAGTTCCAAGGAACCGTTCCTGCTTCCATATCACACAGAGGATATTTAGGCACTTCTCTAGCAAAGAAGATGCAAGTCCATCTCCCTCATATTTGATGAACTGGTGTGGGATCACTATCAGCAACATACATTGCTGTTAGGGTTGTGAGAGAATACCCCACCCACCCACAGATAATGGAAACGAATGCACAAACAAAGATTAATCTGATCACTTTCTTTGCGTTCAAGCCACACACCAGCAAAGCAGATATAATGATGATTCACTTATTTGCTGTGTACCTTTAACTGACCCTATCACCTTCCATGCATTGGAATGGTAATAATCATAAGGAAGCAGGGGTGATGGTATATGGAGTAAGGCCAACTCCCTGCTTCAAAGGTTCTGCCCCCAGTATATGGTGATTGAGCTGATGATGGTGTCATGATAGTAGTAGGGGTAAAAATCTGATGCACCTTAGACTGATTATCTGATTATTGTCATTGTTAACCACTCTAAAAGATTCCCACCTCTGAGGCAGGTGTATAAATATGATTAATATAAAAACAATTTTAGAGGGACTTGAGGCACTTGGTTTGAACACACCGAGAGATTCCCCAAAGTAGTACGATTTATCACAAAAGGATTGGCTAAAATCTTTGAAAGATAACCATAGATATTTCCTGCATTTCCATTTGCAAACTTCATGAGTGAATTTGATTTTCACAGCTAAATTTCATTATGTGTAAGGGGTCCATTTTCTCACACATTGCATCATTCTTTTTCAGTTTGTACCTTTAAACTACAGAACACAAAGACCATCTTAGGATCAAGATATTTGCACAAACAATATCAATTTGACTTATTTAAAAAAGTAAAAATGTGTGCGAAACTCAACATATGACAAAACCATAAAGTAGAAATAGCAGACAAGGAAAGCTATTATTTTATAAAATAATTTGATGCACAGATTTTATCAACATTGCATTACTGGAATACATTTTTCTTTTGATAGTAACACATTTCTGAGTGAACTATATTGAGTTGGAGCCACCCTGTGCCAGCAGAAGGGAGGTTAGGCAAATATTAATAGTAGAACCTGGGAAAGGTACGTAGAGCATGGAAAGATCTAAAGCAACCCGTGAAGTTAGACCTCTGTCTACTGCTCTTGTCTTTGGTCTAGATAGATATGTACCCAATAATGTTATTTTGTTTGCATTTTAGTTTTTTGTTTGTATCTTGTACATGTTAGACTAGGAGGATAAAAGGCTGCTGCCAGCAATGAGGTAGGGGTGGAGGCTAGGTTGATTTGCAAGTGGCATCCAACTTGCATTACTATTTGGGAACCTCCAGCTAACATTCACAGCTACTTAGATTAGGGGGAATTAAGTAGGCTGTTTCAATGATGTAGTTTCAGTGGTAGAGGTAACTGTTGGTAGCATCTAATAGCGATACTTTTGTTTCTTTGCTCTCTCATACAGGTAGAAATGCCCTTTCCCCTGTTCTATATAGAATGGAAGCATAGCTACTTAGGGCAAGAAGCAAGATCTTTTCACTTTCAGTAACCAAGCATGGAATGTGGCTTCTACTTCTATGGCTGGTATTTGTCCTGCTAGAGAAGTAATACCTGTATCTGACTTTTTAAAATGTGCATTCTTTCCACCTCTACATTATTTCATATAGTTCCATGATTATACTGCAATTTCAATCATTGTAAGCCACCTTTACTGATGGATACTGTATGTGTTAAAAAGTATGGTGGAAATTCACAGTGATTGTGCATGTGTGCGTATCCATTCACTCTTTGGGCTGGATTTCAGCACAGTTTATTTCTTTTTCCTTGAAAACGAAGCAAATCCTACTTGATTAATGGCAACTTGTCTAGAAACTGCAACATATGCCATTTTCTTAGTCAATTACATGCTTCTCTCTCAGGGAAGCTTTTCTTTTAACATGCTCCCACCTGTTTCCTCAATAAATCATACTAGTCTATATTTACCCAGTGGGCCAAATTATGGTACAAATGAGTAGCCTGATGTATTTTCAACTTGGCAGTACCTTTGTGTTATATAAGAATATAGAATGAATAGCACAATTTAATACATGAGCAATTTCTTCCAGAGAAAGGGTGGTAGGGAGGGAGGGAGAGGGAGGGAGGGAGAGAGAGAGAGAACAAAGCAAAAGAGAACAATATGATAAAGAAATGTGCAGCATTTATTTGTATAGTAATAGGATAAGTCACAGTACATAAAATTGTAAAAAACAGAACCAGGCTGAATTTTTAATGTAAGGTTTTGTGGACAAGTCTGGCAGAATCTGATAGCCACCATGGATTCTGGGATATGTAGTCAACAAATCTAACATACTGTATCCTCTCTTTAGGGAAATCCTCTTAATATCAAAAGTTTGATTGAATCCCCTCATTCTCAGGTTTTCTTCTCCTTTGCAAATCGTATTCAGTGGAGCTGAAATGGACTGAAAAGGAGTCTTGCAGCTGGCTGTAACCTCTCCACAGTCCAGGCTCCTTTTTAACAATGTTACATCATCATCACATAGTCTCTCTGAAGATGCATTCTTGGGATGAATGACACCTGACAACGAACCATGTGAACATCTCCTAATGTCAGTATTTTTTATTTTTCTTCACATCCCACCTGTATTTGCTATCCTATTTTCTATCAGGTTGTGAAAGTTTTGTGGTTTTGCACAGATATTTGTGAAGGAGTTTTTATTTCATTTTTTTATTGTCTTGCATACTGTTATTTTTTAAAATTCAGTTAAATGCTAGCTGAGAGTGGAACCACATTGGAATATACTCCTCCAGTTACTACAGGTTTGGCATGATTCAGATACATTCAAAATCTCCCAGCTGTACAATGTTATTATAAGAGTAGGGGAAACTCACACCTCTCTTTGAGGAATTGGTTCTTTTTGAAGACCCATT
Source organism: Phrynocephalus versicolor (assembly GCA_023846285.1). Classification (NCBI taxonomy): domain Eukaryota; kingdom Metazoa; phylum Chordata; class Lepidosauria; order Squamata; family Agamidae; genus Phrynocephalus; species Phrynocephalus versicolor. The sequence goes on from JAHTLZ010003542.1 coordinate 37,081,702, forward strand.
TAAAGCACACAACGTATGACTGTTTTGACCTAATTTTAGTTGGATGAACAACTGTGTCATTTTACTCTGTACGTGGGGGCATTCCCTATGTTGACATCTTGGTGATGTGTTTGAGGTAGATGCTGTCTGATCAGGAAATCAGCAATTACGCTTGATGTCTCACCTGTTTCCCATCCCCTCCCCCCCATAAAATGTTCAACTTTAGTGCTGCAATACATGGGCACTTCAGTCATTCGGCTGCCAGGACAGGTGGTCCCAGTGGTAATCAGTGCACTGGGTGTGGTGCCTAAAGAGCTAATCAAGTATTTAGAAGAAACTGGAGTTGGCAAAGTCACCATAAGGGCCTTTTCACACAACCCCTAAAATCCACAGCAAATGGCTCCCAGATCCGGAGCTTAAAATTGTTTCCCCACCAGCTCCGGAGTTTACAAAAAATTAAGTGTGACCACACCCACCTAAGCGCGTCCCAGCGCACTTTTCAAGTACCTGGTCTCTGGAGCTGAAAAATTTCTGATGCGGATGTAAAGTAGTGAGTGTCGGGCTCTCCTCGCCTTGTGTTTGTTTTTTTGTTCCCGCCGCCCCTTTAAGAGACAGGAATCATGACAACGAAGGGGCTCGGGGCGGCTTTCACCAGCAGACGGAGGTGAGCCTGCGTTTTTTCTCGCTTCTTTCTCCCTCCCCTCACGCAGACTGGAGCAAGGGAGTGCAGAGGGGGTGGGAACACAGGAAGAGTGATGAACCCCCAAGATCTCTGGTCTGAATTTAAGTGGCCAGCGGATCTTAGGGGTCATGTAAAAGCGCCCTAAGTCAGCTGCAGAAAGCCACATTACTGGGATCTGCTCGTGTAATTTGCCGATGCATCATGTTGACCTAAACGATTGGGAAGCGTTTTAGTGATTTTTAATACAAAATCCAGCATAGTTATCTTTAGAGATGGTCACGACTTAGCGGTATTTTCGTTTTCATTTTCGTTTTTCATTTTCGTTACGGAAATGAAACGAAAACGAAAATCGGCACCAACCTGGACCGAAAACGGAAACGAAACGACTAATTTCGAGCCAATTTTCGTTTTTCGTTACTGGAAAAGCACTCAATTGAGCTAAATGGGAAGAAACGAAAAATTTTTCGTTTTCGTTTTCGTTTTTTCATTTTCGTTACGTAACGAAACGAAAACAAAAAATTTTGAAATTAGCCCACAAAAACGGAAACGAAACAACTCAGACCCTAGCTGAAAACGAAAACGAAAACGAAACTTTTTTTCTGAGTCGTGCCCATCTCTAGTTGTCTTATCTGCTGTGTGATAATTTGATAACAACAACAGCAGCAAAAACAACAGCAGCAGTAGCAGTAGCAGCAGCAGCAGCAGCAGCAACAACAACAACAACAACAACAACAACAACAACAACAACAACAACAACAACAACA
>JAHTLZ010003542.1:37097191-37112547 GCA_023846285.1 Phrynocephalus versicolor
TTATTATTATTATTATTATTATTATTATTATTATTATTATTATTATTATTATTATTATTATTATTAAATACCGGGTACAGTCAATCAAAATTATAAAAACATTGACTGGTATTGTTTTATATAACAGATACAAGATTTAACTAAAAACAAGTATCTGCTAAATATCAATGCAGTATGTATGCTGTTCCTAATATGCATTTTTATAACTCTGCTGATGTTATTTCTAAGATGTGCAACTGCTTATAGTACTGTGTGTAATTTCCTGATATTGTTCCCAAAGCCCTGATGAACACAGTGACCACTGAAGTGTGTTTCATCCCCACGTGAGATATTTCAGTCACCAGAGCTCTGAATTTTGCTAATTTTTCCAATTACTTATATTCATCTCAGGCATACCCTGGAATTGCAATGTCAATGATCCAGATATTTCTTTGTTTTATTTACTACTATGCCTCATGTGTTTATTTATGTTCAAGGTGTCTATCAGTTTGGAACTGAAATCCTACAAGATCTTAATGTTGTCATTTTCAAAGCAACACTTTTGCATTATATTGCAGTTTTTATTTCCCAAGCAGTGCTTTTTTGCATGAAAAATATAATTTAAAAATATATATAATTTTTCATTCATTGAATAAGAGAGCAGCTGTTCAAATTTCTATTTTTAATTAGTTGGGAGTAATACTGAACAGTTGTATAGAAGAGACACCACAGCTTAGTTCAGAATGATAGCTCTCATAAACATAAAAATAATCAACACAAATAAAACAATGGAAATAATTGAAGTGAGAGACAAATAGACAACACTACAAAATATCAGAATACAGGGGTACTCTTCCACTGCAGCTTGCTGTAATTTGAAAGTAAGCTTTTCAATAAAATGCATGTGATAAAAACGGGCAAGAAAATTATGTTTGTCACTTATAGTCACTTTCCTTATTCTCTGGTGATACTCAGGAGGCAGATAGGAAGGTTTGGTGGCAGCCTGCACAGCCTAATCAGTCTTCACTAAGACAGTACACATTACAGTTCTGCCATGTCGACATGTTCAAGTCAATTAAATATGATTCATGTCTGGTACTTCTACTAGAGGCAACATGCCACGTTTTGCCCTTGTACACAGGGAAAAGGGAATTCTTGATGTACTATTTATTATCCTCTGTAATGATACTGTAAAGCTACATCTTGAAACAGAGCAACACATTCAAATCATTGGATTTAAAGGGAACATTTCTGCATTCACATGCATTATTTGGTCTCATCACTGTATCATTTTGCAGAATGTGATCAACTGCTCCGTGAATATGATTATATCTGAGCCATTTAACTGGGGTTTAAGTCAGTTCATATCTAGAACTCCATATGTCATCAAATCGATGTGAACTGGCCAGAGGAATGAAATCAATCCAGAAAAAACTATAAGGACCATCTATAAAGTCTGGATTCATCCACTCCTTGATGTGTCATTATCTGCCTCCAAATATACAGTTTTGTAGGTGGGGTCTGCTTGTGACTGTTGCTGAGCTAAAAAAAAGGGGGGGCTATCATGTTTTCTTTGTTAAATAGTCTTATGAAGACTCTGCTTTCTGAAGTGTTTATGCATTTACTGGCAATGTGCTTCTAAAAATGCTTTCAATGTTTTTTTTATCATTATACTCCTAAAATAATGTAAATTTAAAAGATGCTTGCAGGTGAAGAAGAAATTCACTACAAGAATACACTTACCTGTGTTGTTGGTGGCTGCTGCACATAACCCTGTTGTGGAGGTGGGGGCTGTAGTACTTGTTGAGATCCGGGTGGACCTGAACCTGTAAAACCTCCAGGGGGAAGTTGCTGGCTTGGGGTTGCCATGACATAACCAGTCTGTGGGGATGTCTGTTGTATGATAGACGATGGGTAGACAGGACCAGACGGTGAATCAGGGTTGTCTCCTGATGACTGACGGCTTAAGCTCATCTGGCTAAATTGTGTTGTAATATCATCTCGCTGTGAGACAAATATCAGGTGAAAATGATCAATAGAGATCTCTGCAGTGAATATTTGGGGAAAACAAATAGGTTTAGACAAGAACACATGAGCAGTAACAATAAATATATTTCAGCACATAGAGATTTATTGAGGGAAAATACAAAAAAAAAATTATCAATTCTGGAATTAAGAACACCCCAAGAAATTTGACTGCATTTTATACTAGTCTTGTTAACACCAATGAGTTTTTCCTCTTTGGGAAATGATTTGTTCCTACATTTATATACAAACATTACAAAGGCCATATGAACAGTATGCTAGCCATTTCAAAGGAATAAACAATAACTGATAATTGCTTGGTATTTAAATGGCCACCAGACCAATTCTACTTAATGATTTGCAGGTCAATTCAGAAGTAAGCTCCAGAGAGTGCAGCAGGAGCTTCTCCAAAGCGTGTGCATACAATTATAGCTTAGTATTTTAAGGGAGTCAGGACACTCCATTGCTCAGGTGGAAACTTTTGCTGGCACTGAGGCCATCTACTAAATTAAGAACCTCACAAATGTCGTCTTATTCAGAGAGTCATTTTATATATAACTATCTTATCAATTTTATTTTCAAACAGTTCTAAATGAGACTAAAACATAGGCTTTAAAACCTTTTTAATAGCAGTTAACATTGTTAAACATATTTATTACTATTACAGATAGGCATTAAAAAATTGTCACTTCATTCTTGTTTTGTACTTTGGCTAAGCATGTGTTTGGTGCTTCTTACCCCTGGCTCCTCCAGCAGGCACCCACACAAAGGCATTGCCCAGAGGAGGTGGGGCAGAGAAGCCAGGGTGCTGCCTCTGAGTGGGGTGACTGCCAGAGAAGGCATAGCTGGGAGGCACCAGACATCTGTTCGGCTGAAAAACAAACTGGCACAAACTCTATCTATCTGCCTGTCTGTCTGTCATGCATTTTTGTGGATTTTATATTTAATTTGCAGTTTTTCTCATAAATTTCAAATTCTAAGGGTTATCAGGGTTTCCTTCTGTGTTTTAAAAGGATAAGATCTTAAGCTGGAAAATGAAATAGAAGATATAGCAAGAAAGAAAGAAAAACCTGTATACCATCCTATTTAGCTTGTTAAAATGTTTTCTGTAATCAACAGTTTCTTAATTATTGTTCCTAAGCCTCATGGAAGAGTTTGGTTCACATGTTTCATTTCACAGTTACATTTTGGTGACTTTTATGTCAGAAGCCTCAGGTTCATGTACTATTCCTGCTGCTGCAGTGCCCCCCCCCCCACTTTCCCATAAATATGTCATCACATCTTTCCATGTTTGTACCTTTAGCAATTGCTTGGCTTGTGTACCTACACTGGGAGTAAGGAAATGTCAAAGACTCTCTGGCTGTCTGGTCCAATCAAACAAGAGCTGGGAAAGTTATTGAATTTGACAGCGGGAAAAGTACATACACTTGTACTGAGAAAGAAAAAAGAGGTAGTGTAACCTCTATTAATAGCAAATGGTCAAGGTCACATCGTACAAGTCTTTAAGGCTCAGCTCCTTCTAGCACAAATCAATCATCTTTCTTCTTAAAATATACGGTCTTTAAGTATATGTTTCACATGTAATTACATTTATTTGCTATGATAAAACAAGTACACTTTATTGCCATAAAGTACATACAAAGACTTTGTGTTGTTGGTCACTTATCTCAAACACTGTCCCTGAGATATATTTCACATGACCATGGCATAGATATACATTTATCAGAGGTTATATAGACACACTACCATTGTAGTCTTCACTACTCTCTTATTCCGTTGATGGAGAGCATAATCTTCCCATTATTCTTTACACATACCTATTTATGATACATATGGTGTCACCTCTGCCTGGAACTGTGTGGAGCCTCAGAGAAGACCTTTTGCAGCTTACTGGTGACAGCCATCTCACCACAGCTGAGGTCAAATCACTATTACTGTTGCCACTTGCCTCACTGTGCCTGAGGGAGCCCTCCTGTTCCAGAGGAATCAAGAGTTTGGTTCTCTGTAGAAGGCTGTGGGTATTAGGATGACCTGCTTGCCATTAGGTTCCCGACTCTATTCTGAAGTATCATTTGTTCTTGCCAGCACTTCCAATTCCATCTCTCATTCTGCTGGCTAAAGCAAAGCAAAGTGTTCTGCCTATATACTGCCCCATACTACATCAAGTAGTCTCTGGGCAGTTTACAGTTTAATTACAGTATACAGTCTACACATCCCCCCTCCCCACAAATGGATACTCATTTTACCGACCTTAGAAGGATGGAAGTCTGAGTCAACCACGAGCCTACTACCTGAGATTGAACCCCAGGTCGTGACCACAGAAAGCTATTGAATGTCCAAGCAGTAGACCGGCATTTGTGGCACCAAGGTCATTTGAATATCTTGTTAGCTTGCAGACCCACGGAAATTTTATTTGTAAATTCTTTACTAAGGGACTAATCAAAAGTGTGGAGACATATCATTGGTTTCCTTAACTTGCAAAATAAATTTTATATTTGCAAGTCTGTAAGAAAATCCTAAATTGACCTACATAGAAACTCCTATACCATTTGAGCTATAGTCTATTACACATTTTGCCCCAACAGATTCTTTCCCCTCAAAGTGGCTTTTCTAAACTGTATTCACAACCCATAAATGGTAACTCAGAAAAATATATATATTAAGAAAGGGGACATGAGGAAGGGGATGTTTGTAATCAGAAAATGTGCAGTCCCATAATTCAGTGGGGGGGGGGTTCTATCAAATTATGGGATTTTAAATTAGTTATTTCTGAAAATCCCATCCCTTTTAGATATTATCCTGATGGTAATTTTAGTGTATTATATTTCCCTGTTTTTTATCATTTTTAATTGTTCATTGACATTTAAATGTTTTAATTGTTTATTTTAACTGTAAGCCGCCCAGAGACTTTTGGGTAGTGGGCAGCATACAAGTTGTATAAACAAACAAACAAACAAACAAACAAATTGCAATTCTTCAAATGCACATAAAATGAATAAGTATGTTTAACATGCAACATTAATGCAACACCTTATCAGTCAATAACTTGGAAAGATATGCCAACATACATTGTTGGCAATCTTGTCCTGCTTTCAGAAATTACCTTTGGCCAGACTTTGTGGAGCTAGATGGCCATCGCTCACAGGGCACTGCGTTATACAAAATCACTTCACCCCCCCACACACACACACACCTCCCCAAGAAAGCTGTGTCCCCAAACAGACCACATGATTAGAAAATGGAATCAAACCACACAAAAGATGAGAAAAAAGGTAATAAAAATCAGCAGTACCACAGGAAACTGTTGTGTTGGAGACACTGTCAGAAGATGCTGAGGGGGATAGGAAACTGCTGGATACTGCACCGATTGTGAAGAAGGCTGCAAAGCCTGAACGGGCTGCATCGGAAAAGAAAAATCAAACAACAACAACAAAACGATTAAGCCTTTGCTGTTAAAGGAAGACAGATGTACCCTAATTTGAGCTAAGCTTAAAACAATAACCTAGAATTTGAGATTATATGTTCCATATCAACCAACACAGGATACAATTAGTTGGAGATAGCTGTTTCTAGGGTGACAATTTCCCCCCTTTCTGATTGCTGTAATAATTCCAATAAAGAAAAGGGAATAAAGCCCATTGGATTGTAATACAAAGGTACTCAGTACATATTCTTATATTTGCGCTTCTGGTATGATTCCCCAGAAATATCTGGATAACGTTAGGCTTTGTAAAGTTATGATGGCATAGGGACTTGCTTCTAGTGAAGCAATTCTTTGTATCAGGCTCATGAACATTGCATATATTACTGTGACTCCTTTGTTACTCTTGGTATTATTTAACAGTAAAGCAGAATTCCATCAGCGAGCCCTACAGACAAAATATGTATGCATTTGTTTGTTCATTGAAATGATTTATAACCTCCTCTTTGGCAGGTTCCAAGAGTGGCTTACAAAAAGATATGTATTGGATCATTTTGCAGGAAGATAAAGGTCAGGAATTCAGAAGGGATGACTCACAAATACTAAAGAATGCCGCAAGCAAAGATTCAATTAATAGAAAGCTATCCTGTGCACAATATAGGTATAATCATCAGGAGGCAATAATCATCATGCTCATCTGGAGAAGACAGTTATGTAATTTAAATAAAGGTTTGCATTTACTATGCAGACAGTGTAACGATCACTCTTGCTGCAATTTATATTCCCATGGACTGCTCCTTCAGTAGCTGGAAAAGAGCCCAACAATAATTTATCTCCAAGGCATTGTTTGCATCCTAAGTGCTGAATAACGGTGCTCATATTAGCTGCGTTATACCAAATTCTGTCATGATTAAAACCCAAAACGTTTCCCCTCCCTTCCTGATAAGGTTGCTGTCCCTTTTTAGCAGATATGTTGTGCTTTTTAAGTACAAATATTTTCCCAGGAATCAGGAAAATGGGTTTCTGTTAGCTGTGCAAGAAAGAAAGTCTATTGAGACTCTACTTCAGTAATAAACTGTTGACTTTGTGGAGACTTTCAGGAAAGGCAGCCTCTCTTAATTCCAATCACTTGTCTATGGAAAGGAGACAACAGGAAGGATAATTTGAAAAAGTTACTTTTTGGATTACTGCTTCTGGAATTTTATAGCCAAGCTGGGTATCCCTAGAGGAGAAAATACATTTGGCAAGAAAACCAGTCACCTGGGAAAATTCTGATCAGCTGTCACAGCTTTTGAACCTAGCATTCTTCCTCTCAGCTTGTTCAATGAAGATATCAGCCTTGTTTGGACATTTCTGACACAGTACCGTTGTGGGGCAGGGAGGTTGTAGAGGTGTGAGTGCAGGAAGCATAACTGTCTCAATTTTTTTATTTTTGCATTCTTCTAAAACAGAATGTTTCCATTTCTCAGATTGGAGTTCTATACACCCTCACATGAAATCACCTTATACTACTCCTCATCAATGTGAATCCCATGAAACTTCATTTTTAATAAGACACACAGATTATTCACAGTATTCAGAGAGAGAGACACATAGATTCTTAAGAACACAGAAGCACTGATCTTTGTTTGCACGTAGGAGAATTTATACATATACAACTTGTGTCTACATGTGAGGCTGGGCATCTGAACTATACAATGCAAGTCTCCCATATGTAAATCAAAAATACGAAATAATGTCTATGCCTAATTCCATTACTGAAATTTAATCTTCAGTTTTGTTACACAAGGAATGCATTTTCTACACCTCTGTAAACAGAGTCATAGATTTCTATGTGTTTCGTGTAAACATAAGCACAAATGGTAGAGTAATATATAGATGTTGTCATAAACAAATTTAACTAGATGTAGAAGGTTAAGAAACAATTATTCAACATCACATTTTGCATGCCCTTATAAATGAACTCAAGTACTGAATACAGGGAAGGGAAGGGAACAGGGGAAAAGTTGAACAGACATATGGCAAGAATCTTGACCTGGAACCATCTATCAACTACCAAAAATATATAAACCTGAAAATTCAAGATGGATTGCTGCATGAAATGTTGATAAAATCACTTTGGGAGACCTCCATATAGGAGATTTGCCCTCAATTTGCACACCACTGATGTTCACGGCAATGTAAGTGGCACATACAATTTCCCACGGACCTATAAACTCAGTCCACAACTTTCCTCTTAGCCATTATGGATATAGGATATGGATTATAGATATACCACCTCCTTCCATATGAACCTACCAGGCAATTAAGATTCTAGCCAGGGGCCCTTCTAAAAGAGCCATCCCTCAAGGGGGTGAAAGGGGGTGAGCGATTAGTGGCTTCTAATTCAATTAGAAATGATTTTTACCTGGGGGGGAGGCTCCATTTGGAGTTTAATAACTCAATACCTGAACCCCAAACCTCTCCAAATGTCGGTGCCTCTAGGACCCAGGGGAGCATAGTGTTTCATTTTGTTTTGTTACAAAACTACTTAAAATTTGTTAGTAACAAAACAAAACTACTAAAGAAACAAAACACTATATTTACATTCCATGCCCATCTCTAGACAGTGCTAATTAGATATTGGAAGAGTTCTCCCCCCCCCCCAATAGCTGCTATAATATATCAGGCAAGGGATTTTGAGATCTTTATTTCATAACAGTGTTTGCCTGGCTACATCACATGGCATTTAAATGCTAGAATATAGGCAGAGACCTTTCATGTGGTAGTATCCATACCTGTGTGATAAGGTGACTTGTAATTTGTTGGTGTGGTTGCTGCCCAGGTTGTTGAGATGAGGGTGATTGTTGGGACTGTCCAACCATCTGGCTTCTAACTGGCTGCTGACTGTTGGGTGGGTTGTATATCGCAGGTGTCCCATCAGGATTTACAAATGGTTGACCTGGAAAAAAAGTCTATTATGTATTTTTAAAGATCATATTATAAAAACATTGGTAAAGGTAAATGTAAAGGTAGAGGTAAAGGTTCCCCCCCGCACATGCATGCTAGTCATGTCTGACTCTAGGGGTGATGCTCATCTCCATTTTAAGACAAAGAGCCAATGTTGTGCATGCCATGGGACTGGCTGAACACATTTTTGTGCATGGAACACTATTTATAAAAACACCAAAAAAGACATGGAACACAACATTTGAACACTAGCTTCTCTTTTTGAATGTTTAGGAGTCTAGTACAAATATTACTCTCCCTTGCCTTTATAACATTTTTGAGTATTTCTAACCTTTAATGTAAACTAGTACAAATAACCATTTATAATTAAACAGTGAGGCCTAGAAGAGCAGCAGTTTTGATGAATTTTTTAAAAATTCTTTTTTGTTTTTTTTTCAGGCAAAAACACTTACTGTACTTTTCAAACAACTATTTCTATCATATTCTACAAACTTTATTACCCTTCCTCTTTATCCTCTCCCCTCACCCCAGCAAGCAATACTTTCATTTAACCCTCATATTATACATCCTTGTTTTTGTATTATATTTAATTCTGTAGCACATTGATAGATATTTTTCTACCAGTCATCAATGTATCTAGGCTACTGTACATTCTTCTGCCAATGCTCAAGAGAAGGGCAATAAGTAATCTCTTCCTTTCTGTCTTCTTTTGCTGCTGAGTTTTAGGATGTTTAACCCAAAGAAGCACCTCACATCTTCCACTGACCAAAACAAAACAAAAAAAATCTCTGCAAGGGCCAAACTTCACATGAAAACATCTTGCGTCAGAGAAAAGTATAATGTTTTACATGCTATACACAATATGGGAATGAAGCACCATGGAGGTTCTGAGTCTTTAAACCACCATGAAGATCCCTGATAGAAGTGGTATGGAGAGCTTATGTTACCTAATTTTCTTTGCACACAAGATTGAACTGTAACAGCAAATTAGGTAATTCACAAATCATTTTAAATCTATTCTTCATATATATATATATATATATATAATAAAATATTGTTTTATTACATTAGTCTCTTGTGTCTCCTGTGATTTTATAGAGAGCTTATTATATCAGTTAGTTCAGTTTTCTGATTAACAGCACATTTTTTGCATGTCTACTCAGGATACCGCAGTAAATTTAATGGGACTGACAGCAAAAAAAGTGTTCCTAGGATTGCAGCCTAAATAATTAAAATGTAAATGTTTAATTAAAATAGTGATTCAGCAAGAGCAGAAACTTTCTTCCCTCTAGAGATCATGCTGATCTTCTTTATAACAATGTTTTCCAGTAAGCTCTTAAGGTATACTCAAAATGACTCTTAATGAAAAATTGAATTCCAGCTATACATTCTCTGCCTCTGTGCTGACAAACTATGTGCTAAGCTTGTACACAGTCTTTTGTATTTTTCTGTATTCTCAGAGCTTTGTTTCCATTTGTCATCATTCTAGAAAGCAAAATGGATAAAGAAAAACCAACAAAGCTGCAAATGTCCGGATGGCCTCTTATTCATTTAACTTCCTATTGACCTATTGAACACGTCAATATTAGCAACAGATCCCAGAGATCCTGATGCTATCTGTGCGGTTTTGCTTACATTCTGCATCACTCAGCTGCAAGTTATAAGAATGTAACCAAATTATTTTTTATAATACAGATACTGTAACATAAATGATTATTGTATAGTATTTGAAAATTACACATATAATTAATCAAGCATACTTATTCTTCAAGAAAACACAAAGATGTATACATACATACAAAAGGAAAAATGAATGGCCATGAGACTGACCTGTGTGTGGATTGAGCAGGATACTTCCTGGTGGTATCCCTGCAGCTTCAAGTGGAAGGATGATATAGCTGGTGTTGCTTGGCACTACCTGGCCAGCTACCCCGTTTTCTGTATAGGAAACACTGCTTGAAGAGGTGGTTGTAACTCCAGGGACAACTGATGCACTTGGGAGAGGCTGATGTGTTCGCGAAAGAGATCCTGAGGACCCAGCACTGCTGGAAGACTCTGAACCTGTAAAAAGAACGGTCTTCAATTATAGAGACTGTAGCTACAGATGAAAAACCAACATTAAAGAAGATCTGCATGTCATACTTTTAAAACTGGTAACTTCATTCATATTTTATCTCCCCCTACCTCCCCACCTTGTGTTATTTATTGAATGCCAGACTTCATGAAAGTGGGTAGACCGAATTACCTGCTGCTGGGATAACCTGGAGGCCATGGAGGTACAAAGAAACAGCACAAGCAAGATATAGAACTCAGTGATGCCATATATTGGTGAGGCCAGTTCATCATGTAAGATGAAAATGTAAATAAATATCTATCAATCCAAACTAACTCTAGCTCATACCATAGGTCAGTGGTGGAGAACCTTCAGCACACCAGATGTTTTGGACCATAACTCCCAGAATCCCAAGCCTGTATTGCCAATGGCAAAGGACTGTGGGAGTTGTGGTCCAAAACATCTGGAGTGCCGAAGGTACACCACCACTGGCATAGGTGATTTATGGCTGTGATCTGCCAGGTCCAATGACAATCAGACATCATCATCCTGTTAAACTTGTCCAGTGGTTTCAGACTCAAACTGAATTATATTAAGGGTTACAGCCATCTATCATTTCAGTTGGTATGTTAAATAACCAAAGCTTTAGAGAGTGGCTTCAGGGATTCGATTGGCTGGGTTGAGGGATAACAGAACACCTGCTTCTTTTCTAAGGCTATTTTGATTCTGCTCATTCACTATAAAAAGGGGGTGAAACAGAAATATTAAAGATATTTCTTCCTCAGATCAATTGGTAATTTAACAATCTGAGAAAGAGAAGTCCATATTTCCTTCAGTGTCTAGAGGAGTACATTGAGGTTTTGACATTATGCATTTTTGCTTTTGAAAAATGATGACTGAAGAATAAGATTAATCAGCTCTAATTAAATTGACTGGCAGCCCTCACAGTATAACCCCATAATAATTACTTCTAATTATGTATTTATTCTGCATGTTGCTATCCCATGTTCTGTGTCTGTGTGTATATACACAAAACCAGACAAAGACACACATTCAACATTAGTATGCACCTTGGAATTCATTTCTTGCCATGCTTCCTTAACAATCATTAAAACACTTCCATATCATATCCACTTTCAAACACCACAATTGTGAGCAAAACATAAAGATCTAACCTTTCCAAATATAAAGTGGCTGCTGCAATCTACATATTAATGTATTTTCCCTGCCACTTCCCATCATTGTTCATGCTTCTCAAGTAATTTCAGCACCAAGGTCCTATTTATCTTCCTTTTTAAGCTTCTAATGGCCCTACATTTTTGCTTCTAGTACTCCATACTAATAAAATTTGTTTTATGTCTTTCATGCTGTCTTCTCTCAAATATCTGTGTATATATGTAAATATATTTGTTTGTATACATGAGTGTGTATGTATGTGTATGCATGACAAAATGGAGATACCTATGATGCTACATATTTGTGTTTATATCTATCCGTCAGATTCCAGTTTTAGTTTATTAAAAGTTACCTGCAGCATCATTATTGTAGTGATGCAGCTAAGCATTCACCTGAGCCAATGCAAATTACAGAAAACACTTAACTAGGATGGCAGCTGAAATCAATGAGAGACATGCTCTGAGGTGGAGTCTCTTTGCAGGAAACAACAATTGATTCAATTATAAATTTCCTCAAATTTATAATGGTCCTACAATGCTATGAATGGTCACTGTGCTTTGTAAGCATTGGCTTGTCATCCAGGCTAAACAAGGCTTTACTATAAAATGGGAGAGAAGAAACCCTGACATTTTAAGACCTCATTAATGCCTCTCCCCTAATGATGCTAACTTGCTGGTTCTATTTATGGCATATATTACATGATTCTAATTGAATATTCTGATGATGTCAAAAACCAGAGGAGTAGCTATAGGGATGTCTTAAATTATTAACTGTCTTTTCTGGTCTTAGTATTGATTTATATCTTTAATAATGCATCTCTTTATATCCATTATGCCTTATATGTCAACAACAGGTAGTACATTGTTAGAAAAAGACTAACTTTTTAATTAAAACCTTTCTCTCTTTTTCTTTCTTTCTCTTGGTCAATTACAACATTGATATGTCATAAACTCTAAACTATAAAGGTAGGTTATATCAGTTTCTATGGCAAAATATTACCACACCACTGGTTCTTTGTCAATTGTTTCGTGAGTGCCACCATTTTAGAAAGCAATACGTGTACTAATGCAGAACATTTAGGATGACACATGTTGTGTAGGTTACTAAAAAACTGAGCATACAGAGGACACAGTCAAAATCTTAAGCATTTGCCTTGCAACAGAATAATTTGACTGATGCTCAGCCTGTCAGTTTCAATACCTATCTGTCATTTGGTTGTCATATTCCTGAACAAGTAAATGTTTTTGACAAGGACTTGTTTCTTTTGTTATTCTATGAAACATAAGTTCTGATTCAGCTGGACAAAATCTGGATAAGGACCATAAATGGATCAAGCATTTTGCCCTGCACTAGTGACACTGACATGTCAATCCAACTGGATGTTTTATTCTTTATTTATATTACATAATAGAGTTTATGAATAGCTAGATGTCAATTCAGTCTAACACCATACTATGCCCTCATCCAGGAATATCTGAATGTCTTCACAGGGCTCCTATCTTATACAGACTCCCTATGAGAGACTTACAGATCTGTATTTGCACACAACTGCCAAGGAATTCATTTGTGGTCTCAAAATAAATTTGTACCCTTTTATGTTCAGTTCTTTATACTTTTACACTATTTTGTAAATACTTCTATTTAACAATATATGGTTAATCTCATTTGTTTAATACAGATTTTCACATATATTTTGTGGTATTTGCTAATTCACATTTTAGGTAAATGCAACATAAGCAGCAGTTCAAACTGTAATTCCATTTGTTCCTGTTGTCTCTCTTTCACATAATGTAAGTAATCTATTATTTACTTCTTTAACTGCAAAAACTGGCACAAAATTGAATGTGCTACTTCCTCCTTGTTATCTTATCAGTTCTATATTCCAAGCCAACTAGCCGTGTCTTGGTTTTGTAATAGCAACTTAGATCCCCAGCTGTGGGTTTTAAATAAAGCTTTCACCTTTAAACCACTTCTCTGAGACACCTTTTGAAATACAGTTTTTATTTTTAGGGCAGCACCTCTGCACCACATGAAATCAAATTTCTGAACTCGAACCATAACTGCACTGAATTCTGAATGCCTCCCCTCTTCACCTTGTTTTGCCCAATCCCCCCAAAATATATTTATAAAGCCAGAGATGGCTCTTCTTGTTTGTGTGTGCATAGGGTTCTAGTGACTACAATTTAGCCCCTGGATCTTCCCGGCCTCCCATTCCTGATCTAAACTCATTTCAGTCTTGCTTCAGATTGCACATAGAACTGAAATGGCTTGAGAGATGACCTTTGGAGAAGAAGCTGAATAAATGAAATTTGGTTGATCTTCCTTTTTTATCAGCTGGTTTTGAAACAATGATTACTGTATGTTAATTGAATTGACTTTGGATTGGTGGTCACAGTGGCTCATGCCCTGGGAAATTACAGAATGGATTACTGTGATGTACTATATATTGATCTACCCTTGAAGAGGATGCAGAAGCCTCAACAAAAGAGGATGTGGAAGCCTCAATAAAATGTATAATCCAGAATAATACTTAGCAGAATGACAATACCGGAATCCTGAAGGAGGCTCTCTCCAGCAATCTATGTACCATAAAGCCTAATGCAAAGTGCTGGCTCTTATCTTGAAAGCTCTAAACATGTTGGGACACCAATACTTGTAGGGCTCCTTCACCTTATGCCAGTCCAGCTCATCAGGAAAGGTTGGTCTTCCACCTCCCAGGGTACAGTGTGTCAATGAGGAAGACACTTTCTTGGCTGGGGGAGGGGGGTTAATGTGTACAGTGCCATCACCATGAAAATGTGGCCTGAATATAATTGTTTCATTGCAAGCTCAAAACTATTTTTTAAAAACTAGGAATACATTTTAACTTATTCTCCCTGTTTTACTGTATTTGCTGCTTTTAATTTGATTATAATAATGTT
The DNA here is from genome assembly GCA_023846285.1 of Phrynocephalus versicolor. NCBI lineage: Eukaryota > Metazoa > Chordata > Lepidosauria > Squamata > Agamidae > Phrynocephalus > Phrynocephalus versicolor. Next base: position 37,111,716 of record JAHTLZ010003542.1, read on the forward strand.
AGTGTTTTGTGGCTTTAATTATAGTGTACTATTCATACAGATGAAAGCTCTTTTACAGGTATTTAAACAGACAGATCTGTCTGTGTTATATGTTGCCTTTTCCCCATTGAGTTATACAGTACATGCAAGTTTTCTTCACCATTTTTATCTGCTGAACAATGCTGTAAGGTAGGTCAGTTTCAGAAAAAAAGGAGCTGAGTTAAACAGATGAGGTTCATAGTTCCATGGGGCTAGACTGTGGACCTGCTATGGGCCAGTTCATCTCTCAGTCTGACTCTAGACACTATACCAGAAGCATTCTTGTTATTTCAAAATTAGACATTATTCCCAAAGACCTCTAACTGGATGCTATATAAGTAGCATAATGGGGGATGAAAACTTCAGTGAGCAATAATCATGGAAACGGATGTTGTGGGCACCTACTATAGCTTTACATCTTTTTTGCCTACCATTAGCGCTACAAGCAAACACAGACTGAGAATGTGATATTTGCAGCATAATGGACATACTGCTAACAAGATGGGAGAGCTGACAGAATTGTCCTTGAACGATTGTGAAAGTATCCTGGCCAGTATAATTTTAATTCTTCCCTGTGAATAATTATATGCCCATTATTTGCTGAGGAATTCTGGGAACTATAATCAGAAAAAGAAAAAAATGCTGAGTTCTGCATATGATATCCTTGGTGGGTCTGATGAATATTATATCATTTTTTTGTTCCCAGAATTGTGTAGCTAGATGCCCTTGGCAGACTTACTAAAAGGACATGGAATCAACAGTCACCCGAGGTGTGTGTGTGTGTGTGTGTGTGTGTGTGTGTGTGTGTGTGTGT
>JAHTLZ010003542.1:37112557-37177126 GCA_023846285.1 Phrynocephalus versicolor
GTGTGTGTGTGTGTGTGTGTGTGTGTGTGTGTGTGTGTGTGTGTCCTCAATATCTGGCATTGAGCTATTTAATTTATTGCCTTTAAATGGGGATGCTCTATTTAGGTGTCATAGCTAGTGGCTACTGATGGACCTGTTCTCCATGAATATATCTAATCCCTTTTAGTAAAATTGGTGCTTTTAAAAAATGAAATTAATGGTCTAGTAGGCACCATATAATTCAAAAAGCATATGCCACCAACTACAGGTTTGAATTGCTCCAGGAAAGCATGAAGAAGAATTTGGGGAGAGTGCATATTTTTTTTTATTACTTTGAATAATCATTCTTTACATCTGGCAATTCTGAACCTTTTTTGTAGCAACATTATTTCTTCTCACTTCCTCAGGCTGATTGACACCTTTACTTTCTGCCCTCATGCTAGAAACTATGAGTGCTTTGACAATCCATCTTATTCTCCTCCACTACCCCAACTGAACCCTTTTGATTGAGTTTCTTCAGGCTTTTTCCTCTCCTGCATCTTGACAGGCTTTCAAAATTAACAAGATTTAAAGTGGGAAACACACATACCAGTCATTTTTTTAAGAATCATTTGGGAACAAACAGTACATTTTAATATCAGTGATGTAGGCTTAACTATATCTTATGAAATTTCAATTGGATATGACTAGGTCTTGGGAAAATTGATACAACAGATAACTTGAATATTTAGAGGACAGGAATAAATATATAATTTGATGTATTTGTTTTTTTGCATTTCATAACATAAAAACTCTTTTAAGGTATACAGATCAAAAGCTGAAGGAAATCAGAATAGCGAGAGGTAACTGCTAAGAAAATTGATTCATGGGGATGGTCAGCGCCCTTTCTCACAGCTTGGGAAAGTTGCTTTTTGGGGGGCCACATCAATTGTTTCATGTTTAGAATATTTCTGGTTATAAGCCACCTCATGTATTATCAGTTAGGTGGAATATAAATTTATAAACCAACCTAGATTACTGCAACACCCTCTACATGGGGTTGCCCTTGACTCTTGTTCAGCAACTGCAGCGCGTGCAAAATGCGGCAGCCAGACTGGTGGCGGGTGTGCGTCGACATGACAACATCTGCATGGCCCACCTGCATTGGCTACCCGTTGCGTCCCAAATAAGATTCAAGGTCCTGGTTTTAATTTAGAAAACCCTCCATGGCCTGGGACCTGAATACCTGGCAGAGCAAATCTCCCAGCGGTCAGCTTCAGCCCGACCAACTAGAATGTCGCGGGTGCACTCACTGTGGGTGGCCACACCCAGGGAGGCTCGGAAGATGGTCACCCGTGGCCGAGCCTTCTCTGTGGCTGGCCCTACTCTATGGAATCATCTCCCACCTGAGTTGCGCCTTGCACAGTCCCTGCCAGCCTTCAAAAAAGCTTTAAAGACCTTGCTTTTTCGGAAGGCATTTGGTGACAGTTAATTTTTTTTTGTCCGCCATCTGCCTTTTATTATTGCTTTTTATGTGAACTGTTTATTGATTCATGGTAATGCTATTCCTAATTTCAGTTTGTTGTGAACCGCCTGGAGTTCCATCCGGAAGATGCACGGTATATAAGCTCACATAATAAATAAATAATAAAATATATTGAGTCTGCATAACATGACAAACATTTCCTCTACCCTTTTCTACTATTACTGTAGTTACTAGATAAACTGTGTTTCTTTAAAGAGTTTTGATGCCTAGGAAATGCTTTCTTAAGTTGGGAAACTATGGAAGGGGAAGCTAGAAACTAGTATATATGGTAGGGAGTCTGTCATCACGTGTTGAACTCGGTTATTTTAACAAGTTTTTTTCTTAATTTCAAAGTCTCCAGTGGTTTGGATTCAGTCTTAGCCACACATCATGTAGATGTCTTGAAATCAAAATAACGTGAGTAAGATAAAACAAGTGAATTTCAGGGGGTTTACGCCAAGTAAAACTAATGGATTTAGATCCAACTCATTTCTGGGAATCACCACTCTGTTTTGACTGGAAGGCAGTGAAAGACATCAGGAGGGGGTTGAAGAGTTTTCACTACCACAACATGTAATGGTGGTGGCCTACCTAGATGGATCTGAAAGGGAATTAAACAAATCTATGTAGGGTCAGGGAACCAGTCGCTACTACCGGTACTCAAATGCTTTTTATCTCTAATATCAGTAGTACCATGAGAGCTGTTAAGGGGCAGCAGTGAGAGGGTAATGCATTCATGTTTGCTTGTTTGCTAGCCAAGGCATCTGACTGAATGCTATAGCCACAGAATGCTGCCCAAAAAAGGTATTTGGTCACTCAAAACACTATACTAAGATCTCTAGCAGTGAAACTGATATTGAATTTCTGTAATTATACCATAAACAACAAAGAATCTTGTGTGATGTTTTAGACCAACAAGTTGTGATTGATTTCATCAGATAAAATATTATATAAAGATGAAAGGTTGTTAGTATCAGATGTGTCACAATGCTGGGACACTTTATTGAAAGAGAGATGAGGAAAATCAGTAATAAACATTATCCATCTTATGGTCCTATGGTGAAAAATTCTTTTTCCATTTTCAGATTCTGTGTTGCATTTCAACTGTTATGGGTATTCAAGTGAAAGCTGCCCCGTATCATGTAATCATCTGTGTATCTCAAAGGTATCTTGTTCCACTTATCATCTCATTGTGCTGACAGTTCCCTATTGACAGTTCCCTACTATTCTGCTAAAAGGCTCTGAAGTGCAGCAAAGAACAGAGCACAACTTGTGGAAGATATGGAAGATTGTCCTAACAAAAAGCATTAGAAGCTGAGATGAATTTAGAGTCGATAAAATACCCTGAAGGTGCAAAATGTGTAGTGCTAAAAATGCATTCCTCTTAAGAACGAACAATCGCTCTGAATCCAAAACACTGGCATGTATCAGCATACACTTAAATTTGAAATACTGGTTGTACAAATAAATAAATAAATGTTTAGAATTATTCAAGATCATACTCTCTCAGACCCCCTTAACATAATATTAATCCACAGTTGAGAATTAAAAGGCATGCTTTTCACATGGAATCAAAGTTTCTCTAAGTCATAAACAATATAGATGGTATAAACAATATTTTGCCCATAAATCAGGACGATAGAGAGCAGCTCAAATTAAGCAAATTGTATTCTATCACCACGTACAAGGGGAGAAAGCAGAGGAAGGGGAGAAAAGATTGAGGGAGTCAAGGCCATGCTTCTAATGCTAAACTGTGTATTAGCCAACATGGACTGCTGTGAAAAAGAGAGCAAAATATTTGGCAAGGATTAGACAATAGCAAGACTATTTCTGTGTCTCAATTAGTGTCTCAATTCCAAGTCACAAAGACTGGTAAAATTTATACTGCACACTCATTTGGTTTGTATTTCCAAAGTGAGAAATGACATCTATATAAAAGCACCAAATTCAAATGCAAGACCTCTGTCACTGTTTCTCCTGTTTCCCTATTACTTTTTTTTTCTAGTTCATATTGCATCATGCTACATTTCCTCAAGACAGTCAGCCAGATGTTGTGGGTTTAGGAAAAAAGGATTCCATGAAAATAATCTGGAAGTTGAGTAATGGCAAATGGACTTATTTTTCTTGAGAGATTGAAATGTTTTGCTGCTCATTCACACAGCTTCATCCGTCTGATGAAGCTGTTTTGGATGAGCAGTGAAACATTTCAATCTCGGAAGAAAAATAAGTCCAGTTGCCATGACTCGACTTCCAGATAAACTCACCTGGATGACTGAGAATCGTCACAGACATATGAAAATAATGCAACCCTCTAGTGTACATCAGATATACAGCCATTTAGAGAGGGAACACATATATTGAGCCAATAATGATGCTTCATAGTTTTAATACCATTATACCTTTAAAGTACTGGACAAAACTACATGGCATCACTGGAGCCATGCATACATGTGAGATACACCACAGCAGGGACCTATAGCATGTTTATTGCAGCCAGGGCTACCAACATGATATTCATGCTTAGTAAAAAAAAAAAAAAATTAAGTGACAAACCCAATACAGTACTAGCTACCTGCTTTAGACAGTTTGCCGGTACTTCTGTTACTTGATGAACTATCTCCTCTTGTCAGAACAGTTATTCCACCAAAACTTGCTGTCTTCATTATGGCTGGCTTCAAGTTGCGACCGGAACTGTCTGAGTCTGTGCTGCTCCAGGGCCTCTGGTAATCTGTCCATTTCAATTCATTATCTGTGCTGCTTTGTCGACTCCCAGATGTCTTACTTGCACTATCTCTATTCCCCCTAGACCACCAAAGCCAGGCAGAGGGGTGGAGGATTAAAACAAACACGTGAGCCCAAAATTTATTTTCATCTATGTCACTAGCAACCTGAACTTGATCAGCTGAACTCCTCTCCCTCCGCCCCCCCCCCCAAATTAAAGAGAGAGAGAAAGATGGGAAAACATGTTGTTGTGGCTGTTATTGAGCTGCAACTTCTCAAATCCCCACTCAGTGTTATATGGGATATTCTAAGGGATGTAATCCATCCATTGCGAAAAGCTTCTACAGGGAGTGAAGGAAAAAAGTTATATTTATCAAGCCACTTAATACACTGTCACACATGTTCAGTTCAGTGACTACAAATTAATCTTCCACAGAAATTGATGCAGACACAGTTTTTGTTAATGCAGGCATATTTAATTTTCTTATCCTGAAAAGCTGTTGGCATAACATGATTAATATTGAAGGAGAATCTTCTAGATGCTTAAATAGCCACATCTCCTGGAACTTCTAAATCAACATCTATTGCACCAATTAGGTAAAGAGATGTATCACAGACTCCCTTTTCTAATCAGAGATGATATATATTTCTCAATATTTGAATGCCTCTTCCACAAAATCTTTGAATGGCATTGATTTTAACAAAGGAACTTTATAATTGGGATTCAAATTCTAGGCCTAAAGAAAATCAAGTTGGGAAAACTTATCACTGATCTGCCATATGATTGAGATAATACTATCAAAGTAGCCTGCTTCTGCCAAAAAAAATCTAATTATCTTAATGTTTTAATTTGATTTAAATATATCTCCATAAATTTAAATTATGTAATGCTATACATGAATAAAGAAAAGAAAGACTAATCAGTGCTAAGTTTCCATCTTTGTGGGTGAATGTTAAATATTATAGCTTAACACTTCTAAAACTGAAAGGGAAAGGGTCATGGTGTTGTGAAGCACTGACAAATAACATTCTGCTACAAACATCTGAAACTGACCATGTTAAGGATAAAAGTAGATAAAAAGTTGAATGTGCAGAGTGTGTTTACTATGTTTACTATTTGTTTTTAAATACTGGGCAAAGCGAAGCAGGATTCTGGCAAGCAGTAAAGGGTACATCTTATGGATGGGCAAAAAACAAAAAACGAAATGCTGTTTTGTTGTTTTGTTACATAATGAAACAAAACAAAATGAAACAAAATGAGGAAGCAGCATTTTGTTATAGATGAAATGAAATAGTCATTTTCCCATTGAAACATACTCTTTTGTTCCATTGTTTTGGGGCTCCTGCCAAACTGTCGATGACTGGAGCCCTTTAAACCTGGCCCAGTCAATTCCAGCCCCCCCCCCCGGTACCAAATGGGCCAGGTTTAAAGGGCTCCAGCCATTGACAGAGCATCAGGAGCCCTTAGAAAATGGTGGGCCAGAGGGCCTTGCCTTTCATATACTGCGGTCTCACAATATACTGGGACCACCAAATAACACTTGACCCAATCCTCTTAGTACTCAAGCATCTATTATTATTTTTCTGAACCCCTTAATACAGACATTATTTTCCTGAATAGTTGTGAAGCAGGAAACTACAGAAGATAGTAGCTGAATATAAATTGTAACAAAATATGTCATTTTATAAAAACTGGGAACATGTCACTTCCTTAGATGCTATTCAAAACCTTAATAATTACAAAACTATACTTTTTACCTTTCCAATAGATGCACATATACATTAAGACAGTACTTCACCACACGCAGCCCAGATCAAAGCTTTTTTCAAAATGTTTCCTGATTTTCTCTTTATCTTGAGGCACAAAGTAGGAGCTTGAATTTCATACACATCGAGTACATATAACTCCATCAGCTTACAATAGGATTCTTCATCTTGAAAATACAAGCAATTCCAGCTAAAGCCATGCTTCAGGTTTATTGCTTTCACAGAGGTCCAATGACCCTGTGAAATTGTTTGAAGCAATAGCAGAAGAAAGCTGCACCTCAAACAGGTCCCGCATGCCCAGCTCACAAACCAATAATGCAGATTTCTAAGGAACCTGGAAAGCAGACCTCATTTATTTCTGTGAAGTACATGGTCCAGAATACAGTTGTGTACTTCCACCCGACCACATTGATTGCACTTAAAACAGTGACTGTATCTTCCTTCCTGCATGTTGAAAACTCTCTATTTGGTGTTACAGAAGCCAGCAACAGAAGTGGGAGGGGAAGGCAGTCTCAATTCCTTTAGTAGTGGACAGCTGAGTATACCACGAGATTGTGGCCAACATAAATTTATTATATATGTGGAGAAACAATGAGATCTTATAAGTACCAAAGTCTGTATGCAATTCATGTCTGGATTCAATTCAATGTGAAAAAGCCTGTCTTGAGTTTAAAAGATGAAGCTCACTGTTGTCATGAGCTCTGTCTGCAATCCAATCAACATATCTGTAAGCTATGCTAACATTCTTCCCTCTAACTTTTACAGAGAGAGTGATTGAAAGCTAAAAGAATCAGCTGTGCAATAGTTAATGAAAAGGATGGACAACCAGTAACCTGTGGGCCACATGTGGCTCTTTGAGAACTATTGTAAAGCTCTCCATCAAAGTTTAAATCCACCAGACAATTGAGCCAAATTAGGCCTCTTAGGATATTGAAGCTAGCAAGCAATTGCCCTGCATGACTGATTTGCTTGGCCTTGGATAGTCTTGTCCAGGAACAATGATCCAACAAACTCTCCTTCAGCTGGAACATATACGTTCTTAAAGACCTCAGGCCCTGACTCCACCCTGGTGTTAAAGTCCCCCCCCCTCTCTTTATATCTATCCCTAATTGCAACTATTTTTATGTTGTACAGATTCGCCCCATAGGCGATTATGTTAAGCAAATTTCCCCTATCTCTGGAATTTTTTATGTTGTACAGGTTTTATGTTATACAAACCATTTGTTATACAGGTTCCACTGTGTAGATAGATAGATAGATAGATAGATAGATAGATAGATAGATAGATAGATAGATAGATAGATAGATAGATAGATAGAGGGGGGGGTTCTGTATGTATGTAAACCTCTATCCTCTGATATTGCAAAATTAAGGAAAAAGAGGCCTAAAACTAAGGAAAAAGAGGTCTTACTCTGTCTAACAGGAGCAGGCTGACAATGCTTTAAGTCTCTCCCGCCTCCAGCCCATGTTTTAGGACAGGGGTGTCCAAACTTTTTGCAAGGAGGGCCAGATTTGGCGAGGTGAAAATGTGTGGGGGCCGACCATTCAGCCGTATTTGGCCCCTGAGCCAGACATTGGACAAGTCTCTATAACATGCAAGGCAGAAGGGAGGAAGCTGCAGCAACAGAGCCGGGGGCGGGTAGGCTGGGAAGGTAGCTGGGTGGTGGTGGAGGACAGAGACAGCAGGCAAAACATAAAACTGCAAGCTGATGCCTCCATCCGGTATCGGGAAGGGCCAGCTTGTAGGGATGCATGACAGGCTGAGCTGGCCAGGAGAAGAGGCCGTGGGCCACTCAAAATTTGTAAACAGGCCACATTTGGCCCCCAGGCCTGACTTTGGAAATGCCTGTATTAGGAATATCAAAAAGACCAATGTCTATGTTAACAGGCGGTCCCTGAGATCAGAAGAGGCAAGGGCCAAATTCTCCCCCTGCCCCACAAAGGTTTGAAAAGCTTCATTCATACCTGAAGAGCTGTCTCTTTTTAAGAGTTTCATTGCACATGCTATCTTCCAAAAGCCTGGTGGAAACATAAAAGGGAGGAAACAATTTTTTTAAAATATTAGTTAAAATGTAAATGTAATTTCAGTTGCAAAATCCGTATTTTTATCACTGTCTTTAAAAAAAATAGGAGCTCAGTGAAAGCCATGATTATGCTAACCATGACAACAGAGTCCACAATTATCTTTCTTTTATTTTAATGTATAACATTTAGGACATCTGTTATTTTCAATAACAAAATTGCAACAACGGTAAGTGAATATTTATCTACAGAAGATAAATAAAAACAATTGAGCAATCAAAAAACTAGTGTAGGCCTTGATTTGAAATCTGGGATATTAATAGCTGTGTGATTCACTAGGTAAGGTAAGAAAAAGCCACAAGTGACATATTTTGTGCGTTGTGTCGTTACAGTCGTGACCAACTCTTCATGACTCCATGTCCATGGAGTTTTCTTGGAAGGAATACTGGAATGGTTTGCCAGTTCCTACTCCAAGTGCCTACAGCACCTGGTATTCCCTGGTGGTCACCCATCCAAGTACTAACCAGGTCCGACCCTGCTAAGCTTCTGAAATCAGGTGACTTTATTTTAGGTAACTTTAAAAACAAAGGGGGGGATATTCTGATGCAGAACACATTTTTATGAAGTTCCATTCATTTCAGTCAAGCTTGTATTTACCTCACATTCATTTGAGCAGACTTGTCCCTTTGCATAACTGAGAATCATTCTTTACAGTAACTTCGGAAAGGGAAGGCTGCCATTTGGTTTGCCAGCCTAAGGCAAGGAACATCTTAGACTGTTATTTGATACTTAAGAAGAGATATTTCATGTCTGTTCCTATATTTTCAGCGGCATTTGAAAAAGTCACTCCTGATGCAATTAAAAATTGAATGACCTCAGAGCATCTCATTTCATTGGTGTTGCGTTTTTAAAAATAATTTTTCATTTTTCTTTTTAAAAAACCCTCTGCAAAATATTATGTAGCATGTCTTCATGTCCTACCCTCTCCGTTCAAGGCAATCACAAGTTACGTAAACATGTATAAAGTAAGTATAAGCAGCACACATTTACAATAGATCTTATGGTTATTAAATATAATTTTTGAAATATATGTATTTATGTTCACCTGTTATCCACAAAAAGGTTTTCCTGGGAGCAAACTGACTGAAAAACAAAGGAAAAAAACAAGGGAAAATGCACTTAATGCTTAAAGTAACATCCAACAATCTCAGTTTTTCTGAAAACAAAATCACTTTCCATATTCAAGCCAAGAGTTTGCATTCCATGCATCACTTAAACAGGGAGCATCTGAACAGTTATTAATTAGGAACTAACAATAGTAAACACTATCATTTATCCTATATCAAGGCTTATTTAAAAGAAACCATGTCATTTGTGCATGAAAAAAGAGTTTTGTCCAGGATAAAAAACATGTTAGAAATAAATGTTTGATTAGTGAGAATCAACATTAATTGCTACTGTAGAGAAACACATTTATGTTCACTATTCCAGGAATAATTATAGTTAATTCTGTTCATAAAGAATACAGTAGGTATTTTTGGAAAGAGAAAGAAGCTTCAGCTAAGCTCACATTGAAGCTGAAAAAAAGAAAAGAGGGGAGAGGCAGCAATGCAATCAGGGTTACTGCATCAAAATTATGGAATTACTACAGAATGACACATTATGCATCATAAGGCAGATCAAAGTCTAGTGCTGCAAGTGCATTCCACTTTTTTTTCCTACATATACATTTTTAATCAGATGGACAGAAAAGCTGTAAGAAACCATGGTACTAATTCAAGTTCATTTCTAGAGTTTTCCTTTGAAGTGCATATTGCATGTACCTGGCTAGTAGTGCATGGCTGAAGCGAAGAAATCCATGACTATCCACTCTAATAGATCACTGTAAACTAACAGTGATAATCCCAACTCACATTTTAATAATATTAATAAGGGTTTTCAAACAGAAAGTATAGACCATACCTGGCATAGTCAAACCTTAGTTTGCAAGTCCCGTACTTAGTACTGATAGTACAAATTTTTCCAAGAGCCAGAAGGTCATATTTTTGTTGTCAACTCTGTTTATTAGCTTAGTTTTCTCCCACGGTTTATTTATTTATTTATTTATTTATTTATTTATTTATTTGTTTGCATACCACATCTGATTTTCCTGATGGGAACTCTGGGCAGTTTACATAGAGGGCAGTACAAAAAACAGTAAAACCAGCACACGAATAATGCATAAATAAAGAAGGGGGGGACCACTAATCCAGAGAAGATGTATGCCAAACAATCTTTGTAAGAAAATACTACAGAAATTGAGAATGACCTATAAGAACTAAGGTTTATTTTTTTTGGGGGGGGGCAGGGAGAAATGGAAGCAACCATATTGATTTGTTTGTGTCAAGCATAAGAGTAAATAAGCACTAAAGAGTATATTGTGAGATGTCTGTTACCTCTTCAATATCTTGGAGGGTATCAGTGTAATCAGTTCTATAGTCTCACAGATACACTCATTTATAGCTTCATTCATCTTCCATGCTGCAGAAACTGGCACAAGGCCATGCCATCTCTTGGAATATCCATTTCCCAGATGTAGGTCTCCATGGCACAGAAGACAGACATTTTATTAGATTACCCTTGTTATTTAAAAAAAAAAAGGAAAGGAAAGAGCCAAGACGCTTTAGGGGAAGCAAGTTAGCTATTATCATTTTGAGATTCAGTTTGCTCTTTTATATGCAGTGCTCCATTTGTTTAATGTTCACTCTATCATAGCATAGCTATTGCTAATGCTACCTTAACATTTCTCACTTGCCTTCCAGTTACAAATTTCAGGGAATGTAGGACAAAAAGCTGAATATATTTATGCATAAATGGGTATATTTAAGGGCCTGCTGAACAACTCCTACGTGCTTGAAAACACCTTACATGTGTAACTACTCCTGGTATCATTAAATTCCATGTTTCCTTTATCAACATTATTACTGACATATATGTAGCCCATTTTATGCATAATTAAGCACTTCATTTGAAATGGAGCCATCAGCCTAGTAGCCCATAATTTGAGAAGGGTAGTGATCCCAAGTGGTATGGCAAGAAGTCCGGCTGCAACCACAGACTTGTGGTTCTACCAACCCTTTGAACAGCTTAGGAGCTGCAGGAAACATAACTATGGGGCACAGAAAGTAAATGACTTAATTTGGAAGTGCAGTCCAGTTATCAACTTGATGACTGTCCTTCACCTCTTACATAAGTTAGTAAATATATAGTTAAACAGGACTGACATTTTTTAACCACCAACATTCAAGAGAATCATCATCAACAACAGCACTACTATCATCATCATACAATGGGCTAGATTCAGACATAGATGCACTTTTGTTTCACTCTGGAATCCCAGAGAGAAATTAGCCAAAACTTAGGTCTCAATACACTTTTTGGGAACTTCATAGCAACCAGCATTGCTACCCCAACCCCAAAATAGAGAGATGAGACAAGAATTGTGGAGTTTTAAATTGGGCCACAATTTATTGATTAGCTATATTAAGTAAACTGTAAAGGGTGAAAATTGGGTGAGGGGCTCAGAATAGTGCAAGTGGCATGAATTACAGGGTCTAATTAAATTTAGGTGGGTGCTGTCCACTAGCACAGCACCCATCTCAAAGAAACAGTCTGGCCAGACCTCATCTAACTAATGCTCTAACTAATAATCTTAATATCCTAGACTATTAATATAGAGGGATGCTGGGTAAATTACAAACACCCAACTTTCTAATACGGACTAACTTGGGTTGCCACTTGCACTAACTGCCAATTGTGACCAGTAGAACAGCAAATGACCACACCTCAGCTGAGGAGAATGGGATGGGCAAAAACTCACTGCCACTCTTGGCCCATCTGAGTAACAGTCAACAATTTCCATCCCACCCTGGCACGACCAGCTAATCTCATTCTCCTAATAGGATGGGCAGGCGGGAGGATAGCATGAGACAAAAGAGTTAAGGAAACCTTCACCAGAGCCTTAAGTAGGCTCCTAGCCAGATGGACCACATGGTCCACAATGTTGCATCTGGTACAAGGAGGCAAGGGAGCCCCTCCCAGCACTGAAAGGCTGTCAGGTGCAGCCATAGTTTAAATGCAACCAAAACAGCAGGATGTGTTAGACTGTCCAAACAGCCTGGGCATCTCCATTCATAAATGAAATAGTTCGTTGTAAACAAGCAGACAGATGGCTCATTAATATGTACTTCTTCCTTGCCCCTGCCTCCATTTATTTGGCTTTTGTTTCTTCATTCCTTTTCTGCTGTTCTCTCTCTCTCTGTCTCTCTCTGGCTTAAAAATTGTTTCCCGTAAGTAATACCACCTAAAGGAACTTTGATATAAATTGTCCATGCAGCTGCTGTTATTCCTTAATTTAAGGCCTGAATAAAGAATAAAACACCACATCCCTCCATTGCAAAGCTCGTATGGACAAAGCAAACTAACTCAGGATCCACCAAAGTGTATTTATTCAAGCAAAATGTAAAGAGATTATCCAGCTCTGTTCCCAGATACATTCAGATGTGCCAGAAAACAAATGTCCTGCTTCAGCCTAGATTATAAAAAGCTATTTTAATGATGTTTATTTATGATGATGTTTATTTTGATGATAGATGGTTCATTTGTGTTTTTGTTAATTTTAATTTTGTTTTGGAATTCTATTGTTTCACTTTGCTGTTTTATGTTTAATTGATTGTATCCCACCCAGATGGGTGGGATAAATGCAACAAACAAACAAACAAACAATTCTATATATGTTTCAGGTATGAGGCTTCTCCATCCACACTTTATCAGTTGTTGAGTGTTTATGACACCTTCTAGATCCTTTCTTCAGTATTGTATATGGCAAAATGGGGGACTTTTCACCTGCTAAATCAACCCATCTTCATTGCTCATTTTCCCCATACAGCATGTCATTGCTTCAGGAGGAAGCTGAGCCCTTCAGTTGGCTACATGCATATGGTTCTTTCTGTGTCTCCCATGTGAAACTATGAAAGAGGAGCCAAACTGAACACTTGATTTAGTGACCACTGTAGAAGATCTAGTCAGTGCTTATATCGGGGAACCAATTGCTTTGTGGGTATGGCCTCACTTTGACATCAGAGAGGTCCTGAAACCTCTCATATTGGAAGAATATTGGGGAGGTATTCTTCCTTTTGTACAAACATCTTTTTGAAGATAGTATGATGCAGCGATTTCTGAAATCGATCTCATGGTCAATTCAGGGCAGACAAAACAAAGTAAAACAAGATATCATAAGAAGCTGAATTGGACCACTGAGATCTAGCTTACTACTGTTTATACCAATGGACAGGAGATCTTCAGAGCTCCAGCTCTTCCTATAGATTCCTGACACTGAACATTGGATATTTCTGTTTATAGGACATGTTGTATTCTTCTCAACTACAGTCATTTCTTAATTCATTATTGTGCCATGCAATGTGTGTGAGCATCCAATAGTGTATGTATAATAGGAGAATAGCAAAACGCTGGACTAGACAAGGTCCTTATGAAAAGTGACATGGTGTTCTAAACATGGCCAAATATTTGCTACATGAATCTGTATTAATATAAATTCATGTGTAACCACGGAAAAATACACCGGTGAAATAGTATGTTTAATGATGACAGTGGGTTTTGTGACCTGGTTTTAGTGTCACTCACTCAGTTGCTTCCAAGGGGAATGAAGCACTGGAAGGATTTGGGTGGAGAAAGATGTAATGCGAATAAAAGCTTAATTGTAATTTGAACTCAGGTTTGCCAAATACTAAAACCAGATTAAATTGGGATTTGCTGCAGAGTCTACATATTGCCAAAACTGTATCAAAATATCAAAAAATTGTTATAAGGGTTATGAGCTGAAATGCTGAAGCTGCTTTCAAAAGCAACAAACATGCTACATTAGCATCTTGAAATAGTTCTCACTTGCTTCACAGCCTACTGAAAATGTGATTTGAGATTTGTTAACTCTTTCAGCAGGAGTATATTTGATGTGTTTCTTGAACAGCTTATTACTCACTCTACATCAGCAGTTCAGTAAACCCTACTTCGTTTTATACAGCTTCTAATTTGCTCAATTTTTATTATTTTATTTTACTTTGATAACATCTGCTTCCAATCATACCGATACAGTTATTCAGGCCATAGCAGTTAAGTGACAGCATGAATTAAACAAACTAAAACATTTATTAAAAAGATTGCTGCTATAATCATATTTTTTCATAATAATATAACAACTTTAATCATTTAATCAATTAAATAAAATAGAAACAAAGTAAACTCAATTTCTATTCTGTGGGTAAATGAGTATCTCAGATTCCTGCAAAGTATGAACACCATAGCACAAGCATTCTGTTGGCTACTGATCTTTCATTCTACCCTATAGTGACCTGAAATTGGACTTGTATGTTTGGATCCATGCAGTGTGAATTTTCACGATTGCAGTCATATTGCATGAAAATCTAGACACATCTTGAATTCCAGATGTTCCTCCTGGAACCTTGCCAGTAAAATAACTGTTTTGGATTGTTGTTTGCTTTGAGGGAATTTTAGAATACTTATCATGGTGGATTAAGATTAACTGGAAGACTCATTTAGCCCATTGGTGCTATCATTCTTTAACGGCCAAAATCCTGTTGTGGTGTTACATTGGTGAAAAGCAAATGATACGCTTCACAGCAGCACATTAATGAGTCCCTGCTTAGATTCAGATTCACCCAGTGAGGTGACCTGGTGTGCAACCAGGAATCTAAGTAGCACTCCTTAATTAGCAGCAGTTTTCCAGTACAGGTTACTCTACTCCCCTTTCTTGTTGTTGTGCTGTTACAGTCGTGACCGACTCTTTGTGACCCCATGTCCAAGGAGTTTTCTTGGCAGGAATACTGGAGTGGCTTGTATGTTCCTACTCCAGGCGCCTATGGCGCCTAGTATTGCCTGTTGGTTGCCCATCCAAGTATTAGCCAGGCCCGACCCTGCTTAGCTTCCGAGATGTACAGCAGTGTAAATGCTGTAACCGGATTTTTGGCCAGTGTGTGAAGTTTTATTACAGGAGCAATTTTTAAAGAAGACTGCTTCTGTTTTCTACACCCGATGGTTGTAAAAGTGAGCTTTGTTTTTGTTAATTGAGTGTATAAATCCAAAGAGACACTTATCATGTGTGGAAGGACCTACATCAAATGTTCATTCTATACTCCAAAGAAAAATCTGCTGCTATCTCTACTTTGGGTCCTTTTCCAAGGAGAAAGGCAGGGTAAAAATACTCTAAAATAAAATAAAATACATAAGAATGAGTTTGTATATGTGAGAAGTAAACCTTACTAGGTACTTGACATGAATTTGGCTCTTGCATCCAAATATATTATGTTTTGTTAGTGACCTTGAACAGAGATTTGTCAAATTAGCTGGCAAATGGGGATGGCGGGGGGGGGGAGGATATAAAGTGATGCCTTTAACTGAGTCAGAGGATTGTTTCATTTAGCCCAGGCATGACCAAACTTTGGCCCTCCTGATGTTTTGGACCACAACTCCCAGAATTCTAAGCTTAAATTGCTAATGGCAAAGGACTGAGGGAGTTGTAGTCCAAAACATCTGGAGGGCCAGAGTTTGGACATGCCTGATTTAGCCCAAAAACATTTCTTTGCTGCCACACTTTTTGGACACACTTGTTCATCTGTATGGAGGTGGTATAAATACACTGTATCTTTGTTTCTGATATGCCATACAACAACAACCTTGGAACTACTGAGCTGGAAAGGATCCTATGGGTCATTGAGTCCTGCCTCAACCAAAGGGGGGCATAGTGGGGGAATCAAACTCCCAACCTCGGGCTCTGTAGCAAAAGGCCTACTGAACTATTGTTTTCCAGCAGTTCTCTTGTAATGGCATAGATTTCAAAAAGAGGGATGGGTTGTAAATCTGCATTAAAATATAACTATAATCCACATGCATAAAACTGCAGAAACATATGCAGTGATGATTAGCTGTGGATTCCTGCATTAGCAGGATATTGGACTCAACGATTCTTGGAATCATTCCAGTCTCTGTCATTAAAATCATGTTGCACAGCTCCACCAGCACAAATTGAGTGATTTCACTCACAGCAGCAGATTGGCCCTAATTAGATAGTTTCTTCTTTGATTTAGGGTCACATGCAAATTCCTCTCGTTGCTCACAAGTCACATACAACCTTAAATTAAAGCAATGGTTCTTTAACCAGTGGGTATCTGCCAATGCTAATGACATGACTCTGCTTGTACTGGTACAAATATGAAACAGGCAGGTACTGGACTATTACTCTAAGATTCTGCGATTTTGTCTTAAAAAGCAATTGGACAGTGGACTAATTTGCTTTGGCAGGGATGTTCCCTCTAAGCTGTGCAACTGTTTGACTGCACATTACTGCACCCCTCTCTGGAGTATCCCTTTCCCTCCATACATCCACAGCAAATGTTTCCAGACCCTTTGGCTCTGATTGCAGCTGAGACCCATTGCAAATCATGGAGTAACACATACCAGATAGCAGAGTAGATGTGGGGGGTGGGAGTACAGCTGCATGTAAAGGAGTGACACCTCACCGAGTGGGATTGGAAATTGGATGGAATGTTGTTTGGCCACATAGAATTCTGAATGTTGTAGCCCTACTTATTAAAATTAACAATTTCTGGTTCTCCTTTGTATATAATCACTTTGTCAACATTCCCTACCTCATAGGATTGTAGTAAGGATAAAATGTGGAGGAACTGAGCCATGTATTGAATTCACTCAAGGAAAGAAAGCAATTAACAGGAGTCTACATGTTTATTTTCTAAATAACCATGTGTGCATCTAGTTTTAAAATGATGGTTAGTTTATGGTGTAGATTTTAGATCAAAAATGAATAAAAAAACCAACCCTTCAAACCCGTGCTATTGTTGCAAAGAGCTACTTCCTAAAATAATGTTAAAACTGTTGCTCTGTTAACGGGCTGTTCATATCTTCACATAAGAGGAAAAAACAAACATGGGGGAGGAAGTGAAAAAAAATATTCGGAACAAATAATTTATTCAGAGTTGCTCATATGATTTAACTGAATAGATATCTCCCCCAAACAAATTGGAAGTCATTTCTGTATTCCAAGTTATGTCCATGCTTCATGAAGTACAGCAGCCTAGGCAGATGCAAGAGGGGCTTGGGGAAATCTTCAGATTTCTAAGGCACGAGAAAAAGAACTAACAGTTGGCACTAGCAGGGATAAAGTCTTTCATGGAAACCAAAGAAAAGCACTTAAAAACTGAGGATAGCCTGAGATACTGCAGAAGAATGAGGGCATCATATTTAAATATCTGAGAGATGCTATTCCCCTCCCCAGAAGAGATGTCCATTCTAGAGGCACCTGAGATCCCTTTACAGGTTTGAGGCCTAACTGAAGCCGAGAGAGTTACCTAGCAGGGCTAGTTAATGAAAGGAACTCTTCTGGAGGTGGAGGAAGAAAGGAGACAAATTGTGATATTGGGGTACTTGCCATTTTTTTTTTACAATTTACTAAAATATGAGAAACACTTGTTAGTCTGTCATTGTTCATTATCCGACCTCTATTATTATGGCCATTTTGGTAATATTGTCTTATACAGACCAGTTACATTTCCAAAACCTGAGGTCTGCTACAAGATCTTTCAGACTTCCCTACTTTGAATTTTGTGTTAATGTGTAAAAACTATGGGACAAAACCTCAGTAGGAGATAGTTTTCTTTTAAAAAGCTAATTCATCAGAAATCCAGCAATATTACATATTACATATTTTAATTAGCTCTAATGGTAATAATGCAGTCTTTGCAGATTCTGTGAGAAATGAGCATTTCACCTGAATACCACTCTCTCAAAATGTACCCCAATCAATCTCCCTTTCAAGCTGTGCTGGGTGATAGATATGCAGTGATGTACTGGTACCGTGCACCTGCTGGTGGTTTTGCTTCTAATTTGGTCCTGGTCGCAGGTGTAACTTTGCATGCATGGGCCAGGGTTTCCACTCAATGCCGGTGGAAAATTAGAAGGAACATCTGTTCCCAAACCATCAAGTTCAGCAGAAAATAGGTATGTATGGGGATTCAACAGGTGGAACATTACAAGACTAACCTGATCCCCCACTCCCGTATTGGCCTTTGAAGGAACAGCTGTTCCACTGCCCTTGCCTTCTTCTTTCTTTCCCATTCCTCTCCCTTCTTTAATATAAAGTGTTCTACTTATATACCGCCCCATACCACTTCAAGTAGTCTCTGGGCGGTTTACAGTTTAATTATGCAGGCTACACATTACCTCCCCCCCCAGCAAGCTGGGTACTCAATTTACCAACCTCGGAAGGATGGAAGGCTGAGTCAACCATGAGCCTGCTACCTAGGATTGAACCACTGCGCCACAAGGTTGCCTTGTCTGAAATTGTGACTTGTTTATCTTTTTTGTATCTGTGTACAACACTTGCAATATATATATTGATATCTGCTCCTGCAGATATCAATGGACTAAATCTAACTGCATACCCCATCTAGAGTAGACCCATTGAATCAACTGCTATCCATTCAGTTACTTTGTAAATCCCATAACTTATAAAAAGTTATGTACTTATATAAGAAGTTACTTATGAATAGTAAGCTTACTTAATTAAATTCTGATTTTTCACTGGGTCTACCTCAGTTGGGACTAACAGCTGGATTTAGGGTTAGGCCACTAATTATTCATTTAGCAGTATAAACAAACAAAAAAACCAAACAAAAAAAATTAGATCCCCCCCCCATATTTCTAAACACATTATAAGGAAGCAAGATCCTTTGAATCCAGAAGGTGTTATTTCTGAGTAAACCAGGTTTTGATTATACTGTGAAATATATATAGCATCTAAAACGCCAATGTTTTTCCGCTCTTAAGTCAAACTGCTGATAATTAGAACTGCTCGTAAGTAGAGGCGCCTGTGTGTGTGTGTGTGTGTGTGTGTGTGTGTGTGTGTTTCTGAATGAAATCAAACAACAGAAAATATACGGCAGGGGGAGCCTGTCCATTTAAACAAACAGTCTAGATAACAATATGGAATGACGTCTGTGCCATCTACACCTGCCCTATTAGAGTTAATCTTATCACAGATTTCTTAAAATTTCCCCTGTCTTTTCCCCAAACCCCCAATATTGAATCAAACTCTAGACCCTTACACTTACTTCAACTATTTCCTGCCACAAAGTGCAATCTTACCACAGAGCCAGGACGGGAGCACACTGGCTGACTACTGATAAAGATATGGCACTAAAGAGGCAATTAAAACAACTACTCACATCTTGTGCAAATATTCTCTCCCTCACCCTCTGATACTCCTCTTCTCTCTCTTCAATTGATTTACTTCGTCTGTCATCTCTAAATGGATGATTTCTGTTTTGCTGGGCATGAAAAAAAACCAGGAGGATTATATAAGTTGAGCTGCCAAAAACTGCAGTTAAGTAACTGTCAGTCGAGAAGGATAAATGTTCACTTAAACAAATGAGGCATGAGAATGACAGCATTGGGTGGCTTGTGAGTCATGATGTTATACCTACAGCATCACATTAGATGCTACAAAAGTGTTTCTGTTTTAAATGGCATTGTTTTGTTCTTTGTGATTAAGTGAAGCTGCCATGCCTTTGGGTGCTCTCACACATTTCTGCCGACTCTAGTTGGCAGAAGCTCTCCAGGGTCTTCAGGATCTGTTCATTTTTATTTTTTTCTGTTAACCACACAAGCACATCACCAGTATGCTGATGTTTTGTGCCACATTAATTTAAGGATATGTGAACTAAATAAACCATGCTTTGAGACTCTGTCAATAAGAACTGCTAAGTACTGATCTTTTGTGTGTAAAACATATGCAGTACCACTAAACAATGATGACTGTATCATTTCCTATGTGTAAGAAGGGATGAAATAGCATCAGTCTGTACTTTCTTTTTAAAGACTTTCATGAATCAGCAATATAGAGTATAAAAGTTTTGGTTCCTTATACTCGAGATGCTTCTGAATATCCAGGGGATGTTTAATTTTCCTAATATATTTTGCAGTGAGACTGTACTGAAAAGTGAAGCTATCAATCAAATGAAGGAAAAGAACACGGACAATCAAATGACATTATAGGCTGAAATAGCCTCATTGATGAGGAGGAGAAATGTTTTGGAGAATATTGTGCACAAGAGTTTTAGTCCTTTCAGTAGTAATCCTTAGGTCCTTACCCAGAAACAAGAGAAAATACATTCTTTCATTGCTGCAATGTCCAAAGTCAGTGACACATACTCAAGAGCTTAACAGGAAAGAAATCACCCTCTACAAATCTCCATATTTGTGGATAGCCTCTAGCCACAATGTTCTTGATTCATTACCAATATTGTATCTCCTACTAAACTGCATACACCATTTATGAACTTGCCCTCAAAATTCCTATTGCAGATCCCTATTTTGTAATCTGAAAGCCAGTTATAATCCTATGTGTTTAAAAGAAGCTACAACTTCTAAGAGAAAATGTATGCAAAAACAGTACTTCACTCAGTGTATGAACTGAAAAGGCACTCAGGTGTTGAGTGAGTTAGTAATATACATCGTAGTGCAAGCAATAAAAATGAGGACATACATATTTGCTTACCTTGATTCATACTCAATTTCAAACCCATTTTGGAGTTTTACATTTTTTACAAATGACTGCATGTATTTTTATTAGATTTAAGCAGTTCTGGAAAGAATAACTTCAGCTTTTCACTTCTTTTTTAAATAAAGGACTGGGAACTAGCCCGTTAAAAGCACATCCATATTTTGGCATACATCCATATCAGCATCTTTAACAACGGCAAGCAGCACACAGAAGGGGAGGTTTCTGCCACATACATGCGAAAACGAGCAAAAAAGCATCATCTGCAATACAACACCATGGTGGGGGAATCTGAAATACTAAGCCATTTTTTCTCACAATGAAGACTCATGAGTAGATAAATCAGTTTTCATTGCAACACTTCCCTGCTTTTACAGATACTATTCAGCTGTTAATTACTCTCCAACCACCTTATTATGGCTGTAGAAACTGGAATCAATGCCAGGCAGTCCCAAAGCCGTTTCTCAAAACGTAGGTGACAACAGGTTCTCTCTTTGGCTTGGGAGCCTTCTGAGCATTCCAAATCACCCCTTGACATGCAGCGTTTCCTGTGCCAAGCAAACTGCCCATGCAAACTGTTGTTGCTGCGACAAATGCGCCCATTGCTTGATGCTCTTCCAGCATGTGCCAAAATTAGGCAGAAGGAGGAGGAGAGGGAGAAACAAAGGAGCAGAGGAAGAAAGAAGCAGCAACAATAAAAAAAATAAAGAACAGCAGTCAGCCCACTTAAAATAAACTGAAAAGAATGAAGAAGAAAAGAAAAGAAAAGAAAAGAACAAATTCCAGCAACTTTTGAACCGAGAACCAACCTGGTTGTCTTCTTTATCAATACTAGAGTTATCTCGCTTCAAGATAAATCGCTTCTGGGAATCTTCACCTTTTTCATCTTTTAAATGTTCAGAAAACCTTTGCTCTGGTCTGCCAGCAAAGTAAAACATATCAATAAAAATCTATTTTGTTTTGTTTTTAATTTGTCAGCACTCTTTTTTTTTTTTATGGAGGCATTCCATGCAAAATTAAGACTGCAACTGTGCTTGCTGATGTTGGTACCAATGTATGGTTTCTGTTCTAATGCTGCTATTATTGCTGTACATATTATGTGGTTTTGTGTAGGTGGCAAGTTGAATTTGAATAATCAGCCATTGCAAAATTCATTCCCTGCAGTGTCTGAAGGACATGAAAGAAATTCAACAACTATATGTGAATTGTTTTCAACCATCATAATCTTCAGCAGTGCTGTAATTCACTCATGCTTTACAGAATGTTAGCAAAGACGAACTAGATGGGGATCTTTTGCAAAATTTCTCACTCATAATACAATGAATTGAGATGAGAAATAACGGAGAGGAGGGGAAGAAGAATTCACATTCTTAGAGCAAATAAGGACGTCCAGCAGTGGATAAACTGAATAAAAAGCATTTCAGTATTGTCACATTGTATCAATTTGACAATTGATTTTAAATTCATCTAATCGATTATTAAACAGGCAGACATTACCAGCTGACAACTTTTCATTTCTAGGTTTAAAGGCTAAGGGCTAAAATAAATTACTCTATCGTCTTCTATGATCTTGTTGAAAGAGAATATATAGAGAAGTGTTTCTTTATATCAAGCTAAAAATTGGCATGATTGCTGGTTCAGGGAATGTTTAATCTGCATATGCTGTGCATGCAGTCTACATTTTAGTCTGTTGCAGACTTGTGTTTTCTGCCAAAGCTTCATGAAGCAGCAAGTCGATTTGAAAAGTATGGAACCATGTGTTGTCACATAATATGCTTTGTTAATTCAAATGCATTTATAGAATGGAAGAAAACTGTCAACAGAAGGGCTACTTTTTGCTCAATATAAATGTGTTATTCCCATAAGTATTCTCATGAGATAGAATTATCAGTGAAGGGGAACTGAGAAACTGTAGTTCATATGGATTCCTTCTACTCTCATATATCCTGTTCTCTACATGGAATTGTGAAAGTCAGAGGGGAAAGCAGCAGTTTCATTGGAAAGATCTTTGCACAAATTTGAAACTTCACACCTGTCTTTGGAGTCTTCTTATTGTCCACTCATATGCTAACAAAGATGTGATTTCAGGGTTCTACAACTGGCACCAAATTGCAATATTGTTTTCTACCTGGTTTCTTCTTTCACATACCCTCTGCTGTGCTTTCCTACCAGGCATAAGCATGGAGCTATTTTGTGTTGATGGAATTCTTTAAGGTGGAATTTTTTAAGGCTTAAGGGGTGAAATAACTTCGATCAACTTCTCTAAGAAGGTTTTAACCAAAGAATATTAAACATGAATTAACGAGTCACTATTTAGATGATATCTGCAATGAAGATGATAACTACATTATTGCATATTCCTCCAATCAAATCATAACTCTTTACAGCCAACAAAATTGCTGTTAACAGCCATTAATTACATTTATGGACAACTGATCCAACACTTGACAAAGAATACTTCAGCCATTCATTTTTATCATTTAGAGTAGCATTTGCTCCCATTATATTTGTTTACTTATGGTCTTCTTTTGGTTCAAATATTTGTTCAAATACCAATGTCAAACTTCAAAAAAGACATCTCTCATTCTGTAATATTTGGTTTAGTAGCTCAGTAAATTGAGTACTCAGCTATGGAGTCAGAAATTGGGAATATGATTTCCTACTGTGCCTTTCAGAAGGGGCCCACCAGTATAGCCTTGGGCAATCTGCAGAATGACCAACCAAAAGAAACTAATTAACCACGCCTGAGTATATACCTAGACAACCTCAGAAAGGACCACAGGGTGGAATTTACTTAATGGTCCATAGTTGCTGCAAACCCTTTAATGCCAGCTATGGATTTTCAACTCTATTGAAAACCAGTCTTGAAGAAATAAAGAATGCTTCTTATGAAACACTTGATCTCATTGCTCCAAACATCACCAGAAGAGTGAAATATTGTATTCATATACTCTTCTTACCTCTGGACATGGCTCATGAATGTTTTTTAGATCTAACATGTAATTATAGCTCTGAAGTTCTGAAACAGAGGCCCATATTTTCAAACTTAGCCCATTTCCATAATGTTGTATTTGCTGGTCCTTTCTATTCCAGCTCTCCATTTTCCCATGCTTTGCATAAAGAGACAGGAAAATGTTTGTATTAGAATCTCCCCTTCCATTCTGTCTGGTTGCACACTACAATGGCAACAAATATAAGTCACTGAGTATGCTTAGTCACAATGAGTCTGTAATACAGTTTTCCGGCATTCCTGGAACTACAGAATGTTTTTTAGTTTTTTAACTAATGATTGTGGGTCCTGATGGCAATTTTAGTGTTGTGTTTTTAATGTACTGTATTTATTGTATTTACATATTTTATTGTTCTAACTTTACTATAATTTTGATGTTTTAGTTGTCTATTTTGATTGTGAGCAGCCCAGAGACCTTTGGGTAGTGGGCGGCATACAAGCTATATAAATAAATAAATAAATAAATGCCACTTGGAGTTTTACAAAGTCCATACTTGAAAACTGAGCTCAGGGAGAATTATTATTTATTGGTTGAAATCCTGCTGCACAGCTCTTCATGAATAACAGTGATCATACCATCATCAGCAACAACTCACAACTGATGATTGAAGGCTTCCTTGGTGTTTTCATGATGCACAGCACTTTGCTGCATTGTGTATGAATTGTGTGCAGCATGTAATCACCAAGAGAGATTTGCCTTAATACCAATTT
The DNA here is from genome assembly GCA_023846285.1 of Phrynocephalus versicolor. Taxonomy (NCBI): domain Eukaryota; kingdom Metazoa; phylum Chordata; class Lepidosauria; order Squamata; family Agamidae; genus Phrynocephalus; species Phrynocephalus versicolor. The sequence continues at coordinate 37,136,918 of JAHTLZ010003542.1, forward strand.
GCCACTGATGATGACATTATCTCCACTGCACATGCAGAGTTGTTCAACAGGATGTCAGCCATTTATTTATTTTCAAGAGAAGAACCAATTAAGAGGTAGGTCAAAGGAGCTTCATTGTCTAGCATTCACAAAAAACACATAGTAATCAGGAACACTCTAGTGTAGTTCATCTTGGTTTTGCTCTCCAGCAATGCACTCTTATACTTAAGGATAGTTTTTAGTTCCTTCACTTCGGCCATTCCAATCTCGGTCTTCCTCAGATTTACTGGCTAGAGTCCCTATTTGAGTGATTGCTGAACCAAGGTAAACAAAATCTTTGATTATTTCAGTTTTTTTTTTTCATTGCCAGCATTATTTACTCACCTAATATTCTCAAAGAGCTCAAATACATCTTGGTTTGTTTTTTGCATTTCTAATTTTGGAATGATCATTCCCTTGAAGCCAACTTCTCCTTTCTCTGGTCACTTGGGATCAAATCCATTTTTAGTCCCAAATAGAGTAGACTCATAGAAATAAATAAGACTGGCTACAAAAGGCTAGTCTAACAATCAAGTCTTATTTAGTTCAATGTGTCTGCTATATTTGCTCTCCTGTGTTTGCATTTTTGTAACAAAAATCTTTCAAGCTATTTGTTAGCTTTGCAACAACCCTTAACTCAATTTGCCAAGTTCTACACAGGCATAAAACATCAAAATGCTTCATACCTGAAGGAAATTAAAAGCCAAAACAGAATGCTGAAGCAAACCACAATTAATTATGAATGTGAGAGCTAAGTAAAACGAACAAGATTTCTATTGAAAATAATCAAATACTATAGATGACTAATATTATAGTGCTTGCTCAGTCATCAAAGCCTTTGTGCTACTTAGTAATGTCTAAAATTCTAGTAGGTGATTGTCACAATCTTTTTTCAATACAGGCCCTCCCAAAGATGCTTTGGACTACAAGTCCCATCATCCCTGATTACTGGTTGTGCTCAGTTACTGCAAGATACAAAGGAGTGTATTAACTCTTTCCATTCAATGTGCTATTTGGGGTGGAACATTCAAAAATATAACATTCAGCCAGCTAAATGAAGGTATACAACTCAAAATTCTGTCTCCATCTACCACTTTTGTGCAGATTGCATCCAAAATTCTCTTCTGATTCCTGCGGACTAACAAGAAAACAATGATTCCTGCTATTGTACATGACATAACCTTTATTTTTAGCAGTCTGACCTTCAGCTCTGTCTATTATGATATGTAAGCAACAACAATAACAAAATAATTTCTGCTCTAAGAGACAGGTCTAGTTAACCATAATAAAAGAAAAGAATCTCTACAGGAATGCAGTGACTGGTAAAGTATTTTTAAAACTGTAGCTTTGTATTAGCACATACTTGACCATGCGTTTTAAACTATGTTTGCATTAAAATAGGGCAGCTTATTAAATATGGCAGGAGATGTATTACTCCCCAAGAAAGTATTTACACATTAATCTAATAAACACCTACATATAACACAACAAAATATATACAGTGCTGAACTATAAATTTAAACTAGAAGCAATCTCTTCTGTTTGACGAATTCACCATATCTTCATCGGCTATACTTGTGGTGTTGTTTTTTTAACTCATGTTGACTATTACTTTTATCTGTTTTGTTTTTTGCTTCTGTTGTTAACCGCCCAGAGTTCCTTATGAGAAAATTGGTATAGTTTGTAAGTGTAAATAATAAATAAGTAATAAATAAATATATATTTTATTGTGATCACATGTTCATGGAATACTGTATAAAGCCGTGTCCAAATTACCTACTCTTAATATTTAGATTATTTCTGTATATTTTGACATCATGTATGGAAAACACTATTTATAAAAGGCACAGAATTTGCCATGAATTTAAAAAAAAGATACTAAATATTATGCTATAGAGACTGACACTGTGTTTGTATAAGTTCCACAGAAAATGGTATCATCAGCCAGTACATGATTTTATTTTTTTCTGTTTTTTGTTTTGTTTTGTTTTGTTTTTATATTAAACATTTCCTATTTCTGTTCTGAGGTTCCCAGTAGGTTTTGGGTAAACACATTCATTGTCAGGAGCGTGAGGAATGCATGATAATAAGGGCAAGTCTTTAATTAAAAGAAACAGACAACCTTACAAAGTGTTCCTGGTGGCAATGTTTTTCAGTAAATGGGCTCCTCCCATCCCATGTCCCAACAATGAGAGGGAGTACTGTATTTGTTACCCATGGGGGCCTGGGGAAGAGAGAAGGAAATGTTTAATTCCCCTCCCTGCCAAAAAAATTGATTCAGCTAATGGTATCATCAGTCTTAAAACAAGAATAGGATTTCAGTCAGAAAGTTACACTTGAGATTTTGAGGTCTGACATTAACATTGTCGTTTTAAAACTTGCTCTGACTTCACAAGGTTGAGACAGCAGCTACATAACTCTCCATGAGTTTAACACTGAATAAATGTATAAATTGCCTCCATCACAAAATGTTGTGATTCAGATATTTCCAAAGGATGTAAAAAACCTAGTACTCAAATTGCAGTGTGATATTTGCTTCACACATGCAAGAATGTACTTGGCAGCATTTATTCAAAGCTACGTTCACTCTCCCTGAGAGGCATTAAAGTAAAATACATGATTTATTCATCAAAAGCATAAATGAGAGAAATCACCAGGGTGAATATTCCCCAGTGACTATTTCTAGAAAAGGAGCTCACAAAGAAAGGGGAACAAGTGGCGTACTTGTCCTACAATTTGTGTTCAGTTCTAGTGGAAAGAGGCTTCAGTAACAGGTCAATAAAAAGTAACATGCAAGTAAATAAAATCATTTGAGGTTATTCTACGGGTCTTCAGTTTTTACAAGAATAAAGAGTACATGGAATCATGTAGAATGGTACTGGCACGAAACCAAGCAACAATCATATTATTCAAGCAGTAACCACTTCAATAGACATTGTGTGACTGTAGCAACCACTTGTAAAGTCCTTGGCCTGATCAGGCAAGGTTTATCATTGCTTCTACTATTCTAGCTACTCAAGCTATTGCAGGACTATGGTAAAGCTTGCTTGCCATACATCTGGAGACTGCAATGACAGTTCCTTTCTCCTCGCAAGTAAAGTCATGCTACCCTCGTGTAGATTTGTTATTTATTTCTGTTCTTCCCTGGGGTTCAAAGAAGAGACTGAGGATGAAATAAAGAAGCAGACTTAATGTGATGTACATGAATTTAGATCATTTGAGAGAGGAAACTGGACATTTTTTTGCTATTTCACATTATCACTCCGCACAGAAACAGGTACTTTCTAAAACATCATATAAAAGAAAACTCAAATTATACTTCAGCAGAACAGATGTTTTAAACTTTTCAGTCCATTAGTATAAATGAGCATACTCAGATGATAATGCCCTTACAGACTGATCTAATGCTTCCTTCAAGCCAGTAGCTGCATTATCTGATGGCAGCATGTCTGTTGCACCATATAGTGTATATCTTACACCAATAAAACTGGTAGGGAGAAAATACAGAACTTCATTCAATATTTGAAATTTTAATTCTAAATATAATTTTATTAAATTTTATTTATTATTGTATCAAAGGTCAGCAAACCCCATATAAGAGAGGAAACACAAGGTTATTATTCTAAATAGCAATATTTGTTATTAATAATTGACGAAAGTTGCTTGTATTCGAGAAATATATTTTTTTACTGATTCTGTTCTCTCATTTTCATTTTTGTCCACTCATTTCCTTCTATTTTTTCATGGATCGAAAATTACTCACTTACAGTATGACAGAAACCAATGGGACTTGTTTATCAGGATAAATTAATCCACAAGGATTTCAACAGATCTATATAAAGTGCAGCTCTGTGTCAAATTATTCAAAAATGTATGGTGAAAAGCTTGGGCAAAATGGAAGAAGTACTCAATGGAAGAGAAGGATAAATGGAGTCAAATATGGCAAAAGATGTTATGTTTAAGATGAGAAAAAGATGAAGGGGAAGAATGGATCAGATTACAGGAGACAAGACAATTTATCAAAAGATAAACCAGAAGAATATATGCCAATTCTAATGGTTGTCACTGAAAGCAGAAAGGGATAGATATTCAATAACTCTTGTATAAAGTAACAAAGACAGAAATAAAAATAAAAATGTAGTTGAAGATTTTTTTTTAAAGGATAAAAAATCATAGTCAAAAAAAGAGCAGGAAAAAAGAAATATATTGAAAATGGAGAAAGAAAGGTAAAACAAAACCCAAATTTGTACAATGACCCTTCGAGTGTGGAGATCTTAATAAAGTAGAAGTGAACCAAAGAATTTACAGCACCAGGAACACCTCCTTATATAAAGCATGGGTTTCAGATAGAACTTGGGTTTTAGCAAGAATGACCAGCCAGTCAACTCTATGAGAAATTTCTTGGAAAGGAAATGTTTCATTCATGCTTTGTGATTCTTTTCTTACGGGCCAGAATGCTACTGGTGTCTGCTAAGGTTTTCATTACTTGTTGTGGCTAAAAGATGAAATACTAGAGTACATCTCAGTCATGTGCTTGTTTGTGCAACAGAGAAATATTCCATAGCCTCATCAATTAGCCACAAATTTTACAGCAAGTTATACAAACCTTATGAAAACATGAACAGGATTCCAGGCACTGTGCCATAACTTAGTTTTCATAGAATCATAGAACAGTGAAGTTGGAAGGAGCCTATAAGGCCATTAAGCCCAACCCCCTGCTCCATGCAAGAATACATGTCAAAGGATATCTGCCAGGTGGACGTGCAGTGGAAGCAAGCTTTACTCATAATGCTTTTGCTGTGATCCTGTTGGATGATGAACATTGTCTTCAGGTATTAAACTTAAGTCCAAATAAATAGCAATGAATAGCAAACATTCTGGCAAACTCTCCTTCTGTATATTTATTATTTATCTATTAAATTGTTTATATCCCACTCATTTTGGGAACAGGCAGAGACAACAAAGCAATTGAAACCATTCCTTTTAGTGTATAGTGTACTGGAATTCCACTATCTGGATGGCCCATGATCTCTTAGACCCCAAACCTTGATGGAAGATAAAGCTGACACTGAGATAAGGCCATTCAGACCACCACAAGGAAAGCATTCCACAACTGAATTTGGTTGTCATAGCAGAGAAGGCCTTCTTTTGCATCTGTGTATAATGTACTGCTTGGACTGGTGGGAAACTGAGGAAGGCCTCCTTGGCGTATTTTGAACAGATACACATAGTGAGAGGTCATTTGAAGGTCATTGTCAATCCTTTGAATGAAGACCAAATGCATTTGAAGCAGTGTCTCATGAATTCTGTAAGGTATTATGTGCTGCTTCTGCTTATGTGTGCTTTGAAGTCTGCCCCATGCTGCACTAGCAGCGGACTCCTTGGCAGTGCTATAGACTAGTTTTAGACCAGAAAGAGACGTTAGAAATAGCCCATGTTTGGAACAGGGAAATTCTTTAATGTTGCATCTGAGTTCCATAGATGAATTTTCTCCCTCTGTTGGGTCACACAGATTAGTTTGCTCTGTTTGGTGTTGGTGCACAGGAATTAAGCACAGGATTCCTTTGAAGTTTCATTTCATAAACCTGGAAGAACAGCTTCAAGCACGTATTTTCAACACTAACAAGTTTTTGCCTCTAAATATGGGTTATCTTCTGCATTTGTTATTTCTGGTCTGGTAGTACATGGTCCACTGTTGCTACGTTATTCTAGCCTTTACCACTTCAGATGCCAATTCTTCTTTCCATGTACTTTATATTACATTTCGTCTGGAATGTTTCTCTACTCCTTACAGGTTACAATTCCTACCAGTCAAGATTTATTGACCCATCTAATTCTCCATATTTGCTGGAACTGCATGGTATTTTGACATACTTCAGGTCTGGAACTCAAAGTACATCACAAAGTGTTTAGGACCTCAATATCTGTCAGAGCACCATCTCCTGCCAAGAACTAACAGAGTCATTCATTTCTCTCAGACCAGGCAATTGAGGGCTCTGACACCAAGGGAGGTCTGGAAACAAAAAACCCCAAGAACCACGCCTACTCAGTGAACACCCCTCGTTTATAAAACCAGTTGTCTCTTGACATCCACCTGGCTCCCTTACTGGGGATATTTAAAATGAACATTGAAGACTTGGCTCTTCAGACAGGCTTTCCCAGAGTCTAGGTGAAGACTCCAGTAGTATATTGTAATTTAAATCTATACCTCTTTTAGCCATTATTTGTTTGTTTTATTTTCTAGGCAACATTCAAAGTAAAACAAACAAAAGAAAAGAAAAAAGAGATGTGGCACCTTAAAGATTAACTTTCATATTTTAATGTAACGTTTCGAGGACACATCCACTTCTCCAGACATACAGCAGCAGAATGAGGTGTGGGTGCAATATATATTTCATACCAAATATTCATTGACTGTTGTATGTAGGTATACTTGCAAACAAGTACTGTCATATAAATTCCTGAAGAGACAAAACAAGATCTTTGTGAGGGTAGGTAGGGGAAGTGGAAGATGAAGAGGTGGGGGGTTCATTAGAGGTCAAGGGATTGAGTTAGTTAAATATATGATGGGAAGAAAGGGAGTTGTAGGCAGTTTTTGCCTAGGGTCTTGTGGTCTAAGCTGGGTTTGTTGCTGATGGAGAAAAGAGAGAAATAGAAAAATTGTAGTATGGAAGTGTTATATAGAAAGGGCTATTGGGTGTAGGTATATTTGTGATATGGTTGGTGCCATTTTAGGGCTTGTTTTGTTTAGATTATATTTTATTTATAATGTTCATTGTTCATTTGTCTTTGTATTGTTTATTACATAGTTTTATATTATGTTGATTTATCTAATTATTATTTTGGATCTTATTCTGTGCAAACTATCCAGAGTAGCCTTGCTGCTCGATGGGCTATGTAGCGGGAAAATATCCAAGTAGTTTTCATTATATAGGTAAAGGTAAAGCCTTCCCCTGCACTTGTGTGCTAGTTGTGTTTGACTCTAGGGGTGGTGCTCATCTCCGTTTTCAAGCCAAAGAGCCAGTGTTGTGCAAGTCTGTGGCCATATGGCTCGTATGGCTGCATCAGAATACTGTTTACCTTCCCACTTTTTACAGTGGAACCTATTTATCTACTTACATTTACATGCTTTCAAACTGCTAGGTTGGCAGCAGCTGGGGTTAACAGTGGGAGCTCACTCTGTTGCAAGGCACTCGAGTTTTGAACCACCGAGCTACCAACTTTGCAGCTGACTGTTTTAGTATTCTAGTCTGCTGAGCCACCACCCCTATTTCATAATATGGACTGGTCCTAATTAGAAATACATTCAGTACACTAGAAGAGGTCATGCAGCTTTCACTGAAATGATTAGCAGACTAGAATAAACTCCATTAAATGCAATGCTGCTGAAAAAGGATAATGGCTACTCAATGTGAATGCAGGATAATCAGCAAACATGCCCCATAAACCAAATACAAACCTAATTATAAATGTACACCACCAGGAAGCTAATGGAACTGATATAAGTTCCTCCCCTAGAAGAGAAAATAGTACTGCTACAAAGAGAATTCAGATGAACCAAATTGATTAAAACAGTACAATGAAGGTGTGTTCAACTGATTTTGCTACATTCATCTCTATCTCCCTCTCATGTCTATCATTTCTGTTTGTCTTTCATTCAAGTTGTTCTCTAATTATGCTGCTTTCTGTTTCCAAGGACTAAGGTGGTGCAGCATCACTTCTTTTCACACATTAATTTTATAACTCTGATTCGTGCTCTCATCTATTGTTTGAAATATGACCTCACAGTTTTTAAAATACTAACAATGTTCAGAAATTTTTGCAAAAACATACAAGAATGCAAAAATTGGTGTGTTTTCTATGACCACCATGTCATAGATATAAATAGTATTAGTGACCAAGTAGAAGTGATGAGATCATAACAGCAGTCATGGACATGGTTTTTACTTCATAAATATGTGCTGAAATCACAGCTCAACACTTCACAGAAAGAAGTGAGATGCATGTGGCAGATCAAAATAACTGAGACAATCAGTCCCCAAGCACAGGGGCTTCTAAAATTCTCATCAGAATATTTCCCCAGCTTTTTGCTGACCTTGATTCAGAAGCAGAATTGGTGCATTTCCCCCATTATTTTGTTCTCATTTTGTCTGTTTTGAGTGCACATTGTGCCAAGATTTCATTTCTGCTATTATATATTTCCCTTCTCTGTAAGTAGAAATTCATGGATAAACTGTTCACAAGCAAACCTGGTATGGTCATACGCATGATTAAATAACAACTTTTTTCCCTCACAGGTTTAACCACACACTTATGTGTGCAATAAAAAAATCTCTTTAAGAAAACTCAAGACTGTTTCAATATGACACTGTTAAAAAGAACAGAAATACCTTTAACAATAGTAAACCACATGTACCCAAAACTCAAAATAATTCTTAGAACTTTCTCCTAATTAAACTGAAGCTTAGGAAGAAAAAATGTAGGAAAGAGTAGAATACAAAAACCTTAGAAAGATGAAATGGGAGAAATAATCTGAGAAGAAGAATTCAGATGATTAATCGCAAACCCAATATTTTACAAAAAAACAAAAAAACAAACAGGAACAGGGCTGTACTGCAGGCCAAATGACTTCAGGCTATAGACATGGCTTTCAGACATCACATGGGTCAGATTTTTTTTTTTTTTGGTGAAGCAAATTTGGTGAAGCAAAAAAAAAATTATTTTTTGGTGAAGCAAAGTTTTACAACTCGGCAGTTGAGGATGCCTCAGCAGATTTCATATCTGTCTCCAGTTTTATATCACAAACCCGTTTTAGGCTCTTCCTTGCTACCGTATTTTTCCTTGTATACAACACCATATTTTTCTAAAATCATGGCACTAAAAATTAAGAGGTGTTGTATACATGGACGTAAGCCTTCCCAAGGGGTGAGGGTAGGGTGGAGAAGAATCCAAACTGATCTTCCTTTCCGGCAGCCTTTGTTTACTCTCTGTGCCCTGAAGACTCCTCCTTGCTTTGTTTTTTGCAGAATTGGCACATTCTTTTCAGTGGGGAAAGACTTGGGGGTTGAGCAGCCTATTAAGAAGTGCTTCTCCATGCTGAAAAGAAGGGTCCAATCCTACAAGAACAAAGCAGAGAGGAGGGCAATCAAGCGCTGCCAGAGAAGAAGTGAAACAGCGAGGTGAGTTTGGATTCTCCTCTGTCCCACCACCTGCTGTTTCCCACCCATATTTCCCCTTTTCCCCCAGGAGCACTTGATTGCCATCCTCTCTGCCTTGTTCTTGCAGGATCAGACCCTTCTTTTCAGCATGGAAAAACGCTTCTTAAGGGGCTGCCCCACCCCCAAGTCTATTCCCATTGAAAAGAATGCTTCAGTCCTGCAACAACAAAGGAGAGAGGAGTTTTCAGAACACAAAAAGGAAAGGAAACAGCATGGTGTGGAGGAGAACTCCAGGAGGATTGATTAATTTGGGTACTTAAAAGTGGGGGACATCTAATATAAGGCAGCACCTTATAGACAGAAAAATGCAGTATTTTTTAGATATATGAACATTGTCTGTCTCTCCTCAAAATATGTTTTCCCTTAAGATATGAACTGTGAGCCATGAACGCGACCACAAAAACATATTTTTGAACAAGTCAGCTAGTGCAGACAAAACCAATTGTCCAGCAGTCCTACCCACGACATGAGCAGGCCTGACCTGCACTTTGTTTCAGGCAAACGTCAGAAAGTTTATTTGTTTTATTAGAAACTGGAGGGCATCTCTCATCTGAAAAGCCTCACTGCAGGCAGCTCATGACCCCTCTACTCTGATCACAAATGACTCACACAGTCTGCCAAGACTGGTTAAAGGTAGGCCACACCCTTGTAAATCTCTCCCCTCACCAGTATATAAGGGCAGAGCAGTAATTGAAGACCAACAAGGTCTACTACGAAAAATGCTGCTAGCCACAGCTCATGCTACTAATTAATGCTTATGTTATGATTACTAGCTCATGCTAGTAATTAATGATGATGTTGAGCCGAGTTATTACATAACCAGATGGCTTATCTAAGGGCCTTTTCACACGACCCCTAAGATCCTCTGGCCACTTAAATTCGGACCAGAGATCTTGGGGGTTCGTTCCTCTTCCTGCGTCCCCACCCCTCCGCACTTCCTTGCTCCTGCCTGCATGAGGGGAGGGAGAAAAAAAGAGAGGAAAAAATGCAGGCTCACCTCCGAAGCCGCCCGGAGCCCCGTCGTCATCCTGATTCCTTCTCTTAAAGGGGTGGGAGGCAAAAAAAAAAAAAAAACAGAAGCGAGGAGAGCCCGGCACTCACCAGATTACATCCGGATCTGGGGATTTTCACCCTCCGAGAGCAGGTACATGAAAAGTGCACTGGGACGCGCTTAGGTGGGCATGGTCGCACTTAATTTCCTGCAAACTCCAGAGCTGGTGGGGAAACAATTGTGAGCTCCGGAGCTGGCAGCCATTTGCGGTGGAGTTTAGGGGTCGTGTACAAATACCCTAACTAGTTGTTCACAGCTTTTGGCCCTTTAGGCATTTTGGAAGTCAACATTTAGAAGCTCTGGGTGGCAGGCTCAAAGATCAGGGATTTTATGAACTCAGCTACCTGGAAGACCAAAGACTTAGGACCACTAATCTAACCCAGCCCTCTTAATTTTGACAGGAAATCATTTATAGGCCAGAAATTATCTGTTTAATGGCAGATGCCCTTGATGGGCAATCTTCTGACACATACATGCCACTTCCACTAATTAATTACGGTTCCAGATCTATTTCTGCAATGATGAGCATCTACATGTTCATCACTTATTACATCAGCCACTGGGACATACAATTGAATAACACGCAAATCCTGCTCATTATTTTCAACGGTGCCTGAAATGAATAAGTCCCATGGTATAAATTCACAATGAAAGGAGAAATGGAAAAGCTTTGCTCTCATATGAGGGTGGAAATGCATCTGAAGACATGACAGTATAATTTTACTGTCTGTAGCCATCACTCAAATGCAAATAGCTCTTCAGTGATGTAAAAGCTTTCCATAAAAAACAAAAAGTCAGAATACATATACCTGAATGGTTTTCACACTGCAGCAGTCTCAGATATATTACTGGCTCATATGAAAATGAGTTGTTGTAGGAAAAAAATACACAAAAAACATGCACACAGATGGCCCATCAGCTACCACCACCTGAAGGCCAGTTCTGCAGTCCCTGGTCCTCCATTGAGCACCCCCATCTTCCGTGTACCCCATTTGTTTTTGCCAAAGAACAATGTTTCCTCACTCCTGAAGGCTCCTAGAAGCACAAAATAGACCCTGCCCCACAAGCTCAGTCTTAAAATCCTCTAAATCAAACAAAAACACTTTCGATAAGGTTTTTCATTTTTATTTTGCAGTTTCCAACATTTTCTTGGAAATAAGAATATGATTTTTGAGAGTGCAAAACAAAAATGCACCGAGAATGATGTCTGCTCCCACTGGTCTAGAAGGTAGCACTCCATGCTGTTTAACTTTCCAACACTGTATTAGAGTAAAATATGTTTCTCTTGGTACTTTTCCATTGATCAAGGTCAACCTAGACACTAATATTTTAATTTTATTTATGGCAATATCATAGCCTTGAGTTGTAAGGCTGCAGTGATTAAAAAAGACTGCAATGATTGGCTAACGTTTAAATAACACTTTATTACAATGTAACAGCCATAAAGTACATGAGCACCTTAATTCCAAACAAATTAGTTTAGAGATTGTATTGCATTGAAAAATTAATAATGGAGTTATTAGATATGGTTCATTACTCCCACGTTTTGTCCTTGGATGCATTCGTATGATTTTTGGAGGGTGAGAGAGCTCTATATGAATGTGTCAGGGAACAATATTAGAACTGCTGTACTACTCAGTAGTTTATGTATCTGGCTGCAGAGCCAGAGTTTGGGAATTTTATTCCCTGCCGCGCCACCTTGAGAGAGACTGATTCATAGGTTTCCTTCTAGCTCTGCAATTTTAGGATGATAGTGTCAATTTTAGATCTGTTTTGGGTTTTTTGTGAACTTTTGAAGAGACACTGAAAATGATGCTAGAGGGAGGAACATATACTCGTTGAAGTAGTCGTAACAATAAAGGACCACAACAAATCTTTCCTTGACTATTTAGAGTACAGAAAGTACACATTGTTAGGAAGAGATTACAGTCACCTAGTGCAAATAATCGACTGGGCAGAAATCTTTGAGATCACGTTAGATACAGGTTGAATAGACTGCATTACACGGAAGAAGCTAAAACACCTATCCCAGTGAAGACCAATTCATGCACCTTCATATACTGTACTACTCAAGTATGACTTTGTACATTGTGTAATTTGCATATTGTTTAGTAAATTGTTTTTAACAAAACAAAAGTGTAAAAAAAATGACATTGTACACTCATGCTTTAATGGGGCCCCACATGAACATAAGAAGAGCCATGCTGGATCAGGACAAAGACCTATCTAGTCCAGCTTCCTTTATCTCACAGTGCCCCCACCAAATGTGTCTAGGAGCTCACAAGACTAGATATCTGTCTCCTGATACCACTCCCCTGCATCTGGCCCTTGAAGTACCCTGGTTGTAAGCCTGGAAATTACACATTTCCATCATGGTTTGTAACCTGTGATCGACTTTTCCTCCAGGAATTTGTCCAATCCCCTTTTGAAGGCATCCAGGCCAGATGCCATCACCACCTCCTGTGGCAGACTAACAACACGCTAGGTAAAAAGAAAATTATTTTGTCTGTTTTCACTCTCTCAACCTTCAATTTGAGTGGATGTCCCCTAGTTCTGGTATTTTGTGAGAGGGAGAAGAGCATCCCTCTATTCATTTTACTCATGCCTTGCATAATTTTGTACATTTCAATCAAATAGGTTTTCTATTTCTAACATATTTGAAGAAGCTTTTATTATTTCCCTTTTAGCTTGGTTATATATATACTCTGAATATATTAGGTATTTATAGTTTATGTAACTGAATTGATTAGATGTTACTTATTTACTGTTTAATCTAAGAGAGAAAGAACAGCAATTTAGGAAGAAAACTTTCTATTTATTTTCTTCCAAGAGTCTTTCCTTGTCCTTTTTTATTAGAAAGGCAACACACTACTGTGTGTATGTATGAATGTGTATGCTAATGTGAAAGAGAGACAAAAACGTACATTTAAGACACTGCATATGTTTAACTGCATGCTTATAATTTTTTTATCTCTATCTTTGTCTTTAAATGAGGTTTGAATATTTCTTTATTCGTTTTTTTATCAGTATGACTTTGGATAGGTGCAACAGAAAGGTGGAAGAGACTATGTAAAAATCTGATGTTTATACATATTACAGGGTCATTTCTGACATCTAACACATGCAACCTTCTCTTCTGTTTTCTTCTTGTCTATGCCAGAGAGGGTCTTTAGCTTACATTAAGTGTAGTATTGAATCTTTATGGACATTATAATTCCTGGATGGAGGCAGGGATATTAGCAGCAGTATCTAGATAAATAGTGCTGCCTCTTTGTGAAGAAAGTGTGAGATTTGCTAGGCTGGGATTTATCTCATATGGTTCTGAAAAGACATGAGTTGAAAAAACTGAGAATAAAGAAGACCTAAGAAACAAAGGAACCCAAGGGAAACATATCCCACAGGGAGAGAGACTGAAATGGGAATTTAAATCAAAGTAGAAGATGGGATAAGCACCTTTTGTCAGAACAGCAAATGGATGGAACAGTCAGATGCTTATGGGAAGCGGGATGAAAAGGGCATGGAACTCAGGAAGGTGCATGAGTAGGAGGCGCACAGGAATTTGGAGAAATTCCAGGCCTACATCTACCAAAGGATAAATGATCTGAGGTGTACAGAATGGGGAATCTGAGGTTAAATACCTTTTAGACACAGAATGGCAGAAGGTAATGAGACACAGAAAATAGCTGAGACACAGGAAAACTGCAAGAAAGATGGACATGCGAATGTTGCAGAGAAGACTAGAAAGAAAGGCGGATTGGGCATGGTTTCACCTGTTTACTAGCATACAGAACTGCAGACTTAACTTTAAAATGTTTTTATAGTGTGAAGAATTATTATTTTAATAGCTAGATTCCAAGTACAGCAAGCTGTGCAAATACAAAACAGGGAACTAAGTGAGTGCAATCCATTAAATTTTAGTAATATATTTTAAAAGTACCCTCATTGTTGTACTGAAGTGGCATCCTCTTATAAATTCTTTTTACTAATGAGATATTATCCAGGTTTATATACAGAAAACATGTCAGAAATGTACTTTACTGCAGATTATATTTTAGGTATATTATGGAGCAGGCCAATGTGATTTCTGTTTGGTGTGATCAGATACATACCCTTCCCACCATCTGATCACACCCAGAGTTTACTGCAGAAAGACCATTGCATTAATCATTAAGGCAAATAAATTTGCTTGTGACTGTGAAGGATAACTGTTACATGAGCAGTTAGCATGCACAACAGCCTTCCAGTTCATAGCTAGCTACATTTCCCTCCCATTTGCAGGAAAAGATTGTTTTTGTTTTGTTGTTTTCTTGTGGGTTATCTTAGATGCCCTTAGAAGTAGTAATGGAACAATACTTTGTGCCTGATGGTGCAGTGATTAAACTGCTGTACTTCAGCTAAAACTGTGCTCATGACCTGGTGTTCAATCCCAGGTAGCTAGCTCATGGTTGACTCAACCTTCTATCCTTCCAAGGGCAGTAAAATTAGAACCCAGCTTACTGGGGAGGTGCTAATGTTAACCTGCATAAATAAATTGTAAACTGCCCAGAGAGTGCTTAAGCAGTACGGGACAGTATTTATAAGCAATTCATTTATTATATGAAGTGAATTAAACTAGAGACAGTTGAAAAGCTGTAGAAAGATAATAATATGATGTATATGAAGAATAAAAAGAATAAAAGCAAATACAGATAAAGAGCTCAAAAGGAGAGTCCTTTAAAAATGAAGTAGGGAGGGAAATCCCATGGTGCATGCAATCTAACTGGTTAAATACCCGTAGCATGCCCTATTCCATGTAAGAATAACTGACAGAAATTTAAGCCCCACCTACTCCATCATCATCATGGTGATATTAAGAGATCAGGAGAAACAACATTCTGTTCTAGAGGCACTGCATAGCTGTCATATCAATAGATTGATTTCTTTCAGCATATTTCATGTACTCTATGTTCTTCCAAGGACAGGCATATTTATACTGCATATGAGAATCAATGGTCTATATAAGGAAATTTACTCAGGATTAGAGAAAAAAGAATAATGGATCAAAAATGAAAGAAGAGAAAATGGAATACAATGAACAAAATGTAGTCAAGATAACCAATGATCTTTAGGAAAGCAGAATAGAAGTAACACTTACATTCTCATATTGCTGGTCTTGTTGATAATTACAGATTTTCCAGTCTGATCCACATTATGATCCATGCCAAAGTAAGCTGCCACTCTGTGAACCAGCATTCGCTGATATGATGACATCTGCGGGAACTTTTTATAATGATTACTGGAACAAAACATGAAAGGTCTCAATATGATGAAGCCTCTAATATGATGGACTAATATGTACAGTGGTACCTTGTATAACAGACAGCTTGTATAACATAAAATTTGTACAACAGAAAAAATTCCGGAGATAGGGGAAATTTGCTTAACATAATTGCCTATGGGGAAAATCCGTACAACATAAAAATGGGATTACTCTGCTTTCAATGCATTCCTATGGGAATTTGTATAAAGGAAAATTTGCTTAACATAATTTCATTTGGAACGAATTAATTCCTTTATACAAGGTACCACTGTATTTTAAAGACATATGTATTTTAAACAACCTCTGTAGTTAAGCAAACTGTCTGGTCTTTCATGCCAAGTACAGAATATGATTTTCTTATTGTTTATTTATTTATTTGAATAGTTAAAGAGCACTGCAAAATTAGGTCCACATTTAATTTTTTAAAAGCAAACTGTTCTGAGTTATATACATAAGCGCTTAGATTAGCATTTACCATACATTTGTAATATTATTGAAGTTGCTGAATAAACAAAATACAGTATTTTCCATGTATAAGACTATTTCTCTAAAATTGTTAGGTTAAAAAAGCCTCTCCTTTGCTTACTTCCATGGAAGTAAGCCAATTACAGAACTGCAAAGTTGCAGAACTGTAATTTTCGGTTGGAAAAGTGGGGATTGTCCTATATACAGGGGCCATTTTATAGATGGAAAAATATGGTATGTACTTCAGTACATCATTGTATTTGCACAATGTACATTAAGTTAGTAAAACAATTCAAGGAGCCATCACAAAAGACAAATAAAAAGTGGAGCAGGTGATACCTTTAGGCTACTATAAAAATAACAAAACATTACTAATATTTTTTTTGGGGGGGGAACCCCCTTTCTCAGAGCAGTACCAATAGGTTATAACTTGGACTTTTCCTAAACAAATTTCTTTCATTGTAAAAGGTCTACAAAAGCCCATTTGAAATTAATGTCAACTGCATGCTAATTTTCCTTATCTTTCTGCTTCTTTTTTCTTCCAAATCACTGAGGGAATACTACATAGGGTTATCTATTATACCCTAACTACTACTCATTGAATTGATTAGTTTTTGTACATGCTCTGATGCTGCTACCAGCACTAGATTGATTCAGATTACTGCAAGATAGTAATAAGAATGGGTTAGTAGTACAAGAAAGTGAGTACTGGCCATTAAAGAAAAGCTGTGGCAGTGATAGCAGGTCAAGGTTTAGATCAACCAGTTTTCTAGTCGAAATGCTTCAAGTCTGAGTGTCAGTGAGCTGAACCGAAGCAGACACTGCTTCTAAAGATGCAAATTTACTTGAGAACATGAATGATGGTGAATAGTTATTTCTAATCTGGAAGTTGAGCCATGGCAACTGGACTTCTTTTCTTGAGAGACTGAAACATCTCGCTGCTCATCTGGAGTGTCTAGAAAGCTTAAAAGGATTTTTGGCAAACACCAAAAATCCTTCTGGTTCTGTTTACTTCAAACCCACAAACACACTAAGGCAGAGACTCGTCCACCCAAAGGACCCGACACTAAAACACAAAAGGAGCAATAGAGTATATGCAGTCCAACGCAATGAGGAGTGTGCAGACCTCTACTCTGGAGAAACTAAA
Organism: Phrynocephalus versicolor; assembly: GCA_023846285.1. Classification (NCBI taxonomy): domain Eukaryota; kingdom Metazoa; phylum Chordata; class Lepidosauria; order Squamata; family Agamidae; genus Phrynocephalus; species Phrynocephalus versicolor. The sequence goes on from JAHTLZ010003542.1 coordinate 37,154,116, forward strand.
CAGCCATTAAACAGGGGGCTGGCCCAACATAGGAGGGGCAACAGCACAGGACCAGTATCATCAGTACACCTCCACTTGACCAACAAAGGGCATTCATTCAAAGATGAGGATGTACACATATTAGACAGAGAAGATAGGTTGTTTGAGAGAGGGGTCAGGGAAGCCATTCATGTGAGTATTGAAAACCCCTCTCTCAACAGAGTTGGGGGGTTCTCAGGCACAGTCTATCTGCTACTTATCAGACAGTGATTTCAACAATTTCCAGACAAATCCAAAATACTTCACACCTCCACTAGGAAGGCTACGGCTACTGACTCATACTTCATGGCTGTTGGGAAGGTGGTAAAGGTGAGACTTTCACACACTTTAGGCCATTGACCGCCTAATGAGCCTATTGAGACTACTGCCCACCTAACGAGCCTGTTTCAGACCAGGGTGACATGAGGTCAAATTGAAGTATAAAATGGAGGACACACAACTAGCTTTCCTCAGACTGAAGTTGTTTGGATGAGCAGTGAAATGTTTCAATCTCTCAAGAAAGAAGTCCAGTTGCCATGATTCAACTTCTAGATAAACTCACTTGAATAATGAGAATCTTTACAGATCCATTTATAATTTAATTCAAAAAAAGGAGAGTCTGGCATAAACATACACCAACAAAGAAATCAATACTGGAAATAAACTAATAAACTTACCAGGTGTCGCTAATAAAATCAATAATCTCCTGTTCCGTTTTTAACAGTATCATTCTATCTCTGTGAATAATAATAATAATAATAATAATAATAATAATAATAATAATAATAATAATAATAATAATAATAATAATAATAATAATAACTACACTATCACCAGCCAAACAAACATAGATCATAAATGACAAACTGAAGTTGGCATGTTTGAACAAACCTTAAACAAACCACTTTCTATTGTTTCAGAAACAAATTGCAACAGTCGGAAATGAAAGCCAATACTTCTGTTTTCCTCCAGGCAAACATGCCAGAAGAAATTGAGGGGGAATGTGTGATTCCGAAAGTCAGGGATATAGCCCTTAATCATATTTTAGAATTTTCTCTGAATGGAATAAATATTACACCAAATCAATCTTCCTGTTTAACATGACATCTGAAAGCACTGTTCTAACCTGGTTTTCCTCTTATAATTTAATCTTTATTTAGCATTTAGCACCTTGATCTTGTAAGGGGTGTGGTGGCTCAGCGGGCTGGAGTGCTGAGAACTGTTGGCTGCAAAGTAGGCAGTTCAGCAGTTCAAATCCCAGGTGCCATGCAGCAGAGTGAGCTCCCGCTGTTAACCCCAGCTCCTGCCAACCTAGCAGTTTGAAAGCATGTAAATGCAAGTAGATAAATAGGTACCACCATAAAAAGTGGGAAGGTAAACAGTGTCCTGTGCGCAGAAATGCATTCAGCCATGCCGGCCACATGGCCACAAAGTTGCACAACATTGGCTCTTTGGCTTGGAAACAGAGATGAACGCCACTCCTTGAGTCAGACACAATTAGCACACATTTGCAGGGGGAACCTTTACCTTTACCTTTTTTACCTTGATCTTGCACTTTCCTCTGAATACTACAATGTGTTCTAAAAACTCCGGTGTTGAAAACCATAAATGATAATGTTTCCAATGCAGCACAACACACGAGTCTTAAATAATTCTATATGCAAACAACTACTTGATCCTTCACGTTCCTATCTTGTTTGTGTTTAATAGGTACTTGCTTCATGTGGTATGATCAAGATGTGCTACAGTTCCACACATACCACATATTGCAACTTGGCTCCATCTGACAAACTCTCATGTAGGCTGGTCTTCATATAATCTTATTAAAGCAGAGCAAGGAACTGAGAGCTGGTGGATAAAGAGGCTGGTGAATAAGTCCCTAACCTATGGAGAAATCAAAATTCTATGGAATATGTTCTGATTTTGAGAGGTATTCTCTCTAAAAATCAGTACCTTTTCCTAGTTTTGGACTTTATTTCCCAAATCATGATTGCCATATTTTCTAGAATTTATATTAAATTGTTTTCAGTTGATAAAGAATCAAGCTGCATAAAAATGATACTTACCTAGGATTATTCTTTAGTGTGTTAATCAGGAATTCATGTAAATCTATGCCTGTTGAGTCTGTGTATTCTTGGCTGCACTCTGAAAAACATACACCACTAGTAGGTTCATCGCTATTTTTTTAAGTTACTGTACATAGATTCCCCCCCCCATTCCTGTGGTCTCATAAAGTGGATAAACTATTCAATAAACAATTGGGGTCCAATTCAATATACAAGAAGTTAAACAGTGTTTTACTATCAAGTAGAGTGCTACAGAAGAAGATGAGGGATGTATGGATTCACCTAAAATCATTCCAGCTCTCAAATAACTAGCATATACGGTACTAAACTTTGGACACATGTATACTTGCTGGAGCAAATGCAATAGTGAAAGACAAGCCAAGGAAAGAGCAAAGACAAAATAGCAATAACAACAACTACTTTGTGACTTTACTGAACAAAATGAGAAACAATACTTTCTCCTGGCCAGTTCAGAAATACAGTGGTACCTTGTATAAAGGAATTCATTCCAAATGAAATTATGTTAAGCAAATTTTCCTTTATACAAATTCCCATAGGAATGCATTGAAAATGGAGTGATCCCATTTTTATGTTGTATGGATTCTCCCCATAGGTGATTATGTTAAGCAAATTTCCCCTATCTCCAGAATTTTTATGTTGTACAAATTTTATGTTATACAAGCTGTTTGTTATACAAGGGTCCACTGTATGCTGTTTCTAAACCTGACATTTAATTTCATTTAAACTAAAACATCAGATTAAATGTTGTAATTCTTCTCAGGGGAATGTCTCACAAGTTCTGGAAAGAAACAAAAAAGGCTTATAGAAATAAGATTAGCATGTTTCTTTTATTAATATTTTATTTAAAAATACAGTGGACCCTTGTATAACAAACGGTTTGTATAACATAAAATTTGTACAACATAAAAAATTCGGAGATAGGGAAAATTTGCTTAACAGAATTGCCTATGGGGCAAATCCGTACAACATAAAAATGGAATTACTCCATTTTCAATGTATTCCTATGGGAAATTTGTATAAAGGAAAATTTGCTTAACATAATTTCATTTGGATCGAATTAATTAATTTATACAAGGTACCACTGTATAATTAAAAAACCTAAACACATTTATTCAAACGTAAAAACATTTAATAGCACAAAACAATGGAGACCATAATACAAATTGTGTTTTCCTCCATCCAGGGGCCATTTGCAGATTCAACCAATTTGTCCTCCTTTTATGGAGACCCATCCCCCTTCCTAAATTACAGATGTCCCACATCTCTTCCCTTTTATTAATGCAAAATCAATAAATTATCCTCAAATATCTGTAAAAATATTATTGCTTTCTACTCATTCATTACTTTAATATTATATGTTAACTTTCCAGTGATAGGTACTGTATATCCCAAACCTCCCCATATCATTCATTTATCTGGAAACTAAACTTTAGTTTTCATTTCCTAGCTATCAGTTTTGCTATCGTTCATAAATGGGAAATTAAGTATTTAGTTATCTAAAAACGTTCCTCAGTTTAGGCATCTGGCTGTGGGGCCAGAAACTGGGAATTCGATTTCCCACTGTCTTCTTGACGGGATCTGATCCATAGGGTTCCTTCCAGCTCTGCAGTTCTAAGATGATGATGATGATGATGATGATGATGATGTATAAATATTAGAACTCTATCATTAATTTCCCATATTACCCTTGTTGTTTTCTGTTTTATCTGTCACTTATTACATTTTTTGCTGAAAATAGTCTATGCATTTTGGTTGCTGAAACTCACAAGGTTTTCTCACCAAGAAGAATCAGCATGAACACCAAAATTAAAACAGTGGGTGCAATAATGCTGTATTGTGTTATGCCATATGAAATATACACATACAGAGAGAGAGAGAGAGAGAGAGAGAGAGAGAGAGAGAGCAGTCTATCACAGCACCATGAGGCTCTTAATCTTTTGCACAACATTATACTCTAGTATAGTGGTTCTGAATTTTGGTAATCCAGATCTTTTTAGACTGCAAATTCCAGATATCTGTATGTAATTATTTCACCTTTGGGACTGAATCCAAGTGGATAATTTGAGTACACCAATTGCTCAAGAATTCCACTCCATGCTTGCCTCCCCCATCTGCATGACTCCATTCCTTGTGGAGAAAAAGTAATCAGTGAATCTCTAGACTCTTATTCTATTAGTTTGAACATGAGGTGCTCCATTTCCAATGCTTTCCCTACAATGCAATGGGCATGTGTTTTTTCCTTAACATTCTAGAAACAACTGCTGATCTTATTCTAAGAACATGGAATGCAAGTAATAAGTGAACAAATCTACTGTGTCTTCCACATGGCAGAATGCTCTTCCTCTTAGATAGTTGCTCTTCCTCTCCTCAAGTTAAATAGGGCCAATTAATGACATAATATGTTCTGAACAGTTTTTGAGAATTCCCTTGGTTTTTGTGGCTAAAACAGTGTTTCAAATCAAGTCTTTGACCATCTACTATACACAGCTGCAATTTGCACTTCCAGTTTGTAGACCAAAATTTCTGCAAGTTTCTTGAAAACCCTATGCAGTACATTAATGCAAGGGACCAACTGTTCTCTCTCCTCCAGTCTTCCATGCACCCTAAAAACGTACTCCTGTCTACCAAAGCAGGTTTTCTGGCCTGTGGTAGGATGCAGGGAAGAGAGAATGGGAAGAATGTCCTGATGTTATTATTGGCATAGCACTGGATGCCAAATATATATGGATCATACTAATAATATGGGGGGGGGGATACACATACAACGTTCCCACAGACATATAGAGAATATGCAAGAACTGCACAAAGCACATCAAATACACACACAGGCAAATATATCCTTGCAACGGTATGTGAATATGAAAAATGACTAAATAATGACTTAAATGTTTTTGTTCACCTTTTGATAACATTCTTATCTTGGGTTTTTCATTGTTTTTATCTTTTTCTCTGTTTTTATCCTTCTCTTTTTCTTTCTCAGAGTCATCTTTACTAGATTTATCCTCTTCTTGTAGGCTGGGAAAACTTGAAAGCTGTAGTTGTATTGATTCCTGTTGAAAAAAATATAATAATTTAGGGCCAGATTCAGGAAAAGTGGCATGGCTTCCAAAATGCATAATGAAGTCCATGCTCAGAATATCTTAAGCTAAACAATATTGGGTAAACTGGATAAGAACAGTCTACTCTGAGGGAGAAATTTTGCTTCTTGAGATTTATTTTGGATAATATCATTAAATATCAGAATTTAGTTCTGAATAAATGACCATTTTAATCTTAATTTGCTTTGAAGAAAGTTTACTTGCACCTTGTCATAATGGATTCAGTGAGATGCCTTTTCAAAGACACATAGCTAGCAAAAAGTGTGCAGCAATAAAAAAGTTACAATTGAAATCTTAACACTGAAATTCTAAGGCAAATTCCACTGAAGTCAAGAAAATTATTTTAGAGTAAATGTATTTTAAGCAAATTTATCTTAAAATACGGTGTGATTTATTTCAACTGAACAATGTTTAGAAGTTTAGTTTAGAATTACTTGATATTATTTAGATGAAGTATACCAGAATTTCAGAATTTCATATAGTCTTTCTATACATCCATATTAGTTCTAAGCCTGTTATCTGATAAGCATAAATAAGAACATGGTTGTATTCAGTCTAAATTCCTCCATGAACATGTAAATTCCTTGTATATTTAAAATGTAATATGTGTATATGGACCCTAGTGCTTAACACATTTTCTTGATCATTTACTGCATTTCCTGTTCATTGGGTTTTGGCCTGTGTTCTCACATGGGACACGTTATTTAATTTACCACATTTACTGTATATACTCGAATATAAGCCTAGTTTTTCAGCCCTAATTTTGGGCTGAAAAAAGGGGCCCTCGACATATGCAGGTCAATACTTTTAGCCACTGAGGCAAGTGCTTGGGTCGATGGCTAAAAGTCATTTTAAACATTGTGTGCTGCTTCGCATGACCCCCCTCTGCATCACAGGGGAGCGGTGCGTGATGTTTAAAATGACTTTTAGCCACTGACCCAAGCAACTTGCATCAGTGACTAAAAGTCATTTTAAACATCACACACCACTCCCCAAGCTCACAAAGGAGGAGCTGCCAGGCCATGCTGCATTTCCCACCCTAAGCTTATACTCGAGTCAATACGTTTCCCCAGTTTTGGGGGGGGGTTAATTTAGGGGCCTCAACTTATACTCGGGTCGACTTATACTCGAGTATATACGGGTAATTTATTTTAGTTTACCACTGTTTGAAAAGTTGATTTAAAAATGTGAACAAGCAAATAACTCAAATATAATCATTTATGTCTTACTATGGAAGGTCTGTTATCTTAAACTGATTGGCCAATTAGCCAGCAAATCAAAATATACGTGGAGGAAGAGTCCTCAAAGATGTTTTAACAAGCTATGAGCTATGAGAATTTTACAAACCATGAATACGAGGCAGAAAAGGCATTGTGCATTCATCGATCAATTTTGCTTAGACATTAACATGAAAACTTAAGTTTCTCTGACATCACTGGGGTTTAAATAGACATAATGTCATGTTAGCTCAGTGCCTCTGATTTGCAAGTTGTAATCAATGAAGTTAAGAGTCCTGAAGAAAATATGGCATTAAAACTATTTAAAATGAGTACATGTGGCTTAAATCCAATGGTTAGTCCCGATGGGAGCAAGTCTATTGAATCATTGGAACTTAAATATCTGTTGACTTGCCATGTTCCTACTGAGTCAACAGATACACTCAGTTTTGGATTAACAACTGCATTTGGCTTTCGGGAGGAACCACTTGTCTCAACCCCCCTCCAAGCAACGTGCTTAGCTAAATCAGTAAAAGTGCAGCTGTGTTACCCTGATCGGAAAATAATTTTAATTGGTTCTGACACATTCAGTGCCTATTACAGTTCACTTACATTTTATGCAAAAGATGGAAGGAACGACAGACGTTACATATAGTTTAAAACAGACATATCGGCATACAACATAACCATTTTCCCATAGATACAGCGTATTATTTCTAAATATTATCTGCACTTGAAATAAACACACAGAAGTGCTGCAGAGTCGTGAAAACAATCTATTGGTTGTTTCTTATATTCACTTTTTATTTGTTTGTTTTTCAATAATAAAATTACAACGTTTATTAATACATTCGTACAAGATATGGGTAGTGAACAACAAAAGATGTTCAATTTTCAATAATACAGTGGTAAAACAATACTATAACATTAGAGGCAACATTATTTTTAAGGTAAGGACAGAGTGTGTGATCAGGTAAGTTATCATGATCAAGTAATACAGGCAACAAGATTTTTCCTACACAGGAAAATCAAGGCAAACGTTTAAATGTAATACAATTATTAGGTTAGTAGTACAATCCATACTCTGTAGTACTGGCAATGTACTATACATTCTGTGTTAATTGAGACCCTGTGCTTTGTAAACAGAGAAGCTCAACTAAAAAAGAATAACTCAAAAATCAAAAAAATCCACTAGCAAAACTCTTCCAGTACACTTCTGTCAGTTTGAAAAGGAGAGCACAGGTCTTACTTTTTTTAGTGCAAAGTTAGTCAAGTACGCTTCCTATCTAAGGTATTATATGCAGTCAGTTTTCACCAAGGAGCAGGCTTGGGTGGCAGAAAATACTTTAATCTCTGCACTGTTTGCATCAAGGTCAAAGTATTCTCACAAGTACTAGAACCAAATGGTGACAGGGACCATAAGGAACAAGAATTATCATGCTTCTCTGTCTGGCCTTGGGGCATTTGTCTCCATATCTGTGGTCTCTATGGAATATAACATTACTTTTTCCTTTGTAGAGAGAACATCAGAAACTACCATGCAACATTTAACACAATCTCATATATTTATTTTATTCTCCTTGCAGTTTCCGTTTAAAACAATAAAAATAAGTAAAATGCAGAATTAAAGCAACACATCTGTAGTAATGCAACCGGACCTGAAGCTTTTTCCTCAAAACATTGTTGCAACTGATAAAATAACCTACTGATCTACTGCATAAATGTCATTGTAGAGTAGCAAGAGAAAGTACAAAAACCCCACAGCTCAATAAGATATGGGGTGCTGGTTTTTTTTCTTTTTTGGTCTTTCAAAATAAAAATAAAAATAAAACTCTCCATGGCAAAGAGTAAAGATGAGAGTTTGGTTTGTTTCATTTCAAGTTAATAGAGAAAAATATTAGGAAGTACACTTAAATGAGTATCTATTTTGTGCTAATGAAAGTTCATATCTCCTCTCCCTCACTATGGCTGATCCCATTCTTCAAATAATGTCGGAATATTCAAGTAAAAAAATACTGCCAGGAATTTTCTTTCTTTTTCTATTTGGTTTGCATTCATGTTAAATTTGCTTCTCTAAGCAAACAGAAAGAAAATGTAAGCTTTTTGTAAGACATGCTGAAGGAAGGTTTTGTAAAATACTAAAATATGTTAGATAAAATTTTCCTGACTTGATCCATAAATATATAAATATCTATATATAGATAAATATATTTCTTTGGAATGAATTGCATACAACACCAATACAGACTTACTCAAATACACATTTTGCAATATTAGAAAATTCGCACCAAGAATCAGAAAAATGAACCATATGGAATACAATGAAGTTGCTTCTGGATCACTGTAACTTAAAGGGCAAAAAACTGGCAGTTTAGGAAATAGGTTAAGGAACTGATACATAGACCTTTCATGAATTAGAAGCCAGAGTGCAGTTCGAATTCTATGCCTGGTAAAGTCTTAAAAGAGATAGCTATAGAGAAAATAACAATTCTATATTTTTGTTTGTTTGAATATTTTTAAAAATAATTAATCTGAATTCTTTTGAATTCCTTTCCATTTGTTGAAATTTTCAGGGCGTCTGGAAAAAAAAGCAAATAACACCCTGTGACACACTGTTGAGCTACTGATTTATTTCAAAATAAGTACACACTAAACACCAGACAACTTTAAAAGCACTTACAATAATCATGGATGCTCTTGTGTATGGTTTTGTTTCCCCCAAATCAACAAATAAATTTCAAGGCAACTACACCATGTCATCATGCTTATAAACAAGAAAGTAAGGCATGCATCTACAATTTCAGATACCTGATTGTCATTCTCAGCTTCCAGACGAGGGGATGATTCTTCGCATACAGCAAGACTCCGTACAAGTTTTGCCTTCCCTCCTGACTGAAATATAGAAAAAAAGGAAGTCACTTCTGAACAGAAAGATGTGTGTGTGTGTGTACATGTGCATGTGGAACAGATATATACAGAGAGAGATGCAGAGATTAGACTTCTATACTGTGTATCAGAAAAAAAGAAAATTGGCATTGTTTTACCAAAAAGGTTTTACTGACAAACAGGTGCACGCTATACAGTCGTTGAGGGATAGGAAATACTGGTACTTGGAAAGATGATAATAATTCATCCCCTATGCAGAATTTAAGATAAAATTTAGGATAAAACAAAAACTGGAATATGTTCATAAATGAAAAATGGATCTGACTCATCAAGCTTAACTGTATTATTTTATTCATTTTACAGTGGACTAAAAAGAGCGACAAGATTTTTTTTAAAAAAATTAAAATGACATACATCTATTTTTGAACTTGCCCACTACTGTTTAGATTTGCGTAGTGAATGTCTATACAGATAACGTTTAATCCAGAGCAGGAAAAGGAAAATCTGCTTTTTAATTCCTCTTCGGTGGTAAATACTATGAACTACAAATACATAAAATGACAAGAAGCTTGAATGGTCACAGAATGATAATAGTGGAAATCGTTAATACTGACTTTGTAGCACTATCTACAGCGTGATTTAAAAAAGAATAGCAATAAGGTATTTCAATCATCCCACACATGCAACAATTCATCCCAAAATATTTTCATAACTCTAAGCAAGTAGTCAAAACTTCTACCTTGGATCGCTTTTTCTGCTGATTCTGGTTAGCACCTCGTTTCTGTGAAAAGCAAGTGACAAGTTATGTATGGATATGGGTGGAAAATACTCATTAACAGGAATAAGAGACTTCATTAAATCATTCACGAAGTACAAGTCCCATATGGTTATTGTCAAAAATGTGCTTTCTTGTGGACCTAAGAATGACTCCATCTCATTGGTATTAACCAGGTATGTTTGCTTTTGCTTAAATATATATATGTATTAAAGATTTTATATACATGCAATATCACATGTAATATCAAGAAAATCATCTGATTCATAGATTTTATCTTTTCGCATTTTGACAGATATGCAGAGAAAGGAGTCTGGCAGTTTTAGTAGTATTTATATTTCTTATAAAACAAACTGGAAGGAAAAGATCATGGATATTCACTACAGATATTAAAGACATAATTGCCCTGAGAGAGATCCACCATCCCTATGCTGCCCCCAGAATTGTATATCCCAATGTTTTATTGCCATAGAGATGATTTTCCCTCTTAGCTTTTTTGCAGTTTCACCTAATGTGTATTTAGCACATAAATAATGATGATGATTATGAGGGAGTGGTCGAAAATCTACCAAAATAAAAGATTGTATAGGATGGATACAAAAAAAAAATTGAAATCTACAGTGACAAAAGAAGTTATGCACCACTTTTAACAGAAAAGTTACTCAATTTTCTTACCTGGTCTGATTTTCCATTTTCTTCCTTTTCATCTGCCTCTGAGCTGAGGATGCAGTTCTCTTGTTGGGTGATAGCTGAGTCTTGTTCGTTTCCAGCTTCTTCTCCTTTTCCTTGCTCAGACATTCTCTCAGGTAGAAATTAAAAGAACAGGACTTTACGGCCTGCAAGGTCCTAGACATAAAAATAACAGCAATGATTTAGACAGAATTTGCTGTTTTAGCCCCATGACAAATATTTTTGTTTCCTTCATAACCAGAAAGAACGTTAGGATTTGGGACAGCTTGATTTAAGAGGTAGTAGTGAACTGTTTCATTCCAGTAAAAAGCAGAATTGTTGAAAAGCGAACAGACAGAAGAGCTTGTTTTCAGCTACTCATTATGATACTGAATAAAAATAAAGAGGTGTGATTTTAAGTTCCTCATCCCACCTCCTTTTTCAACCAATAGTTACAGTAATCTGCTTGGTTTGGCATTTTTTTAAACTTTTTTTCATCAAGGAGATGATTCAACAAACATATGATAATCCATTCACAATTGTAGCTTGGACTTTAGGTTGTACCATCACAAAAACCAAATTAAAAAAACAAGAACAAATACACAATTCATACACTTTAATCAGTCAGGGAATATGCATACATCCTCCCCACCCACCCCAAACGATAGCATTCTTTACACAAAAGCATAAAATATATTTAGTTGCAGAATCTAATTATTCCATAGAAACAATAACTCTGAATTTCGGGACGGATCCCTCATTGTTACAATTTCTAGGCATTACACTGACTGATCCATTCTAAGAATCAGAAGCCTCTTCTAAAACCCGTGTCACTCTCCAGAGCAGTGGAAAATCCTCCTAGAAGCCCTTGGCAAGATAGCTCTGATGAAGATATCTTAACTGGATGAGATTGCTCTCAGCTCACAGCAGTCAGCTGTAGATGAGCTCGAAATGGCTTTTCAAAGTTAAAACCTATTATTATATTCCTCTCCCTACCCATAAAATATCCTGTTGAAACCTCCCTACACATCAGTTGTCAAATTCGGCTCATGAATAATTTAGTACTTTTGGCTTTCTCCACCCTGCTTTGAAAATAAAAAGAAAAGAAAAAAGAAAAAAATAATAATCACGTTCAGAAGAAAAATAAGTGAGTTGGAGGAGATGAGTAATTTCAGAACAGATTTCAGTATTTAGCATTCTTACAATTTAATAACAGTTATTAGATGAATATAGACATCATCATGGGCTACAATTAACACTGAACAGACCTTTACAGTGCTTCCTTTCTATGATTATTTCAAAGAAAAAGTGTTGTTTTGCTCTGCCGCTGAGAAAGATCAGAAACTGACCTGTTTTACAACTAAATGCTCAATAGGGCATGATTTTTTTTCATATGAGGGAATGAAAACTATGAGATCCTTTGAAAACCGGCATAATTTGTCTTTGTATGCAAACATGGTGGAGTCGAACAATTTAAAGAAGAAATTCATTATAATTAAAATATCAGTTATTTGCGTAGATTATTCACTTATATTGTCAAGTTGCCCCCTTTCCTTCATAGTAGTATATTTGCTGCATATCTTTTATGTGAAGGGTGTTATATTTGAAACTGTACCAGTCTTTCTTCCAAATGATACATTATTCAGAGGAATTTTATTGTCTGAATTGTTACCCTATTTTTCTATGAGTAATGAACCTATACATACGCTACACCGCTGCAGACTCGATGCAAACCCTTGACCATGCTACAAATCCACAAAAATAAGCGTTCTTCTGCCATTGAGTATGGAACAAAAGAAGCTGTTTACCTTCAGTGCTGTGCTAATTCTTGATGCCTTTCTAGCAGCTTCTGTTTCTCCTCACTAGTTAAATCCACAGAAGTGATCAACGTCAACGTCAGTCCCATGACCCCATTAACAGTTCAGATTGTCAGTGGCCATCCTGTTCCTTTTGAGAGTTTGACAGATCATCGTCATCCACCTGGCAGGAAGGGGAAGAAAGACAAAAAGTAAATACTACTAATAATGGTTATAATCATGATAGAGTTAAAGATAAAGTAAATAGCGACCAGATTTCTAACACTAATGACCAGCTTCAAGCAAATCACAGTCACAGCTTGATCCAACCCCACCTGTCTCAAAAACTGTGTGCTTCTTCTCTAATGAAGGCTAGAGCCGGCTGTTCAAGTCATAACAGCTCCTACGCACAGAGCTAAAATTAACAATTGCATATTATGTGCTGAAAATTACTCACTCAGATTTAACCTTTTTACTGAATTCTAGCACTTTGCATTAAAAAAAGGCTCATCTGTTTGCTTCAATGGAAATCAATATTGTTGCTAAAGAAAAAAAGTAATAACAGCTACACTGCAACTCATGACTTGATCTTAATCTTGAGAATAACGTATTTTTGTTTTAAGTGACCTCAACAGCATGTAAAAAATTAACAGATTTAATATGGTAGAATCATTAAATTTGGCTTTAAAAGAGTTAACATTTCTGGCAATGGAGATTAGGTAGACATTAAAATAGTGTGGGATGTGAGAAAAAATATATTGTTTAGCGAGTGAGACAGAAGGCATTCTTGCTTCAAAGTTCAATTTCACTGTGTTTATAACAAATGCTCCTACCAGATGGGCATTTGGTTAAAAAAACAACATGAGAGGTTAAAAGGAAAATAGAAACATTTACAAAGTATGGAAATATCATGACTGCCTTTTAGAACAGTTGGGTTGGCAACCAATAATCTGACAACTCAGCCACTAATACACTGATTTAGGGAAGCAAATGCCATGTAGCAGTAAGCTATAATGGAGAATATTCTAGTCTGAGTTAATATTGTGGATGGTGACAGAATACAAAATACATACATTTTGTTATTTACAGAAACTTTAAAATATTTTCCCCATCAATGTTTTAAGTAAAAAAATAATTCTTTACTTTGCTAAAGAGATCTGGTGAAACTAGTATATAGTCCACTACACTGAATCTGAAGAAATGGGCCAAAGTCCATGAACACTTATTTCAAATAGACTTTGTTCTCAGTCTTTAAGACGCACAAGATTCTTTGTTATTTGTTCCTGCAATGCACTACTTTCCCTATGGTGTTTCATTTTAGCTTAAATCTCTCTCTCTCTCTCTCTCTCTCTCTCTCTCTCTCTCTCTCTCTCTCTCTCTCTCTCTCTCTGTGTGTGTGTGTGTGTGTGTGTGTGTGTGTGTGTGTGAGAGAGAGAGAGAGAGAGAGAGAGAGAGAGAGAGAGAGAGAGAGAGAGGCAATATGACAGTAGCCCCTTGTGAAAATATATTTGAGTTCTACTAAAAGAAGTGGAAGTTCTCAAAGAAGGTCAAGACCAAACCAGTAATGTCCAGATAAACTCACATTTAAATAGTTAAATTTGACACAAAAACCTTTCTTACCAAAAGCCTACCCAATGATAAGAAAATGAAACATAACTCCAGAGAAAATACAGTACAAGCCTCACTTTCTCTACAAAATACAATAAGGCAAGAAAGAGATCACTGATTTAAATATAACCAAGCTTCCAAACCGATGTGATTTTTGTTCAGTAGTCTCGCTATCAGTTTGAAAGTGCTGCTTATAACTATTACAAGCATCAAACCTTTTGTTTTGTGAAGAGTTTGCCACAGCTATCTAGCTAAACCATTAGTTCAGCCAACATTAATTCTGATGAATTAGTGGTATCAATATGAGGACTCAGCACATCACTCCTACCAGTAGCAAACAAAGTTTATTTAGGTGAACACACTTCTGATTACTGTCTGATTTAATAATTATCCAACATATAAAATAAAATAAAAAGCTAATATAATTCAAGTACTTTATTTTTCTGTTCCAGACATCTACATCAGTGAATCAGGGAAACATGAAATTGGTATGTCTGGTCAACATCATATCAGGATATAAAAGAGAAGAGCAGTGTGGCCACTACAAAACACAAATGCAAGACTAGGTTATGGGTGATATATTTATAGGCCTCTAATAAGAAATAAAAAAATCATTGAAAGCTTTTGTGGTTGGATTCCACTTGTTCAAGGCATCTGTAAAGATTCTCAGTGATGCAGGTGTGTTTATCTGTAAGTTAATTCATGGCAACTGGACTTCTTTTTCTTGAGATATTGAAACATTCTGCTGCTCATCCAAACAGCTTTGTCAGTCTCATTTTAACCTCTTGTCACCCTGGTCTGAAATAGGCTCATAAGATGAACAATGGCTTGAATAGGCTCATTAGAATCCTTAAGGTGAACAATGGCCTAAGGTGCTGAAGCTAGTGATAAGAATTTATAAGGAAAGTCAAAATTATTATACGCATTATGTTATTGAAGTGTTAAAAAACCCGACGGTGGGTGTTAGATACATTTCTCTGAGAAAACATGAGGTCTCAGTGACCTAGCTAAGGTTTGGCATGATTGCACATTGCGGGGGTGTCATTTTGCTGAGAGCAATATTTGGAAGTTAGCCAGTAATAAGGAACCAACTTAAACTATGAAACAAACTGGGTAATAGGGTCAGGTCATTCTGGCTGTGACGGCCAAATGGCTACGAGCTAAGAACGTGCAAGCAACAGGCACGTGTAAGCATACGTAAGTCTGAGATCATACAGATCATACAGAAGGGTATATAACAATGATGAGAAGCAATTTGAACCCTGTCCAGACCAGCAAGACTTGATCTGTGCAATGAATCAACTCAGGCAGCTCTGAACCCTTAAGCAAAAGGCTTAAGAATTTATACTAACCATACCTGATTCTGTGTACTACTTAATTGCTCCATTTACTATATACTTTCTATATTTCTGTATTCCTGTGAATGTCTAATAAACCCCTTGCTATATAACTAACTCTGTGTGGCAATTTTTGAAGAACAACTTATTCTTATCACTAGCTTTTTCCGACTGACGAAGCTGTTTGGATGAGCAGCGAAATCTTTCAATCTCTCAAGAAAAATAAGTCCAGTTGCCATGACTCAACTTCCAGACTTGTTCAAGGCATGTAGCAAAGCTCCAAAATGTGGTTTGCCAGGAGATTAATCTTAGATGTAAAGTTTTGGGCAAGATGATTTTCACCAGGCACATATGATTTAGATGAGGCAGGAAGCAGCAAGGCTGTTGTAAAGTTGCAATTGAAGCAGAGGTCTTGGTTTTACATCCAAGGGCCTATAAAGGTATCACCTGTAGCCTATTTTTGCATTTTTATCATACCGGGATGCTGTTTCCCCACCCCCAGGATAAATCATTTCCAAGATTATTAGTGGTTGATTTTGGAAATACAATGAACACATTATACAGAACAAAATAGACAACACATATAACAAGATTCCTTAATGAGGCTTCAACATATACAGACAGACAGAAATACAGACATGCACAGTTGCAATATTTTGTATAGAATTAATATATCATTTTTATGTTTCAGGTTTACAGCTATTTCCTTTGCAGTGACATTAAGAATATTAACATTAATCAAACACCTTTGGATTTGGGTTATTTTGTCCCAAATTCAAACTTCATTTACCAGCAAAATAAACTAAACACAATAACTATGCCTTAATTTTACATGCATTTTTTCTTTAGAATTTTTTCAGGGCAATGGAAAATCCAAGCTAAATGTTAGTGAGTATTTCCAAATTCCACAGGCATGAGATCTAGGTGTTTCCTTCAACATGTTTTAGTGATGTCACATTTTCCCAATGGTTCTGTTGCTGTGTTGCATCCTTCAGAAAATACCTTTGTTTCTCTAGCTGACAAATGTCTTCTTCTTGCAGTGGATTTAAGGCAGTGTCCGTGGTGCTGAACTAGTAAAGAAATAGGGTTCAGCACCTTGAAACTCCACTGTGAAGTTCTATTTGGTTGTGGCCATCACTATGAACAGATTTGTTACCACTGTGGAATCAAAGTCACTGATTCCTTTTTCAGGTATGATGCCATTATGAGCCACTGCTGAATCCAAATTATGATGAAGATATCTAAAAGATGTCTAGCATTTGCCTCACCCATTAAAAATCCGTATCAACCTGCTTTTGATTTCTGTCACAGTGCTTACATCTACCTCAACTTCCCCTATGATCACAGACTCAAAACAGGTCCTAAGTGGAACCCATGGAAATGATTCACACATCTACGTTAAGAATTTAAAGATGACTAACACAATGCTCATCAACAATTTAAGTCAGGAATTCGAAGGCCAATTTAAACTAGTGACTAAAATTTTAAAATTAATCTATTCTTTATATCCTTCCAAAATAAAACCATACACTAATTGGTTATTATAACCACAGAATATACTTAGTTGAAATTGATAAGAAACTTTTTGAAATATTGAGAAAGGACTAAATGGCTGAAATCTAGTGGTAAATTGCAACTAGGATAAGTTGCAATGACTGTAAATTGCAAACTGAATCAATTGAATTTATGGAGGAGCCACCTTGTGGTTTCACCGTTCTACTGGATTTCACCTTATATTTCCTTAAAATGTAATTCTTCCAACTTGAATACAATGAGTAGATCCAAGTAGGATTGTATTTAGACTACTAAATGAATCAAAGATGCCCAACAGTTAGTAAGCATACTAGAGAAGAAGAGAGTCTTGGAATGTGTGCATGCAATATCTGTTATGACTTGTCAGTATCATTATATGGTATGACATGACAGGGTATGTTGTTTTATGACATTACAGGCTGAGATTTATGCTGTCTGATTTATGCTTATACATAAGTTACAGGAATCAAAGTACTGCATAAAGATGCAAGTTTTTTTTTCATTCTCAAAGTGAAATGTTTGGATGGGAGATGAGTTTGGCCCATGAGTACGTCTCAGTCTTACTCATGAGTCAATAGAACTTAGTCCTGGTTAATTGAAATGAATATATATATGATGAAATTTAACCTTGAAATGTGACTAAGACATGTTTGTGATTCATGATCCTTCCATCTGAAAGGTATCAATAAATGTCAAATACTAATAAGTAGAAAAACTATTTTACCCAAAGTACTAAATATGAAATGTCACTGCACATCAGGTTCATAGAAAAAACATATCAACAGGTGTCAGTTTAAAAAATAACTATTAAGCAGAATCTGACTATCCAGAGGAACACAGAAAAGTACTTTCATAATTAGACTATTGGTCCATTTATTTTAGGATTATATAAAATGCCCATATCCAACGTATTTGCCGGTACTGTTTTTTTTCAACTGTAAATCCTGTCATCTCCAGTCACTATAGCTAATACCCATCATCTTCAGCAGTCAAATAACATGGTATTACTGCAGTGCAAAATGTTTGAAAGAGTCTATTTTGGGATGTCTGGTCTACACTGATCTCAGAGTTTCAGACATTAGCCTATGACAGGTTCAACTGGTGAGGCCAGGACTTCAAGCTGTGCTCTTTGGAAGGGAAACAGACAGACAGCAAGCATGCAAATCTTTCCAGGAAGAAAATATTAAGGAAAAATTAACTGCAGTTATGTTTCATATCCTACTAGCCCATCTGCCTTGAAACCTACCACACCCAACTCAAACTACATTTCCTTCTCCTAAATCCTTCATCTTGCTATCTTGATTAGGTTTGCCAGTTTCTCCATCTTCCCAATATTACTTTGCTAACAACACTGCCTGATACATCTAATATCCCTTGACTAAGCTTTTTTTTGGTCTACATTTTTTGTGGAAATCTAATACTGAAAATACTACCAACAACCCTTGTGTTTGTAAGCTTGGAATGACAGTCTTCTACATATTTTTTAAAGTGGTTGTATTTTAATCTCATGGAATATTGTTCAGAAAGCAAATCTAATTTGGGTAGTTATTTCACTATAAATTAACCTTTGTCACCCCCAGGACTGCTAAAATCCAGTGATGATTGGGATGAAAAATACCTATTAGACATTTACTTTAATTGTACTGTATTGAAATAGTTTGCTATCGAAATTTATTTGCTACATTTTCTTCCTTTAGATAGGGGTTTCTATACTTCCCTTGAAATATGTACAGTAAACCAATGCATGCCATTAAACAGAGTCTCTCCTAGTTGCACCTGAAATTTAGCAGCACAGCTTACTGTCAAATTAAACTTTGCAGTTTATAAGGCTGCTACATGTGTTGCAAAATGCTGTTGGGGGATATATGTGGCTTATGGGCTGCATAATTCCTATCAAGCAGAGGCTAGGGCACCTCTCCTTGTTGGGATTTACTCCACTTTGGGCACAAACCTGATGTTTTTAACTTAACTTGAAGCCCAAGTGGCCAAAGTACCAGTGCTGTTCCATGTTTTTAAAAATGCATGCATTCAGTCAAACAGGGAGCAGCTGGCAGTCTCTATTTTGTGATTTCATTTCCTCAAAACTACATTGGATCATAAAAAATGCAACTGGAATTCTGCATCCTATTGAGCAATAACACACTGAGAGCACACATTGCATCAGGGCTCAAACATCTGCATTAAAATCCTGTTTGACGAGGTATACTTTGTTTTATATTGATGTTTTGACACCACCGACAATGTCTGCTTCTTATGCTGTGTCACATTTTAATTACAATGACTCATGAGTTGCCATCTTAATCTTTACACCAGGGTCTAACCACAAAAGTATACAGTAAGATGTTCTTGGCATTGCTGCCTCTAGCAGAAACCTCAATACATCATGTGACAGAGTCCTAGATGGCAAGTGTGATAGGGTGTGATAGTCTGACTTCAGAAGTGCAGCAGAAGATGGTTTTTATGCTGCTGTTCTTTTTCTCCATTTTCAGTCTTATGGCTAGAGCTGGAGCATAAACCTTTCTATCTAAAGAAATAAATGATCTCAGCTTAAAGGAATGCACAACTATTTATTTATCCATTTACAAATTTTTACCCTGTATTTCTTTTTGAAAAGGACGCAGGGAGGCTAACAACATTGAAAGAAAATATTTAAAGTTGAAGACAGTACACAGTACAATGTTTGTTAACATCATTAAAGGCAATAAAGATAATTAAGATAACATGTTGTATTTTTCAAATACCCAACTAAGGATAAAGTTTATCCCATGATAAGGCCATGAAATAATGAAACCGGAGTTTTGATAATATAATACACTAGAATAGGCCCATTAACTTAGTGGAAGTCATATAGGTCTTGATTTACCAAATCTCTATTCTTTCAGTGGGCCTACTCTAGATGTGAATTACTAATGGATTTCAACCAATATATTGCAGCATACGTACTGAAGTTGTATCTCTAACTGTGCAGTACTATGGGTCTTAGCTTAGGAGAAATTAACACATGAATTACATAAATCAATTATGTAGTTGTTTATTTATTTAGTGATGCCTCAAATTGCAAATGACTTGAATTGCAAAAATTTCAATTTATGAAAGGAAATCCCCCTGTATGGGGAAAATCTGAGTTAAAAAATTAGCTGTTGTATCCCATAGTAATGCTGGATCCACGTCTTCAGTATCATTAATTTCATAAAAATTTGTTATGTTGTTTGTAGTTCTTTTAATAATTTGTGGATTGGTAAACAGACTAGATCCTATCCTCCAAATCTTTGGTTTGGTGTTTAAGACATTTTCATTCCATACCATTTTTATGGGTGCATGAGCCATTATAATTGGACCAAAATCTATTCTATATAATTGTTGTATTAATGAATTGGACATTGATATATGGTCCATTCTTGAATAAGTTGCATATTTCTTAGAAAAATAAGTATAGTATTTCTCTTTAGGATTTAAGTATTTCCACCCATCAATTAGACCTTCTTTTTCAGTAATTTTCCAATTTTTATACTCTCTCTTGATATTTTCTAGTTTTAGAAGTTGTGTCAGTTTTTTTATTTAAAATACAATTTGTGTCACCCCCTAATATGATTTCTCCCCATGCAAATTATTTAACTTTCTTCAATAATTTTTTCCATAAATATGCCTTGCCCAATGTTAGGGGCATAATAAGAGCCAATAGTTAACAATCTATTTTCTAATTTCCCTCTCACAAGTATATATCTGCCTTCTGAGTCTTTCATTTGATCCATTACTTCAAATTTAGAATTTCTCTTAAAAATGATGGCTACTCCTCTTGATTTATTTGTTCCATTTGCCATATATTGTTCACCCAAAGCTGGATGTTTAATAACATATTGTGCATGCTTTTTCAAAAGTGTTTCCTGCAACAATATCACATCAGACCCCATATTTTGAATAGTTTTCATGACTCTACGTCTCTTGGGTGCTGATCCCAAACCATTTGTGTTATATGAAATTATACTCAAATTATCCAGCATTAACTATCTTATTTGCTTTGCTTCTTTTCTTATCTTCACATTTATATTTAATAACTACTATCTCCATATCTCTAAAATTAATACAGTAAGGTTGTTTGATTTTAGTTTTTAGTAAAACTAATAGTAATCCTGAAAGCAAAATAATATCATTCAATTTTAAGTTGCAATTAACTCCTATTACCACCATCTTGTGAAACTGTCATAGCATATTTGCTATCATACATGAATGTTTAAATCTATGATTATTTTTTCCACTTTATTATTATATTCACAAACATTACCAATCCAGGCCATTGAAACTGCATAATGCCAGCAGGTGGGTTTGTCATACTTTTTATAATGGACTTGGATAAGATACAGCACTTTGAATTTTATTGTTAAAAAGTAATTTACGGCACAATGAGTCTTTTTATTTAAAATGAGGTAACTGATTACTCATTGTTCTTTATTTAAAGTTCAACATGTCATCATTGTGTAACACCTTGATTTTAAATTCTTATTCTCTAAATCCATTCAGAGATTTAAAAATGATGCCCATTTTAACCATTCCAAAATTTCCCCAAAATGGATATTTCAGGAGTAACGAGCAAATGATACATAGTAAGCAACAACCCCTCTAATTTTCAGCACCCATACAGTGGGCTTTGTCCTATGTTCACACGTGCCTCCCCCTTCCCCATGGACTTTCCATCACAACTGGAACAAAAACGGTCATTGCAGATGTATAGTGAGGAAAAGACCTGCACAGAATGGGGTTGAGGCATGCATGTGCCATAGAGAAAACCCTGTTAGTAAGAATTTTTAAAAGTAAAACATTACCACCTACTATTTTCCCTTTAAATAGCACAATTATCCTGATGAGAGATGGAAAATTATTTTGGTAGCCTTGAGCTGCTTGCCCAAATTATCCGTTTTGCTTCTCTTGAGATTTGTTGCAGAACAACACATGGCTTACATCGTGAATTTGTAGCTGCAAAGATTACAGCATGTGTTACATACGTACATAGGATAATGTGAATGTTTAAGAGACAGTAATACCTTGGTTTAAGAGTAACTTGGTTTACTCTTGATTTAAGAGTAAACTTGGTTGGTTTAATCTTGGTTTAAGAGTATTTTGCAAGACAAGCAAACATTTCTTCTAAATTTTGCCTTGATCAACAAGCAATGTCTTGCTTGTCACATGATCACAAGTGAGCGAATGGTTCTTCTCTCTCTCTCTCTCTCTCTCTCTCTCTCTCTCTCTCTCTCCCTCCCTCCCCCTGCTGGATTATGGGTGATTGTCTGGAACATTCCATCTCAGACAGCTTCCAAAGCAGAGGATTGAGGAATAGAGGTCTTCCTTGCACCAGCCAGGAACATTTTCAAAGGAGAGTGCAGGCTAGGGTTTTATTTTTCTTTATATTTATATTTATATTTAATTTGTTTTATTTATTTTATTTATTTATTTATTTTATTTTTATATTTATATCCCGCTTATCTCCAACGAGGACTCTAAGCGGCTAACAACAGATCATAATACATCAAGAAGAAATAACAAAGTAGCAAGTTAAAAGAAACAGTATAATATCCCCGAGATCCTAAAATCGTAGAATCCTAAGGCCTCCAAACGCGTCCCAGCACGTCAAGGCGTGAGTCCTAACAAAAGAAATTGGAGACACCAATGGGCATAATAATAACAACGATGGCGGAGAAGGAGGGGGGAAAAAATTAAGTTTCGCCAAAGGCCTCTCGAAATAAAAAGGTCTTTAAAGCTTTTCGAAAGGCCTGCAGGGACTCTGCAGAGCGCACTTCGCTGGGGATGGCGTTCCATATGGATGGGGCTGCCACAGAGAAGGCTCGGTTTCGGGTGACCGTCTTCCGGGCCTCTCGAGGGGTGGCAACCCGAAGCGAGTGCGCTCGCACTTGCCGAACTGGACGGACCGAGATGGATCGCTGGACAATACGCTCTGACAGGTAGTCCGGTCCCAAGCCATGGAGGGTTTTATA
>JAHTLZ010003542.1:37192678-37233315 GCA_023846285.1 Phrynocephalus versicolor
AATGAATTTTCCCTATGGGCTGCCTCAGATAACGAATTGCAATTCCTAGGTATAGGTCTGCCTTGGGGAATGAATTTTCTCTACGGGCTGCCTTGGATAACGAATCTTCCTATGGGCTGCCTCGGATAACGAATTTTCCCTATGGACTGCCTCAGATAATGAATTTCCAGCATGCATCAGTAAAAGAGTTATCCCAGGTGAAATTGCATCTGTACCTTTAAAGTGCACTTTTTAAAGAGTTTTGAGCAAAAAACCAGGTGTCTGTGCCTTTTTCCTAGGCTCCAGAATGGATTAAACAGTTTCCCGTTCATTCCTATGGGAAACTGTTTCGGATAATGATGTGTTTCAGATAACAACTAACCTCAGAGAACGAATTATCGTCGTTATCCGAGGCACCACTGTAATTGTTTTCTGTATGACTTTGTCTCTTACATTGTAGTGGAGGAATTTTGGCCCACTCTTCTTTAAACATTGCTGCTTTGGTTCACTGAGGGTTGTGAGCATTTGTTCACATACAGCTCTCCTAAGGTCTTACCATGGCATTTCAATTGGGTTGAGGTCTGAACTTGGACTGGGCCATTGCAACACCTTGATTTTTTCCTTTTTTCAGACATTCTGTTATAGATTTGCTGGTGTGCTTGGGATCATTGTCCTGTTGCATGGACCAATATTGGGCAAGGTTTAGCTGTCAGAAAGATTGCCTCATATTTGACTCTAGAATGCTTTCGAACAGTGTTGGCGAACCTATGGCACGGGTGCCAAAGGTGGCACTCGGAGCCCTTTCTGTGGGCACGCGACATGGCCCCTCACAGCCACCTGTATTCAGGTTAAATTGCTTTATTGGCACTTTGTGAAATAATTAGTGGGTTTTCAATTGCAGTTTGGGCACTCGGTCTCTAAAAGGTTCGCCATCCCTGCTTTAGAATATATGGTCAACTCAGTGACTGCAAGGTTGCAAAACAAGCCCAAATCATCACCCTCCAGCACAGTGCTTGATAATCAGTTTGAGATGTTTGTGGTGACATGCTCTGTTTGTTTTTCACCAAACACAATGCTGTGCATTATGGCAAAAAAAAAAAAACCTCCACTTGGGTCTCATTTGTCCAAAGGACATGGAGACTTGTCCAGATACAACTTGGGAAACTTAGGCTGAGCTTCCATGTTCTTTTTAGAGAGAAGAGGCTTTCTCCTGGCAACCCTTCCAAACAAACCATACTTATCTAAATATACTGTCATGAAGTTCAACATTTAACATGATAACTGAGGCTTGTAAAGTCTTCGATGTAATTTGATTTTTTGTTTGTTTTTGCAATTTCTTGTATCATTGCATGATCTCAGCCTGGGTCTTTGAAAACAAAATGCAAATCAAGTAGACTCAAGAATCATAAAATATTATTAAAATATCCTCCAAATAATAGTTTCAGCCCTCCCTTTCTGCAAACTAGTTTCAATGATTTGACTCTAAGCAATTTAAGACAAGCACAATTTCAATAGGGGGGCATCGGGTCAGAACCTATGCATGATATTATAAATAAATTTAATTGGCTTCTCTCTCATTTACTACTGAGTAAAGGGGATATTATGATTTAATTTCAGAAATTTTTCTCTACTTTCTGCAGTTTCAGCATTGAAAGGCTGAGAAAATCTATGACAGAATGAATGGCAGCACATCACACATTTTAATAATATTAAGTACTACCTGGGGAAGAGAAGGGCACAGTGGTAACTTCTTCTGGAAACACCTATGCTTCCTGTATGATTTCCAGTTCTCTCTTGAAGCATGGATGCTTTCAGATGGTTAAAGCTAACAATTATGTTTGATGAGAATTTGTTTTTTAAAAAAATGCAGATTTCTTCATAAACAGGACAGAAAGAACTTGATATTTTTATACATACACAGAACTGTCACATTTTAACTAGTCAGAGTGCTTTGACCGATTAGCTCTAAACTGTATGTATTTCAGTCCCTATTTATTCAACAATATTTGCAGAGCTGGGCTAAGACTGACACTTGACTTTCTGAAAGGTTCCTCATTGGATGTCAGGGATTATGATTCTGTTTGTGTATTAATTGTGTTTCCTTATACCTTTGCACCATTTTTTTTATTCTTAAGGTTGTGTCCAGAGACTTGTCCTTGGAATTTTTCTATCTTCCAACAGATTTTTTCTATGTATTTATCTATTTTTCCCTTTGTTTTGCTTTGCTTTGTTGTTTTGTTTTTGAATCTGAAATAAAGCTCAGTTCTTTCTTAGAAATTATCCAAATTGGCCATTGCAGTTAATGGAAGAGAAAGCAAGTCACTGGGTTTTGAGTCTTTTAAAGGTTCTCCATGTGTTTATTGTACCTCTCCAATGCAATAAATGAGGCACAGTCCCAAAAGAACAGTTCCCTCCATCTGTTAGCTAGTCGTGGATCTGTTTACCTGGAATGGATGAAAGATACCGAAGTGGTGGCAGCTTCTACCTTAAGGTGAGATTCCAGTGAACCCCCATCAGCTTTTCATAGACGCTGGCTGGATAATCTATGAAGGTCCCAAGGGACTGCAGGGAATTAATCATCTTCTCTTAAATACCAGTAAATTAAGGTTTTCATTCTTAATTGTCTTTTAAATGATTAAATACAGCACTTGCATATTAACTGCAGTCTGACAATAATGAGGATAATTAGCAGTGAGGAAACTGCTAGTTTTCCATCCATGTGAAGTGTTTTCTCCTACGTATTTCTTAGAACAATTTGTCATGAAAAACAATATTTATAATAAAACAATACTGATAACAAATCCACAAATGCCATTATAGCACTGATTAAATTCAGTGCAATATTTAAATTCAGCCTCAGTATAATAAAACTGAGCTAGGAAGGAAAATGGTGGTGAATTTCATTGCATCCCCTTAGCACTCAGGCTACTCCATTCCCAAACATCAGGGGACACTATTACCTATACAAGTTGATTTTGTTCTTCTTGTCTACTGTTGTAGAATTGCTTATATTATGGAAACAACTTTCCATTTTCTGTCTGTGAAGTACTAATAAAACCAATGATATGGGGTTAGTGTCTTTTGTATATTTCTAACCTACTCTTATCCCCACTAAAGGATTGCTGTTCTTAGTACTGTACTAGTATCTGGATATTTTCAAGGGGACCATGGAATTCAAAGAATAACAATCTTCTTTATCATAGGAAGAAAATGGAATTGTTGAGATTTCTTTTATCTCAGTCTCTTTTCCATAACGAGTTCATCCTTTTCACCTGTTTATTAGGATGTTTTTTGTGAAAGAATGGCCTTAGTGCTGATGAGCCAGTTGTTCAATTTCTGACTTCTACAGAAATGTGTGCTTTTGAAGGCATGAACATGCTACAAAATAGCAATGGCCAAAGCTTTAAAAATATTCCTGCAATAAAGGCCTCTCTTCCGCCTGGCATTCATACACTTTTCCAATAATCACATGTTGCCCCTTCTCCCAGGAAAAAAAAGACATTCTTAATCATCAGATTTCTAATAACCATGGAGAGCACTTCTCTTTGTTAATACTTTTAACTTTTAAAAATATCATCCATATTCCTTTAGTCAAAAATAAATATATTTGTACTAGGTACCAAGATTACCTGAGCACTGTGGTTTCTTGAACCATTTTTTTTTTGGGGGGGGGTCTTGATCATTTGTATATATATTGTACATTCTCTACCCATCAACAGGATTTGTAAGGAAAAGCCATCCTTCAGATGTTGCTATCTTTTGATATGAGATGATTATCTTCAAACTTTACTTATCAGCCTCACTCTTGCATTTGTCAGTAAGCAATTGCTACTTATTCGCATTAGATCTATTTTCTGTGTCAGTGTTGAATTCCAAGCAAAGAAGATCTAAATTGTTTTAGATTTTTCTGTTTTCTTCTCTCTCTCTCTCTCTCTCTCTCTCCCTCTCTCTCTCTCTCTCTCTCTCTCTCTCTCTCCCCCTTCCTTTGCTTGACCACCCTAACAGCTGTGCTTTAATGATGAAGCAATTTCAAATTAGTAGGAGAATAACACTAGTTTAGTCCTATGCTATTTGAAATGCACTGCTGAGCCCTACCAGACATATCTTCTTAATATTTGGCTATCCCTGTAGCTTGGTGCCACCCTAATGCAAATGTATTGAACATTCATAATGGATATGGGCCTTACCAATCTAGATGTCTGAGAAGATTTTAAACAGCATTCGAACAAAAAAAATTAATGAGACTGAGATGGTTCATTATACTGGAATATAAATCCTTCAAGTATTAAAAGCCTAATTTCAATATTCACAGCTCAGATGTTCCTTTGTTCGTGATGTTTAAAAAGAAAATGCATGCCTTTCCCATGTCCTTTCCTGTCTTAGCTACAAAAATATATCAGTTTATTTGAGAGGGGGGGATCCTCTTCTTGTGCATTTTCTGACCCTACTGACAGAGGAAGACCTTTTTCAGATCTTTCAGACTTTGGATGGGCATACTATCACACCAATGAAACAGTAAATGCCACAATTCACTGGAAAATAACCTTCATTATTCTATTTCAGAAATTAAATGATTTCTTTTCTTTACAAATTGTCCCCGTTAACTCAATTGTCAACAGGAGATACCCATTCTTCAGCTCTCCTTTCAAGTTATTAGCATCTGTCTCATTATGAATTAAAATCAGAGACCCTGTTTTATGTGATCTTGCTGTAGCTTTTATCTGTTGCTCAACGATCTCTGATAACATATTTGTGCTCCTCCTTACAATGCAGGTGAAGGAGAATTTTTATTTATTTTTATTTATTTGTTGGGGGGCTAGAAACAATGACATTATCTCATAGTCATTCAAAAGTCATTTTGTTTCCTTATATTTTTTAGTAATTGCAAGGCATGCAATGTGTCAGTGTTGATATCTGCACTAAAATGTATAGCTGACAATGAAAGTATCAAGAAATATGTGAATTTGAAGCACCATGAAACTGACATAGGACTGCTTTCTGCTTTGCATGTTTACATAATACAAACGGGTGCTTTGCATGTTTACATAATACAAACAGGTTTATGATCAGATGTTTGGTGTGGAATTCATTAATGATATTTTGAATGGGAAAAGCATAACATTCACCATGTTAGTATTTCTCTGTAACAAGCTTGCATTTTACATAAATATATTTGAACAGAGCAGATTTCTCAGATTTCAGTACTGATTTTATTAGAATTAGAAATCGCACAAGAACTGGGGGGGGGGATTGATAATGCAATGCTTATGTCACAACCTTATCATGGACAAGTAGGCCAATTGTACTATGAAGTTCAGTGCACAATGAGATGATTGTAAGTAGAAGATAATATGAACATTTGTTTTTAGTTATTTTCAAAAGCCTACTTTTTCAGTGTCTCCCTTTGCATAAATAGGTAAAGCCCATGCCCGAACCTTGAACTAAATGCACCCAAACAAGCCTGGATTGTATTCTAGCTTTAAATCAGGGCTTACAGTGCTCTTATAAATCTTGATTTGTTTGAGCAGACTTAACTATAAGCACTTTCAGTTCAAATATAGTATGCATGTTTTCCTAGTTTGTTCAAAAAGGAAGAGTAGTGGACTTGATATATTACCAATGTGGTTCATTCACTCTGGGGTCTATTAAGCCAGTAGTCCTTCCTTGTGATTATGTATAGATATGAATAATGTATGCAATTTGCAATTTCACTAGAAATAATAGCACATACTTGAACACAACTACCTCTCTCAGTAATACCTTTAAGAATTCATGTGTATATATGCATCATTTGATTTCACTTCATTCCATGACCAGCTTGATGATTCCACATTCAGTACCTAAAAGGTCACAAGAACCACAAATTTGTCCAGATAGGAAATTTTTGGCAGTAAATAAGCACAGTTGATCATGCTTCCACCCAAAGAGGATTTGAGCTAAATGGTATTTTTGTCCACACTGCATCACCAAAAATGACACTGAAAATCCCTTCTCTGGAAAAGAAATTCTAATAAATTATTACAAACCCACTTTCTCACTGCAGCTTTCCTTCTCATGGGTTTTTGGTCTATTTTTAAAGCTAATTAATGAGGTACTTAAAGGCTTTCAGCTGGGAGCCTTTGACTTGGAATTGAACTCTCCACAGGAAGCAATGTAACACTAAGCTCCACCCTAACAACAAAGCCTTGTGCAAAATAATGCAACTCTTGCAGGAAGATCAAAGAAGCATGGAAAGTAGCAGAAAAGGCATGGACTTCAGTGACTTGAGTCTTGGGCTTACAAAACAAAACAAAAGGAAAAATGATGTGCTGTCCACCTTTGCCTCCATCTGGACAAGCCCTGATTCAGTTAAAAAGTACTTCATTTGAAGTGTTGTCTTGCCAAGTTCAAGAAAGATAGAGATTGATTATAAGATTTGGATTTGAGACAGCTTTGAGTACAGTGTGTGACACATACACTTACATTCATTACCTTTCAGAATTATCAGATGTGTTTTCCCTCTAAAGTAAGTCCTTTTTCTCCTCCTCAAAATATTCTACAGAAAAGTACCATAGAAGGAAAAAGCCTGGCTGTGAACTGCAAAAGGCATCACAAAACAGACGCTGGTAGAAATTTCTGTTCACTGATTAAGGATAGATCTGTTCACACAGCAAGTGCCCTTAAATATCTGCGAAAACAATCCTAGCACACTGACAAACATTCTATAATAAATCCATCAATATCCTTTATTTTCTTTAATGTTGCACTTTTCATAGCATCAGAAATTTCCTCAGATAAGTGGAGGATCATTTGGAACAATCAATCAAACAGAGAATGAGCATATCAAATCACAATGAGATGCTGAAGCCATACAGGTTTATTTATTTACAACTGTGTTAAAGTTGTTTCCAGTTAAGACTCCTATTGCAAACACACATTTATCAAAATCCTTGGATTTTCTTCTGAGCAAACAGGCATTAGGATCAGTCTTCATGGCATCAATCACATAAACTTACCTCACCAATTTATTGATGTTATATTTATCCTAAGAGTTGATTTATTAAAAGCCAAAAATCCAGTTCATTTCTATTATTAACCCATTATTAAACTCTTTTGGACAACACCTGTTAGTGTCCTGAATACCAGTATTTGCTTTCCTTCTGAACAGCAGCATTCTTTAAATGGCCACATAATGGAGGGGTTTAGCCAGACCTGTCTTTCAGAAGCCACAAAACCTAGCTGATAAGACAACAACTTTCTTTAATACAGATGATAATTATTTTCCCAAATTGCCCTTTGCACTGCAGTTCTGTGTACTACCCAAAATCTGCTTTGATCATTTTGGCATAATTGACCAACAGACTAAGCAGAGAGCTCCAAAATGTTGATGTGTGGTACCCATCTCCAATCAAAAGCTGATCTTGTTCAGCAAATAACTCATTGCTATGAAACGCTTGACATGTTTCATTCTCAGAAATCAATCTAAACTGGGATAGTTGTAACAAAGTAACTGGGGGAAGGCAACTAATGCTAGTAGAATGTCTAAATATAATCCCATATCTATGAAGAAAAGAAGTTTAAAGCAAGTCTGTTTCAAAAAAGTACAGGTGAGTTTAACAATCACCATGCTATCAGCTCATTGATAGCCTCTGAGTTTTGGCCATCTTCCGGAAGTTTTTCTTTCTGACATTTTGTCAGTCTCTGTGGCCGACATCTTCAGAGGGCAAAGAGCGGAGGGAACTAGGAGTTGTCTCTGTGCTCCGGGGTATAGAATGAGTGAGATTGTGGGTTTTTAAAGTTGTGGGAAAGGGGAGACTTGTCCTATTCAGGAGATTAGGTGTTAGTCACTGTATTGTGATGCAGAGGGATTAAGAAGTTTCACTGCAATCAAGGGTGGCAGTGATCCTTCTCTGTGGTTGATGGGTGTCAATAGCTGTTCTGTTGTGAACTGATCATTGGCACTTGTGGCTGGGTGGGAATCACTGAACTTCGATCTTTTGCAGGCTGTAGTTTTCAGTACTGGAATCCAGGCTTTGTTGATGTTTACACTTTCTTCTTTTCTGTTGAAGCTGTGCTTGTGTTTGTGGATTTCAATGGCTTCCCTGGGTAGTCTGACATAGTTATCACTAGTGTTGTCCAGTACCACTGTGTCCTGGAAGAGGATTTCATGTCCAGTTTGTTTCAGGGTGTGTTCAGCTACTGCTGATTTTTTTCAGGTTGTTTTAGTCTGCAGTGTCTTTCATGTTCTTTTATTCTGGTCTGTATGCTGTGCTTTGTGGTCCTAA
This sequence comes from Phrynocephalus versicolor, assembly GCA_023846285.1. Lineage (NCBI taxonomy): Eukaryota > Metazoa > Chordata > Lepidosauria > Squamata > Agamidae > Phrynocephalus > Phrynocephalus versicolor. The sequence continues at coordinate 37,200,922 of JAHTLZ010003542.1, forward strand.
TATATATATCCGGCCAGAACTACAAGGCATCCACTATACCCCTGCAGTGGCAAGTGGGTTCCTTTTGTCCTTTGCATCTGTTGTATCAGCTCATTCTTTTTCATCACATTTTGAAAACTTCTGTAGTAGCTATGTCCTTTAACATAGGAATTGATGGGACATAAGACAGACCTTAAATAAAAGTATGACATGCCAACTCCAAAGCAATATTTACTCCAAATAGTGGCAGAACTGCAAAACTTATTTGAGGAAAAACAGATCAATAAGGTTTTTTTTTAAAAAAAAGCATAAAGATACAAATTTATATAAACTAATAAGAACTATTACTATTAGCTTCTTTCCAGTTAATCAAAGGAAGCATAGGATCAGGTCCTACTATCATGTGCACCAAGAGGAGTATGTAAGTTCCCAAAAGAGATAATCTGATATGGTAAGATTTTCAATTGGTAACAATTGGTAACAATTATCAAGCTGAATATACCAATTTGATTGCTATGTGCAAGTCTGTTTCCACAGTCGGACCACTGTCACTTCATTATTGAAGACCAGAGGTAACGGCACTTATGGATTGGGAAACAGCAACAAAAGATAAAGAGGTTCCAAGCCAAGAAGAGAGGAAAACAGTTGCACACCAGACTGGAGTTTCTCAGAAAACAGGTGGACCGAGAGGGAGAACACAAACACACACACACACACACACACACACACACACACACACACACACACACACACACACACACACACACATGCACATACACACATACACACATACACACATACACGCATACACATACATACAGACACTTCAAGCTCTGGTACTTCTGCATATGAAAAGGACTCTGTCTGGAAGGAAGGACAGCTGTTGCCAGGCAGTGGAAACAGACGTGAGGGAGAGGGATCAATGGTGCAAAACAAATTGATGCCTATGCAGTTCCTAGGCTTCTAGAAATCCTATCAAAACCATGGCTCTTTGTAGATTCCTCTTTTGCTTAAGTATACATACATTAAGTACTAACTTAGATCAGAAGTAATTGCCAGGCCTAGAGGTAAATGACACACACAATTTGATGCCATTGACCTCAATACTGTATATACATTCGAGTCACTCCTTTTTACTCATTTAAATGTCTTGTAAATGAGAAATCAGTATCTTCCCTTTCTGTTGTAAACATTTTAAACATATGAGCAAAACTAAGGCACACACAACAGAGAACTAGCCCCGTGGTGCAGCTGTTAAATGCCTGTACTGCAGGTAAAAATTTGCTCACGACCTGGGGTTGAATCCCAGGTAGCTGGCTCATGGTTGACTCAGCCTCCCATCCTTCCGAAGTCAGTAAAATGAGTACCCAGCTTTCTGGGGGAGGGGGCAATGTGTAGCCTGCATACTGTAATTAAAAACTGTAAACCACCCAGAGACTACTTGAAGTGGTATGGGGCAGTATATAAGCAGAACACTTTGCTTTGCTTTGCTTTACTCAGCAACACAGTTTAAAGTTATCTTTTTAAATCTAGTTCTTTGTGGACTAGATTCAAATTAAATAGGTAAGATTTTGTTGCATAACTATGTGGCCACAACATGATGTTGTACCCACAGTAGCTATGGTAGCACCAAGGTGGAAGTGCTATCTGCAAAGCATTTCCACTGGCGCATTGCGCAATTACTTGTTTATAGGACACAGAACTGATTGCACAATTGAGTGGCCCAATTCCTTGTTGCTGGGCAAAATGTCCAACAGATTTATGTATGTGTAACTAGATTAACTTTACAAACTATGTGAACAACTTTTTGCCCGTTTCACCCATTTGTTTGTTTGTTTGTTTGTTTGCCATCCCATTGATGCACACAATACACTGAGTGTTTTACAAGTTAAACATTATTCTATCATGCACTACATTCTAATTTAATGAAATTTTCTCAGACAGTGGATAACAGACCTCACCAGCTATAGTGGCCCCTACCTTCAAGTGAGATTAATGCTAAGAAAAAGAGGAAGATTCTAGTACAGTGCCCAGCTGCCTTGCATTTTAAAGAGCATATATTGCAAGCACTAGGGTGGTTCTATTTCAATTTCTATTGAACTCAGTGGGGCATATTAGGCAGGACATAGCTTAAAATCAGCTTAGCCTGCCATAGTTGGCCACATTTAATTCTACGAAAAACATTGAAATTATAGCGAAGGGGGGCGGAATCCTGAAGATCTGCCATTTGAACAATTTTCACCTACTGCTTAAAATGGAATTAGATAAAAACTAAATATGTTATCTTGCAAAAAGTATTCTACTTTCAATTTGGGCTATTTTGATGTTTTTATATTTTAAGGAAGCACTATCCAAAGGACAAGATCACTGTGTACAAATATTACCAGCAAATCTCCACTATGTAACATCTTCATTGATCTAACACATTAAAATTAGGTAGCAAAAGTTTAAATTGATATAATTCCAACTCTAACTAATATGTAAATCTAAAATAATTGTTACTTATAATAAAAACTAAATGAAGAGTTAGCAAATGAAATGTTTTTCAACAAATCCAGTGAAAATAAGATTATACAAGAAGTATCTTGAGTCAGACTTTCAAATGCAGTATATCTCAAATTGCTTTGCATGGATCTCAGGGTAATCTGTCTATTTTAGAGTGTGAAGCAACAGTTTTTTTAAAAAAAAGGTCTAGTCCAAAGTGAGTGAGGTCCTATTTGAAGAAGCTTAAGACATAAATACAGTGGTACCTTGTATAAAGAAATTAATTCATTCCAAATGAAATTATGTTAAGCAAATGTTCCTTTATACAAATTTCCCATAGGAATGCATTGAAAACAGAGTGATCCCATTTTTATGTTGTACAGATTCACCCCATAGGTGATTATGTTAAGCAAATTTCCCCTATCTCCGGAATTTTTATGTTGTACAAATTTTATGTTATACAAACCATTTGTTATACAAGGGTCCACTGTATTCAAAATACATTTATTGATCAGTCATAAAAAAGCATAATCTACTGAAAGATCATTCTGCTTTCTGTGACTCGCATTTCCCATCCATAAAAAACAAGTCTCTAATTACAGTATTTTTCCATGTATAAGACTATATTTTTGTCTCAAATTGTTAGACTAAAAATTGAGGGTCACCTTATACATAGAAGTAAGTCAAGGAAAGAACTGTGCAGTTGCAAAACAGTAATTTGGGGTAGGGAAGTGGGGGTTGTCTTATACATGGGGGTGTCTTATAGATGGAAAAATATGGTATATTGTGGTAATGATAGTTGTGGCACACTGATATTGTGACATTATAGTTAAAAACAACTAATAGCTAAGAGTATTATGGAAATTTAAATTGCATTATACAGTATTCTGTAAATATTTATATTATATATAAAGTTGTATAATAAAATTGTTTACATTGAACTGCAATATGCAATTGATCTTCAAAATAACACATCATTTGACATTAAGTCACTACTGAAATGTTAAAACTGCATAGGATGTCTGCATCTTATTCTACTATTTCAAAATGCCAACATACAGAATAGATAGATAGATGATAGATAGATAGATAGATAGATAGATAGATAGATAGATAGATAGATAGATAGATAGATAGATAGATAGATAGATAGATAGATAGATAGATAGATAGATAGATTTTTTTAGAATCATGATTTTTACTATAAATATTTCTACTCCAGAATGTTTTGTTGATGCCTTTATTTATTTAAAATACTTTATCCTGCCTTTCTCCTTAAAAAGGACGCTTTAGAATATAGCCTTTCTGTATCATACCATCCTTATCCTCATTTCCTTATTTCTTGCACTAGAAATGATCCACCTATTATCTTTGGGCCCAGGGCAAATGTGAACAATGAACTGTAATGATAAATAGTGGAAGAGATGTTGGACCAGTTGACATTACTGTACCTGTATATATGGTAATAACATGCAGTCTGCCTCAGGTTCCAGACACATGCATTTCCCACAGTATAACTTTACCTCTTCATTGTTATCATATATTTACCTATTTTAAAAACAAGATAAACAAAGGAGATCCTATTGGCTATATATCTCACTGTTGGAAGAGTGGCCCACAAAGCTGAATATAAACAGAAAAAAGAATCTTACATTTGAAAGATCTTGGAACTATTTAACAATGATCTACATAAGCCATGACAGTTGAGTGTAACCTTCTTTCCCACTCATAGACCATGTGTCTGAAATTAGTGTACCTGGAAGAAAACACTAGGACATGTCCCTCTTTTGAATATTTCGGAGAGCGGGGGTGTCTTGAAGTATTTGGCAGGACGTTACTCAAAAACGTTAACACAGGAGCACAAAGATCATATGCCTCAGTAAGATCATCGATCCATTCCTACATGACTTTAAAATAACACAGGCTTCACCTTTTTGCACTCTGCATGGTGGAATTGTGAACTGTGCTTCTTCTCCATAAAGTAGTTCCAAATAGCACTGATCCTGAACTCAGGGTTTTTAAACTCACACTACTTAATAATTACGTGGTAGAATATTTCCAGTATCCTTGCTTCCATCTCCCTCCCATGCGATTATTTCAAAATTAAATGTTATGATTGCACATCTAGTTCCACTTACTCATATTCATGGGGCAGTATATCATTTGACTCAGTTATCCAATCAGAGAAAGCTAAGTTTTAGATCCAATCAGAGAAAGCTAAGTTTTAGACCCAATGAGAAGAACTGAAAATTTTCACCTGAGTTATTAATAGGGTTTTTACCCTCTTGAAGTTGTTTCACACCGTTTTCATACATGAACATCACCCATGTCAAACATATTTCTACCTCCCAATCTTTATTAATTATCTAGCAAACAGGGTTTGACCCCAAAGATTCATCTCCATCGCCTCAGTATCAAGGTCATATTATTTAAATCTGACAGCTTTTTCATCCTTTGCCATTCTTCATGAACTCACTGTCTTCCGCTAACATATCTCTTTCATTTTATATATTCAGAGAATACCAGTTTAATTCTGGAGGAGACAGAAAATATTAGAATAGGTTATCAACTCTTACTAAACAAATAAAAGATTAAAACCAAATTCTGTACCTAGTTAACAGTAGATACTATGCATAACTGCCTCTTCTCTCAAAAAGGGGACATATTCTGCTCCTTCACGACTTGCTGGTTATATTCATTCACTTTGACAATATGCCAATATGTAGTTGAGAAATAATGTATCCTTTATTCATCTGATATAATTATTTGTTCCAGTGAGCTGTTCCAAGATTACCCAGTCAAATATCTAAATCTCTCCAGAACGTATTAATCTTGCCTGATGATATTTGCCTGTACACAAGATTCAGGATCAGCTTCCAGTCCACACACTATAATGCTTGCATGAGACACACATGGCTGTATTCTTATTGTTAAAGTTTGCACATCTATTTACATCTATATAGGTATAAGCCCCACTGAAATAACATACTTACTTTCATGTAAGTAGCTGTAGAATTCATCAATTCTGCTCAGACACAGAATCCTTACCTGTGCTTATGTTCTTTAGGCCAAATTTAGTCACTAAGCACACATGCCAATTAGGAAACCCATGAGCGCTGGTTCACAGCACTGAGACATTACATGTTATGCAAAATAAATATTTACAAAATTTAAGACAGAAGAGTGAATTAAATTGTATTTACACAAATATTTAGATATGAACTAGCCTAGTTGCGCAGCAGTGTATAGAGATGCCTGCAAATATTTTAGATATATACTTGAAATTTATGAACCGTTGGTGTACCAGGAAAAGAAAGAATTGTAGACAATTATACATAAAAAGTTATCCTTATAAATTGAAAAATATTTCATTAACCCAGATCAACAGAAGCTTTTCCGCAGCTTTCTATAAATTCTACAAATAATAATGATTCATGGCATATAATGATGAAACGTCTAAGTTCTGCATAGGTATAATAAGGAATAACAACTTTTATAATTTTAACTAAATCTCAGCCTTCATGAATCTCTTATCCAGTTACGAGCCACATAGACAGGATTTTAAAATCATTACCTGTAGCCTCTTGCGTAATACTTAATTGATCAGAAAAACTGGTGGAAGGGGGAACAACTTTCAACAATTTTGTGTATGTTTTGTTTTAAAAGAGCCAAAACAAATTAAGTAACATCCCTATAAAGACCTGCCCTTTCATCTACATTTTATAATTTTATCACAAATTCTAAATATATTTCCCTCTGTTCTTTCCCCCTCTACTCAATCACTTGGAAGATTTCCTAGAAAGGCACTGTCTGAAAACTGTCTAGCATAACATCATATGCAGAGTTTAAATAATGATCTACCAAATTCTACTGACAGCTTTTACCTTTCCCTTTTTCTTTTTTTTTTCCTCAGCAGCCACAGCCAATCATTGCTTTCCTCTTCCATTAGGCTTCTTTATGGCAGAGTGAGATGCTTCTTCATTAAGTAGCTTTACAAAGAGAACACACCCGAACTCCCAAGTGGTGCATGCTCTAACCACACCAGGGGTACAGTTCTCAAGGTAACCAACCTCAGTTGGAAACTGAGAGCTAAGTCAATGTTAGATTAGTAATTTGCAAGCCTCATTGTGCATGCCAGCTTGCCTCAGCTCATAGTGAACACTGTTGAAAAGATCATTGTTAAAAAAAGAAGAGGGGGGAGGATAATCAATAGGATTGGGAAACAACCTAGACCAGACTCCCCCCCCCTCCGCCCAAGCAAAATGGCAGAGTTATTATTCTTACACTTAAAAATACTTACAAAATTAATTTTTCAGTGTAATGTGCAATGGACAAGCTGGTTGAAATAGTCACACAACAAAATGGGCAGTAATAACAGATGGGTTTAAACACAACAGCAGTAACAGTCAAAGCGCATAATGAAACACTGCTGGTTGATTTAGCATTGGGTGAACAGTATTTTTCCAAAAATGTTATCAAGATGAACCTTTTTTGTATTAAAAAAAATGACAGAATAAAACCATGCTTTGCTTATCTCTAAAAATAAAAGTATCTGAATACAGACACTCAAGTATGATGCAAAGAACGATAACTATGAAGTAACTGCAAGCAATGAATGCTGCACAGACAGCTGACTGCTGATTGCAGAGGCTCAAATGACATACAGTAAGTTTCATAGCTGCCAAACATATTCTCCCATGGCATCATATGGATGCTAACCCAAACATATTAGAGCTTCCTGGATTAAAACAGTGCTTCTTAGTACCAGGAATATCTTAGAAACAATGCAAGAATGATACTGGGCATCTGTTAATTTTAAGAAAGTTTTATGGTGGATTTTCCCATTAGTTCATGCATAGAAACCAGTGCACTATATGACAAGTTCAGTAATAGCTATGACAGCAAACAATTGTTACCATGATCACACCTCTCCAATTTAGTCCTTAAACACAAAAGAGATGTTTTAATTTTCATATCAAATTAAAACTCATTCCTGTGAGTAGGGTGGTGGGTAGTGCAGAATATTGATTTTAACTGATTGATATGCTAGTACTCTTCTGTTTGTAACACATTTCCAATACTGTTGGCAAAACAGTATTCCAACGGATTTCAAACCATCTCATCTACCAATACCTACGCTATTGTCTGCCTGAAAACTGCTACATTGTTCCCAGACTATTTGCAATTCGAGCAACTGATGTAAATCTTACACCTAAAGTTAATTAATTCCCATTATCCACCAGGCAACGCGAAAGAGATACCTGAAGCACCTGCCTAATAGCATGCAAAATAGGTGCGTGACACCTCTCTTTAGCCAGGGGTGGGTGGCTCAGGTGGAAAACTTTCTAATTATCGGTCTCCACTGACAGCTCTCCTTGATGGCTCGACCTACCGTTTAAACCCACAAACTCCTACCGATCTCTGGAGTCTTCTGAAGGGCAAACGCATCTCTCAGAACCTAATGCCGAGCCGACGCGTGGAGAAGAACTCCGCAGGCACTCATCAGACTAGCAGTTCTCTCAGTTCAACAACCGTTTACGCCCATTGCAAAAAAAAAAAAAAAGCCACTTAAGTGACGGAAATACTTGCGGCGTGTTTACAAATAAGCCTCTGAGTCAGCCCCGCATCCCGTCCTTCCCCTCCCCATGTGCTCCTTAGACCCACCCTGAACTGATCGAATCTAGATGCGCAGCGACACGGCGAAATGGCTCCAAAGACAGGACAAGGAAAGCACACGGCGACACCCATGGCACAGACACACAACATGCGCTCGAAAGGCACAGATGGGTTGTGGATGCGCGCGGAGGGCCGGCTGGGGGGGGGGTGACTTTACCTTGCATGCACGCGCTGGCTGTGCCCCCTCCCCAGCTCGGCGGTGCAGTCGGGGGGCTGCCGGGGCTGCGGATGAGGATGCTGTTGTTACAATGGGACGCCTCTTTTCCTGGAAGGCATGGTCTACGCCTCCTCCGCCTCCGCCTCCTCTTCCCCTCGCGGGAGGGAGAGCTGCTCCCGGGCCGCCTGGCTGGCTGCCTCGCTGGCGGTCCCACGCTGCCTTCCCACCCGCCCCGCCGCCCGCCCCGCCTTCACTTCCTCTGCTGCAGGGCTCTCCCGAGCCGGGGGCTGCCTCGCCCGTTCCCCTCCCCGCGCTCCCCTCAGACCGAACTTCTCCCGAGGTAGCGCTTATTGTCTCCGGCCGCTCGCCAGCCGAGCGCCGCCGCCCGCCGCCTCGTCCTCGCGCTCTCCCTGCGCTCCCCCTTAGAGCCCTCCTTTCTTTCTTTCCGTTCCCCCTTCACAAGTCCTGCTTCTCTTCTGGGTGTCGTCTCTTGCCGGCTTCCCCCAACCGCACCCCTCCCCGTCTCCGTGCGCTCTCTCTCCCTCTCTCGGTCCGTCCGCCACCCTCCTGCTCGCCCGCTTGCTCCTTCCTTCCTTCCTTCCTTCCTTCCTTCCTTCCTTCCTTCCTTCCTTCCTTCCTTCCTTCCTTCCTTCCTTCCTTCCTTCTTGTCCTCTGCCCAGCGCCCAACCAACCCTCGGGCGGCGGGCGCGGTGGTCTGGCTCCGTTTCCCTCCTGCCACCCAGTCCCCTCCGTGCACTACTGTCTGCTCGCGAGCCTCGCCTCTGCCTCTTCTTCGCCTTCTCCCTCAGCCTCGCCTCTCCCCGCCCACACAGCGGACTGGAGACAACGCGCGAGGCGCTCGCCCTCCTCGCCGGTTCCGCGCTCCCCGCTCGCTGCGCCTCTTGCGCTCCCGCTCATTCTGTCGAGGCGCCGGGCAGCAGCGCCTCTGCTGCTGAATCTGCTGCCGCCGCCGTCGCCAGCCCTGGGCGCCCGGGCAGTCTTCCCTTCTGCACTCTACCTCCACAAACCGAGGCACGGCTGGCTCCCGCTTGCCTGTCCGCCTCATAAATGTGCGCGTGTGTGTGGTGTAGTGGTGTTGTTTCTCTCTCTCTCTCTCTCTCCCTACGCCGGCACGTTGTGTCATCCATTCGCCGTGCACCCTCCCGCACACGCGCCCGCCCATCCTCAGCCAGAAGCTGTGAGACACAAAGCACATGAACAACACTAATAAGGAAAAGGTTCATTAATCTCTGGCAATTTCTCCAGCCTTCCTCCCCTCCTCTTTTCTTCCCCCATCTCTCCCCCTAACAGAAGCCCTTAACAAACCAAAACATTTCTGGGCTTGGATTTATATGTTTAAACATATTTCCTCCTCTTCTTCCTCCTTCCCATAACAGTATTCAATCCCCCCTTCATATTAACAGTTAATATTAAGTGTGGGGGAGAGTGATAATCCATTATTAATACAGTACAATTAACGTGTTTCCATTTGTTGGAAGAAATTCATATTCTTTGTATTGCTTCTCTTGCAGTAACAAGATACTGCCCTTTATATTGGCAACCTTCTATAGGCACAGCAAGCCTGAAATGGAAACAATTGGCATTCCCCACTATTACTTTGGGTGGTGTACTTCGCCAGTCCACCCTGGAGAGTCAAGAGCCTCAAAGTCTACCTTCTGCATGCCATGTATAATACAATGGGATGAATGCTTATTCAGAAAATAATGGAGCAGAACATACCTCATTTGGGAATACAGTATTCCAGGTCCACAGTTAAATGACCAGATAACCAACATTACAATATCACAGTCTTATTTCTGGAGTTTTTGATCTTGCACTCTAATCAGTCCTTCAACTCTCCATCATTACCGCACCTTGTTTCTTTCAACGTTTTTTGCAGTGCACCAAATTGACAAAACACCAAAAGTGGTAATTGGTGCTCATCTTTCTAATGCATCATTCATTTGTCTAGCTGAATAAATCAAAAGTGTTCATTCTGTGCCCAGGCAAGAAAAGGGCATTCACCTCTTTTTGCTAGGTGGATATGGATAGGTAACAAAATTATAGCTCTTGCAGCCTCAGATCTAATTGCTATAGATCATTTATAACAGACCGGGCAAGCCAGCTGCTGGGAAAACGCATCACAGCCCACTAGAATAAGCAGAAAGAATACAAAAACATTTGAATACTGCTAGCTCCCACAATTAATCCTTTTCTACAAATGATAAATAAGAAATGGGTATCTGAGGTATGGAAATATTTCCACCCTCTTTTGCCCATATGAATATGAAGAAAATGTGTGTCACTGATAAGTTACTATTTGGTGAAACAAACTGAGAATGAGTGTGTGCATATACTCTGTGTGTGTGGGGGGGGCTTTTTACATTTGAGGGGAAAAGTGGAACTGAAACTGGCAAGCCAATAACAAGCTATGTAAATGGAGTAGTAGGGGAAATTAAATTACATCCTTTATGAGGATTTTTAAAAAGTACTTGGGATTTTTGGGAAGTCAACACCTGCTTTTCAAACTGACTTCTCAAAGAATGACCCCCAGTAGGGCGCACATTATCAAGCTACTGCTATACACCTCTATGATTGGAGGCATTCAGCTAATTATACCAAGAACTGCCTGCACTAATGTACCTCCTGAAGGGTCTATTCCTATCAGCATTTGGCAACAAAGTGGAACCCATAAACAAGGCTTACTTATGTCAGATTGTTGCATATTACAGTGCTGGAGAAAATGAATTTTATTGGTTGGAGTCCTGGTCACTTGGTTTTACTATAGAATATTTGGAATTCAGTTCCAGAAGCTGTTTCCAGTACTATAAAATGCTTGCTACAGGCAAAATCATATTAAAGAGAACACATTAATACCTCAGATATGTGCAGGAAAAAAAGGGCTCACCAATTATGATCGTATATTAAATACAGAAACTTCCTAGGTAGTGGCTATGATTTCATGTTAGAAATATAAGCTCTCTGCAAGGACATTGCACTTTCCCCAGATGCTAGACTTACCAGTGTGAAATACGAGGAACTTGTTTCCATGTGGGCAGAACCTTTTGGATCTGGTCATTTGCAACATTCTCCAGATCATTTTCTGATAAACGTGAAGCTTGAAAATGAAGTTAGTACAAGTCCTTGGTTTCCCAGGGGGATCTGATCTATGCTTAGAAGCAGACAATGCACAACTATTGTTAAATATTATGATGATGACGTACTGCCAGCAGCTTAGGGCCACACTGTCCATAAGACTGTGAAAATCCTGAGTCACTTCCAAGATCCCAACAGGGATAAAAGACATAATAATTTGATTGGAATACAAGTGTCAGGGTTCAGACATTCAATACACCACATATATGCAATTTAAAATTAAGATGTAATTACATGCCTCTTTGTCCTGGAACAAATTTCTCTTTAAAGAGGAAGAAAACAGCACAAAAGAAAAGGTTGAAACATCCTTGTCACATGCTGCTTCTCATGTCAAATTGAAGAACTTTACGCTATTACTGTTTTGCCACTGGAAAGATACTTTCAGAAAGTAGCTTGTATCACTTGTGGACATTTACCTTGAAGACACCTTATTAACATAAAAAATAAAAGGAAACCACATTTCCATAAAATAAATTTCTCTGTGTTAACTAACCTTGAATCTAATTCGATGTTCCAATATTTTCTGACAATGGTGTTTTCCATCCTGGTGGAACGTCTTCCTATCCCACTCCCCCACCCCCGGACTATGGAGAATCTTGCTGCAGTTGTTTTCTGGTGTCTGGCAATTTCTGTGCTAGCTGCTGCTAATAAAAATTGCATAAGGTCCTATTGAAGATGCTGTTTATATTTTTTCAACAACAATGGACAGAAGTGCTATTAAAGGACTTAGTTATAAACCCAGCAAGTTATACTTGAGAGAGTTCCAAATATGGCTTTCCAAAAAGGTTGAACATGTCAACAATTCCACTGTATCTATGATACTTTGACACCACAGCCTTTGCAGAGAATGTTAGAGGAAGTGGTGCAGTATATATACAATGGTTTACTTAAAATAATGTAACATACTATCTATTGTTGAAGCTTCAGTTATATGTATTTCCTCACAGCTGCTGAATTGAATTCTAAAGTCTCTTCATTTCATATGACTCTACTGTGTTCTTTTTAAAACTGGGTTTAGTATCTGCTTCTTAACTCTGTCTTATTCTAGGACCCTCTGTCATTCATATATGAATATATAGCAGTCTATAAATACAGGAACCTATGCCATTAACATTTCCTTTATTTTCAAAGTTAGTTGATGCTGCAGTACAGCTGCTTTTGGTCATAAAACTAGATGCAAAGTTTAATATTTAAAATATATGAAGCCAAGGTGGTCTAGTTTGTACAAAACTGGGGTATAAACTGTGGGGCCTAGTTTGTAGTTATCTGTCTGCGCTTGAGAATGAGTGAGTGTTCTAAAAGAGGAGTAAATGGGGACATGAAAAGGATAACGGCTTTAGTTCATTAGCTCTGCTGTAAATTGTTAAAGTGGCTTTTGACCTACTTTAGTGTTTATACTTATGTTTTGTTTTAAGGCAATATTTTATTTTTATTTACTTTAGTTTCAGTTAAGCTGGCTTGAATTGACTTGCAATAAGGTAGACGTTAGAATCACGATGATCATTACTGCTGCCTCCTTCATTTTTGCTGGTCATGTTGTACAGTGGTACCTTGTATAAAGGAATTAATTTGTTCCAAAAGAAATTATATTAAGCAAATTTTCCTTTATACAAATTTCCCAGAGGAATGCATTGAAAATGGAGTAATCCCATTTTTATGTTGTACGGATTTGGCACATAGGCGATTCTGTTAAGCAAATTTCCTCTATCTCCAGAATATTTTATGTTGTACAAATGTTATGCTATACAAGCTGTTTGTTATACAAGGGTCCACTGTATGTGCCATTTGCTCATGGATACAACACAACACCTGTGCAAAGACAAAGGCAGCAGTAAGTCTAGAGCAAGCTGAAGAAGTGCAAATGTTTTTACAAATGAAACCTCCCCCCCCAAAAAAAAAACAACCCAACAACATTTAACACTGGGAAAGACGGGCCCCTACTGCATATGTTACAGGCTTACAACAAAGTTTTAAAGAGATTTAATATCTAAGGAAAGATTATTCTTTATCTGTTGTGATGCTACTGGTGACTCAAAGCTATTGGCTGATAAAGCTGATTGAGGATTTTTAAATACTGTATCTACAAGAGCTGCCCTGGTTCTCTCTTTTGGATCTCCTCTCTCCAATTGGTCAAGGAAGATTGATTTCAGGACAACAAGAGGTGAGTGATGAGAAGCTATGTGTAGAATCAAGCTGAACTAAGTTGTATTGGAGATTATGGTTTTGTTTGGCTGTGGTGAACATGCATAATGCTTACATGTATTTCCATATTTCTTATTCCATTTTTAATTCTTAAATTGTGCTGATACAGCTGTTTCTGTGAGTTTTCTATCTTTTATGAACTTGCTGGATGTTTTGCCCCTTTTTTTCCTTGTTAGACTTATTTACTGTAGTTCCTTCTTAGAAATAATTCGGCCTTCTAATGCCTGCTACTTCGGTTACCTGCCAGAGAGTTTCTTAGTTAAAGGAGAAGAACAGCAAGCCTTGGGCTATTTTTGGCTTTTCTATGTGTGTTACACTTCTCACATCCAGGGAAGGAGGCAGACCCTCAACAAATTGCTTCCATCAACCAGGAGGAAAGGAGGCATAAAATATCTTGGATGGAATCAGGCTGATATATCTAGTAAAACCACTCCATTTCATCTTCAGTTTTTTAAAAAGGGAGGGAGATGTGGTGGCAGCTCCTCAACTTAAGTTTTGTTTTGTTTTGTTTTTCAGTACCATGTAAAAATTTCCTTGAGTTTTTCACAGACCGGTAGAGACAGAAGCTTTGCAAGGACTGGGTATACCATATAGTACTGGCTTACTGTGGGTAGGAGAATAGGAAATGGGAAGGATTAAATGGAATGTCTAGACTCCTGGCCAGATGCAGTTCACTGGATAATAATAATGACGGTCATCGTAATAACTGTAATTGGAGATGGGCATGGAACAGTAGGATGAGTTTTGTTTCATTTCATCACAAAACACTATCCCACCCCCCCCTCTAGAATGAAACAATTTGTCCTAGGACCTGGAGGAATCAATGGCAAGGGAGCTCAAGCTCTTTCCTGAAAGCCCTGAAATGTGGAAAGGTTTGGGGGTCAGGGAGCTAAGTTATGATTCTCCAAAGGGAGTGCCCCCCCCCCAAATCTTTCTAATTGGAATTGGAAGCCAAGCTGCAGCAGCACTACATTCGCACTTGGCTTGGCGTCCAAAGTTCTGATTCCAATAGAAAGATTTTTTCCCCCTGGGGCACTCCCTTTGGAGTTTCATAACTCAGCTCCCTGACCCTCAGACTTTTCCAATTTTCAGGGGATTACCTAGAATCGGTTGAGGAAGGTACCCCTGTCACTTTGGTGCTGAAACATGACTGGGAGCAGTATCATTAGCGTTGCTGATAGCAACCCCTAGTAAAGAGAAAACAAAATGAAAACCTGATTATAAATCACTTTTTCAGTTTTTCCTCTGCAGAGTGGGAACTAATATCACTGAATTATTCTCCCATAGCAAAACAACAACAATCTACAGTATGCACATAGAAGGCAAAGCAGAATGTATTAATTATATATTTGCAGTATCAATAGTGTGAATGAGTGTTACAACTTTTTCTGCTATACCATATTTTTAGATATACTGTACCACATTTATCTCAAACATTGAAGTAATTGCTGAAATCCAGCTATTTGAGGTACACAACATCTTCCTCTTTTTTGTTGATTAACTAAACTACAACCTTAATTTGGTCTCCATGCAAAAGGATGATATTTAACCGATTTGCATCAAGATAACGGATAAGATTTCTATTCCTGCTGTTGTATACATACATCAGTGATCTAGGTGAAGAAGTGGGCTGTTTTGTAACCCAAAATGGATGGGCTGAAAACCCAGAATCATATAGATAAAACCAATAGTTTCATGTGCAATCAGAAAGTGACACAGAGAAAATGTAGAGTAATCCAAAAACTGAACTCAGGAGGAAGCAAAGATCAAAGGTAGAATTACCAAATGGAAAACAATTGGTTAGACAGAAACAGTATTGTTTATTTATTTTATTTTAGAGTATTTTACCCCATCTTTCTCCTTGGAGAAAGGACCCAAGGTGGTTTACAGAATGTACTGAAAAGGGTATGAGTATTTTCAGGTATTTTACACAGAGATTAAAGTGAAGATATGAGGAAAGCTGTATGCTAGCAATGTCCTCTTCTGACCTAGCTCTGGAGATAAATTTGAAGAACAGATCTGTGTTTGTCCATGAAGTATATCTGTGTATCAGAAAAACTGTGGCTACCAATCCCATGGAGATTTTCTATGGATAGTGACATTTACTTTGTTCTAGTTTAGCTCTACACTTGTGGAAAGCTAGGACAGTAACTTTGGAGCTAATACCCTCTTTATCTCCATGTTTAATTAATTCCTTTGTAGAATTCTGGATGAAGGACTTATAAAAACTATCATTGTAATTCTACTGGAGAAAGGTCCAATTACAATTGTAATCAATAGTAGCATCACAGTCAGTCATCTGATTTGAACCCCAAAGAAAATTTCTGGTGGGTTTTGAAGAAGGTGGCTATAGCATGGAAACACAAGAATATTACTGAATTGAAGGCCATTGCTCTTAGGGAATGAGCTAAAATTCCTTGGGAACACTTCCAGAAGCTGGTGTCTGGCTATGCATCTCTCTTGCAGCAGATCATAACAACAGAAGAATGCAGTCTATCAAGTACCAAAGATGCTTGCCATGAGGAGGTTGAATAATTGTGAGGCTGCAGAATTTATTAAAAGCTGAAGTCAGTTGAATTTGAGGAGAAACCACTTGAAGCATTTATTGTATTGCGCTATTTCAATTGCCTTTGTTTGATTTGTTCATTGCAAACACCTGAAAGTTTGTAAATGTTGACAAGAAACCTGATTTGCAAAAGGGGTTTGAATAATTTTGATTGCAACTGAAGGTCGTTTTGTGTTGGAACTCAATGCTTTTTGTTAGAAATGTAAACATGGAGTTCCCATTTAGGGAGGCACAACCAAAATTTGGGGGTCAGGTACCCTCTTTCCCAAGCTACAAGTTTTTCCCAATTGTAAATCTTCACTATTCACAACAAGCATGTTTATCAGTAACAAAAATAATCAGTGTCTTGGAATTATCTACAAGAGATGGCTGATCTCTATCAAAACCATACCTTTACTGTCCCATATTTCCTCTAGAAATAATATGTGACACTACTGTGCCCCTAGTAAAAATCAGGGGCAGTTCCCCCCAGTTTTTCTTGAAAACTCAGGTGAAGTTTCATATTTTCTGTGACTTCACAATTAAACATTTGACTTTTCAAAATTTCTTGCTCTCAAATTTGTCCTTCTGTAAAATATACAGAAGAGCTACCAAATTCATTTGTTCTTATCTTTATAATGTTTAAAATGAATTCTGCTTTAGATATATGCAAAAGGGATCAATACAAAAAGAACAATTTGATCAAACAGTAAATAATAAGCTGATTAAAATATAAAATATATATATAGTTGCCAAGACTTTGAATAAATGTTCTGTTTTAACATGGGAAATGAGTAGGCATCAGTTGTAAGTGCAAGCAGAATAAATAACATAATAAATACTTTGTATCTGCATAAGTGAGCTACAGTACATGAAAGCTAAAAACTTGCTAAATAAAACTTGTTGTTTTTATTCCTTAAGATGTCCCAAGATATGATGCTGCTTTTGCTGCAAGACATTAACGCAGTCCCTCTTGGAAACTGCTATGATGTTTATTTAATACACACTATGTAAATGTGTTGTATTAAATGTGTTATATCTGATAGGCAAAGCTCTGGTCATAAAAAGGTTTATACTGTACTACAATGCACCTGCATTTCTTTATTTGTAAGTTCATAATATTATTTTTATTCTGGGTCTTCTGCCTAGAAGACACAGAAAACATCCAAGCACAATAAAAGCTAAAATCAAGAGACAGTAACACCAAAATTCATAGCAAGTGTTGATAGCAAAGCAAGAACAAGAAATTGTATGCTAAAAGAAATCAGGATTCAATAATTGTGTGTGTGTGTGTGTGTGTGTGTGTGTGTGTGTGTGTGTGTGTTTGTTTCAAGGGCTTGGAAGTTTGTTTCTAGAGTAAAATTAGAGTACCATAGCTAGGACCCTAATGTTTCCAAACTCTGGATCTCTGGATCTGGATCTATCTTACGATTTATTTATTTATTTATTTATTAGATGTATATGCCACGCATCTGACCAAAGGTCACTCTGGGCGGTTTACAACGCGAGAACATAAATAGACGAAACTAAACATATACAATACATATTCATTATATAAAACCAATAATAGCCAAAATAAATCCCAGCTTAATAAAAAATAACACAATAATGAGCAAAAGTCAAAAATATGATAGGAAAACAAGAGGTGGAATAGAAACTCTGGGCCAGGATCAGTGAAATAATTGTCAGAGGTCAGGGACAGCCTGTCTAAACCACCAAGTCTTCAGTTATTTGTTTTTTTAAAGACATACAAGGTGGCAGGGAGGTACAGAGTGGGATACAGTTGTGTGGACCTCCAAGAGTCTGTCAATCTGTGTGGATTACCCTCAGTGGACCATTAATGGGTGGGCAGCATCAAGAGGCAGGCAGGTCTCTTGACGCACTGGGTCCATCCCAGTGTTGGGCTAGTAGCTGCTACTATATAAAGTTGTGTCATTTTCCTCCTAGACCTGTGTCTCTGTGTTCCATTATGGTAACAGTTTGATGTAAAGGGCCTGGACCAGCTTGCCAAACACTGGCAACAGCATTCTAGCCCAGTTTAGAAACTCAACATATTCGGAAATGGTGGGCCTGCATTGTGCACCCTCTCTCTCTCTCTCTCTCTCTCTCTCTCTCTCTCTCTCTCACTCACTCACTCACTCACTCACACTCACACACACACACACACACACACACACACACACACACACACACACACACACACACACACACACACACACAAGGCATTAAAAGGCTCTTTACAGCCCACATCTCTTCAGAGTGAGTCCTTTATTGTCTCACATTGAGCTTACATGGCTACTGACCCTGATATTTTTGAGTTGGTTTTGCCCCCTCCCCTCAACAAAGAAAGGACAGGAAGTGTTTCTTTCTCAGATTAGGAGGAATAGATGAGACAGAAGTAGAAGAGGGCCAAGTAGGTCTTTATAGAATTTAAAAGGAGGGGTTGATTTTTCGCTGTTTTTGGCAAGCTAGGCAGTCTCTGTGTGTTCCCTGGGATTTTCTGAGGGGAGAATGTTCCCAGCCCAGTCCAGGACTATTACATTCAATATCATGTCCTGGTCCTAAGAGAGAAAGGGGATGTCAGGATAATTTGCTTAGTGGAACACTGTATAATGAAATTTGTAGGTGATAATTAATGGAAGAAACCAGGCAGGTGCAATACAGTAGCATGCTCTGCACTATTATATAAGCCAGGTGTTTTCATACACTGCACAACTTATCTTTGGGGCTTTTTCTCCCCTGTCATTTCCTGTGTTTCTCATAACACAAAAGAAAGAAAGAAAGAAAGAAAGAAAGAAAGAAAGAAAGAAAGAAAGAAAGAAAGAAAGAAAGAAAGAAAGAAAGAAAGAAAGAAAAGTCTGAATGTTTGCAGTCAGTGTTCTATTGTGTGTTTCCTCTTCTTTCTGGATCATCTTCCACTCCCCACCCCCCAGTACTTTTACATTTGATATACTTGGCCTTCTAGTGATTATTTAAAAAGTTCCTCTCCTTACAACCCCCTTTTGTTTTTCCAATGGCTCAAGCAGCAATAATTAGGACATCACATCATCATAGTAACAATGTTTGTGCTCCATGCACCCTCATGGGCATGTGCTTTATCGTCCGACCAGTATACAAAAACAGATGATTTGGGTGATCACAGAGGGCAAAGCAAGAGAGTGCAGTTCAGCTCCAGGGCAGAGCAATACCACAAAATATCTTTCATATCCCATTCAAAATGTTCCGCAACTTGAACTCTGCAAAGGGAAGACTGGAAAAAGGCAGTGCTGGCAGCAGAGGAGAAGGCAAAGGACGGCTAAACTGCTCAGTGAGGGAGACTGGCTGGAGAGTCGTAAAGACACTCCCTCCAATGATGCACTAAGGAGGACACACATTGAGGTCACCACAGCGCGTATATATTGTCTCTTGCAGCCAATCCACTGGATATTTAATTATCATTTTAGTAGGACTGAGAAAAGATTGTTGGTTGTGTTGGTTTGACTGGATACGTTATACAGTAGGAGGAACAGGTAGCATCTCCCAGGTCACTACCATTTGCATTCCATTCTTCTCATCCAGGGATTTTCTTCTTCTTTTCTTTCTTAATGCTCAGACATTCACATGGATGCAGAGAGTGGAGCAGATTAGAAGGTCTTCTAAAGGGTATGGGGCAGGTGTGTCATTCTTAACCTGTATGCCCTTTACTCAGGTACAGAGAGGGTTTGGAAGCTTCTGCCACCCTCTGCCCCCTTGGAAAAGCAAAGTAAGTCCTCTTAGGCTGTTACCCCATGCCCACTTTATACTGCAACAAACTAAAATGTGTAATAAATCTTGTTGCGATCACGTGGTTTTGTTGCTGTTCCTATAGCCCCAAGGATGCTCTTTATTGTTATGTAATTTCTGTGACCCCATGGACGAGGTCTGCATCAAAGTGCATTTTCTTTTGTTTTCCCACAGCACTATTTTTTTTAAAGTTAAAACCCAATAGGTAGGTATATCAAAGCAGTAGCCTGCTTATATACCACCCCATACGACTTCAAGTAGTCTCTGGGCGATTTACAGTTTAGTATATCAATTTTCATTAGTCATTTGTTGAACTTTGAATACTTCTTTTTTGGCTTCTGTAAGTGTTTTCATAGGTCCATATCTTTGGTATAATTGATTTGCCAAATTTCATACCTGTATTAATTGTACCCAATTAGTTATTATTTCCTTTGTTTTATCCTCTGACTAATTGTTATTGGTTTCCCTGCTTCAAATAAGTCTCTTGTTCTATAAATTCCAATTATATTCCAATTTTTGACTTGTGCATATTTATCTCTTGATTTAAATTTGGGACAATCCAACGTAGAGCACAAAGGAGATATAGGTGGAGCAAATAGTTTCATATACTTATGCCATATTTTCAATGTTCCACAAGTATAAGGATTTTGTATCTGCTACATTTTTTCTAATTGGTTACATTGTGGAGCTATAAGTATGCACAGCAGAAATGAAATGAAGAAATTCTGGTGGAGATGAGCTCATCATGGGAGTTATGTACATATCTAAGAGGAAAAGCATAGTCATGGGAAAAGGAGGAAAAACAAGGTGGCTCAGAATGAGTAGTAAATTACTGACTGGCACAGAAAGAGCAAGGAGGGATGTCCAGAAGCTAGAACTGAAAAAAAAATGAGCAATTGCATTTGGTTATGAGTAGAGGCAGATACATATGCTTAACAAAACCCTATCTGATTTTCCCTGTCACTCTAGCACAAGTCAAGATCTCCTTACTGATGGAAGAAAGCAAAGAACTTAATGTACTTTCTCCAACCTGTGTGACTTTCCACTCCAGTTCCGGTGAAATAACATAGTTGTTGGCTCGTAAAGGCATTATTCACTCACTACCGTCACAAAAGAATGATGAATACTGCACATAGATCTGTGACATCTTCTTATAAAAAATGTACTTAGTCTTTGGTAACCAACAATTTCTAAGATGCTGGAAGAATGGGGCATTTATGCTTGGCACAAGAAAAATCTTTACAGCAAAGTGTTCCCTTTGCTATTGTTACTGATATAGATGTCAGGAAATTGTATTTTAGGTCATGGTGTCCCCTAAATATTAGTCCTTATCTCAAATATAATCTAAGCAGCACTGTTCTGTAGAAGTGGGGTGGGGCAGATCACCTGTCTAGTGTTGTATTTTACTCTTTTTCTGTGTTTCGTATCCCAATTTGTACTTGGTTGTGCTAGCTAATTTGGCATTTGCATAGTCATGATATTTTAACATAGGACAAAATTAATGGCTGGGAACCTTAGATCCTGAGGTCAAACCCAGCCCTCTTCTGACCACACTCTGGCTCTCTGAGATTCTCATGTGAACACACATGTGTCCCTGTGGTGTAGCACAATGCTTGGGTGGCTTCCTAACTTTTCTTCAGCTTACTTTCTGGGACTAAGAGGTTTAAACAAAGATATGCTGGCTGTTTGGTCTCTGCGTTTTGCCTTTGGCCCCACCAATAATTTTTCTGAGATCAGATCCACCTCTCAGATTGACAGTGATCCCCATAACTGGTATTTCCTCAAAGGTCATGTTCCATTGTATTCTGTACTAGGTTTTCCACATGAGTCACATTAGACCCTAATGGCTGACTCTTGATGTGATTCTCATTGTTCTTCTATGGTTTGCCTGAGATATTAGTTTGCATGTGGATACAGGGTAAAATTAGGTCTGTGCATCTCCGTTACCTGATTTGACTAAAACAGATTCAGTCCCAATCAGATCTCACAGTAAAGTACAATCTGTTTCTAGAACAAATTGTCATTAGCTAAAGCAACCTGAGACACTTCTGTATTTGGACTTTTTAAAAAAAATGCTGGACAGTGGGAAGGAATTGGGAGAGAGATAAAGTAGCAATATGTTTCCAGATGGCCATGTTACAAAGACAAACAGAGACATGATGGAAAGGGGAGGAGCTGTGTTTTTCTAACTGATAGCATCACCTTCTAGTCTGAAGGAAGAAACATTCCCATACTTTCCAATCAATGTGCTCATGATGAGGCACCATGTGAGAGTCACCAGCAATACAGTCTATAATCATTTTCAAGCAGTGCTTCCTCTTCATTCCATGGTGGTGGTCTAGGTTAGAAGCTGTCCTTATTGAATAATGATACTCCCTCCCTCTATTTTATAGCCGTTATATAGGTCAGCCCTTATTTCAGAGTGGTGTGTGTGTGTGTGTGTGTCTGTGTGTCTGTGTGTCTGTGTGTCTGTGTGTCTGTGTGCATGCGTGCATATGCAACTGATAAGTTGAAATTATTTCAACTGTGTATTATTTATTTGTCATGGAAACTCGCTGATTGGATCAGCATCTGTAAGCCGCCCAGAGTTCCCTTGGGAAGATGGGCAGGGTATAAATTCAATAATAAATAAATAATAAATAAATAAATAAATTTGTTTTAAAAATGACTCTCTCTGCATCATCTTGTTCTTGGTGCCAATGCACACTCAGAAGTAGTGAAACAGTACAGTTTGCTCCCCGCTGCCCCCACCCCTCCGGGAGGCCTCGGAGCCATGCAGGGTGTGGTGTGGTGTGGCGGGGAGCGATCAGCTTCCGCATATCGCGGATTTTCATATATCGTGGGTCGGGTGGGTCCCTAACCCCCACAATAGGCGGGGGGTTACTGTAAAAAGTTTATTAAAAGATAGACTTGCAGCAGTACAGAAAGTATTTGAAAACAGAGAGCACAGATAAAGGTTAGTAGAACTAGTGGTAGAAATCCCAAGCCCCTCCCTAGCTCAAGGGACCAAGGGTCCCTTAAGGGTTTGAGACAGCATAAGCCTGCTGTACTGGACAGACTTCAATGTCTTCACCAGCATCTTATATACCCTTCCCTATGACATCAAACTTACGTATCCTACATGTGCCATTCCTTGCCAACTTATGTATCCTACAAGTGTCATCCCTTGCACGTTTTCTTCATTCATACCCAGTGGACTGTCAAAAGCCAGGATGACCTGACCTTAGGCTTGCCTCCCACTCCTAGATAACTACAAAATATTCACTTTCAGGAAACTGACACCTCCGCAACTTATCTTCTGCGGTCATGCCAACCCTTAGCTGTAGAGAAGATGGGTCAATGAGACCTCCTTTTTTTTTTCTTCCAGGGAACTGTATCTGATAGTCACAGTCAGGATGTTTTAATAACATAATGCTTATATGATAATTTGACTCTTCTCAACCTTATCACAACACCTATGGATTACTTGGTTTAGACCGGTTGGTGAATCAGTCTTAGGAAGGGGCTGTGATTCAAAACAGAGGGGGAGCTGGAGAAGTATCTGCAGGATTTGGGGGTTCTACTAGACTTTATTTTTTTCTGTAAGCAATTCCTACTCAGGTATAGCGTTCATGAATGGAACCCAGTGTTGTAGCATGCAGTTTGTGGCCGTGTTTCTATTAAAGTTCTTGCTTAGTTATTTGTAAAGCTTGTGTTTCCAATACTCAGTAAAGAAAGATAGACCTATAGAACCACGAGAGTGGTACACATACCCAGACTATTTTACTTGTGGTTCTGTTTTAGGTGACCTCACCCCCTTTAAGCATCTAACAGGGATGAGCAGGACAAAACCCTTATTATTTATTTGATTTTGGTCCAGAATCGAACTTGGGTTCTTTCTCTTCAGATTTCCCATTCTGGTTACTGGTGCTAGACTCAGATAAATCTTACAGAATCTTTGAAACTCTTTTTTTTTAAGAGCAAGGGCAAGGCAAAAATCACAGTTCAGGAGAAAGAAAAATAAATCATCCTTGAACCTGTTTAGTTACTTATTATACTTTAAAGGTCACATTTATCATCACATCACTATCCTCATCCTCCCCAATTCATCAGCAGGAAATAATGCAGATGAGTAAAAGGAATCATCATCATCATGATCATATTCAAAATAGTATGCAAACTTATTAAAGGCAATATTATCAAGCCCCCTCAACCCCAAACATTGCATTTGGTGTGGTTTCAAATTCTTCTGACTTAAAAATGTGTAACTTTTTTTACTAGGCCTGTATAGCACAGTTTACCATTTGGTTAACCTTGGTCAATCGTTTTAATTTCTTTTGCAGTAATCTTGAGGATTTGATGTGTTTGCAGCAATACTGAACCTATTGACCTTTATGGCATTACCAAGGCCAGGAAGACTAGCTCTTTCCTTTCTCTAACAATTCAGATTCTGTAGCAATTCAAATATCTGATTCTATCCTGGCTAATTGACTGAAGTAGCAGTGGCATTGGAAGAAGCATATTTCTTATCAGCCTGTCTATCCCTTCAGTACCTCATTGCTCACAGTAATTTGGCCAGTGCCTTAGGCTTCTCATCATAGATTCCAAGAAAAGCATAAGAGAAGCAGCAGTAGCAGCAGTAGAAGAAGAATATTACCTCCCAGGTAGAGATGGGCCCGAACTGCTGGTTTGGCGGTTAATACCGGTTCATCCTTCAAATGAACAGGTGTTTGGCATTTCTTAGCTTGCCTCCTCTGGCATGTGCCCACTCAGAGGCAGTACCTAGAGAAGGCAGGGCAGGGCAGCTGGTACGCTGTCTCTGAGTGGATGTCCACTGAAGGAGGTAGGGCTGGAAAGCACTGGACAGGTGTTTGTCTGAAGGACGAACCTGCAGAAACCACTGAACCACAGTTCATACCCATCTCTGTTTCTTGTATTTCACCTTAGCACAATTTTGGCCAGTGTGAACCTTAGCTGTTGCAGACATAGGAGTATGATCTCTACACACACACACACACACACACACACAGAGAGAGAGAGAGAGAGAGAGAGAGAGAGAGAGCGCAACACCACCTCCCGTTTGCAGGGAGTGTCTGTTCCTAAGTTGTCAAGACTGAACAACCAAACACAACAGCTTGAAAACCCCCTGGGGAAAATAGTGAATTTTAGTGATGGCTACAGGAGAGGCCACTGTCAGTAATTTGGCATGATGAGCTTTCTTCTTCTGGTCTCCAGTTCCATTGTGTTTCATATAGTCACTGTTGCTGCTGCTGCTGCTGTTGCTGCTACTGCTGTTATCGTTGTTGTAGGTGGTGGTGGAGTTATTTTGAAATGCTGTTTTTAATTTTTGACATATGATTACAAATCCAGAGTTCATTAGATCAACTATGGATTCGTTTGAACCAAATCAGTATCTGGCTTTGTGTGATGAACTGGCCGTTGAATCAAACTTTGGAAACTATGCAGAGCCCTCGTAATGACAATATTGAATTAAGCAACTGCCTAAAACTTATGTAATCAGATTCAAAGGATTCCTCATTTGGACTAGGAAAAGTTCCTCCTATTGAAGATAATTCAGAGAACCCCCCCCCCCCCATGGCTATCAAACATGCTAGCTGAGGGATTGTACAAACCATAGCACAAAAATTTAGCTTTCCCAAGAGCTATTCATTATTTTGTATTGATGGGTGTAATCTCTGTTGATGTTTTGAATGTGTGAATGGGCCACTAGCATTGTTCTCAAGTAGTTCCTGTTTTTGTGCTGGTATTTCCTTCCTATCACTATTGTATTTCAGATTCCAGATTCTCCCTCTCATGAAAATGTTTTATATTCTTGTGCACTTTAATTTAAAGGGACACACCCTTGCCATCTGTTTCCTATGGATTAAAAACCATTTCTAGTCATATTTTAAAATCTTATACCTTTGGGACACGCACAGTTTGCCAACATATTTGTCATTTTGTGTGCGTTTTTCTCTCTGAAAAGCATCCTAATTTTTAAGAGCAGACACATTCTCCAGATGTTCCATCCCACTGGTATTCTCTGGAGATGTGAAATGGACATCTCCATATCAAAAAACAAAGCTATTTTCTCACTCGTCACTAGATATTATACTACACATAAAACCTCAAAACATATTGTTTTTGAAATTGATTCACTTCACGTGATTGGTTGCCAGTTATCAAGTGAATGGAAATTGAATACAGAGGGAGCAGGGCAAGCATGAATAAACTTGAGAACAAGCACTAAAAGAGAATTCCCTTTCACGTCTCTCACATTATCTTGGTGTTGTATACTATTTTTGCAGGGTTTTTTCCTCAGAGGAAGGAAATGAAGTTGTCCTACTTTATTCTTCAACATATAAAAGAATCACCAAGTATCTTCTCCAACACTTGGGTACCAAAGAGCTTAACACAAAGATGAGGTTTCAGGGATACCTTTTGAGCACTTCAGAATACAGTAGGACTCCTGTGTCCACTGGTTCATTATCCACTTATTCAGTTATCCACAGCTGGCAGAAGAAAAAAATTAAATATTGAGCAGCTGCAAAGCAAGCTACTGTGATAAAACAGCAGCTGTAAAGCAAGCTACTGACACAAAATAGCAGTTTTGGGGAATTTTCTCTCTTATCCACAGTTTTCATTATCCACGGGAATGTCTGGACTCAATTCCCAGTGGATACCAGGATCCTACTGTGTTGTTTCATTGTGGTTGCAGTTTGCCAGAACACTCCATTGTAAAGTGTTCTCATTAAAAACAACAACACATCACTAATCTCAGAATATAACCTGCTCCACACTGAGTAGAAGTGTAATAAAAAGCAAATGCTGTATGCTAAACATGGTTTGCTTTTATTGGGCCCTCAAACTTTATTACCAAGCAATCTTATTTATCATTCAACACCCTCACAATAGCATATTTCCTTCTTCCTTAATTGCCCCCAAATTTCCTCCAGCTGCTGTCTCTCCACCACCAAAACTTTGTCTTATCCATTAGACATATTTAAATTTCCTCTTTGTTTAGTAATCTACATTTTCCCCGCACCCTAAAATTACAGCCTTTTCAAGGCACAAGTCCTTCCATTCAAATAGCTCGAACACAGTACAATTTTAGCATCATATAATTTCCTGCATAATTGCTAAATCATTTTCTTCTTTTCTCCCACCCCTCATTAACCAAAAAAGAAAAGAAAAGACAGAAGTATCTGTGGAGGCAGGGCAAAAAGAGTCAGGAAATGTTATAAAGTAAAGATGGCCCTGCTTGATGCTGCAGTGTGTCTTGAAATTACAAATCCATAAAACAATGCTGGCTCTGTGCTCAAATTTTACATACCTACGTACTTTTCCATTCAATAAATCTTAAACTCTCAGGAGGCATGGGCCATTCAAGTTTGGCCTATGCCAAACTCTTTCATGTATCTTAATAAAAATTCAAGATGTACAGCAAAAATAACAACAACAAACAACATCAACAGCAGCAGCAGCAGCAATTAAAATAGAGACATTGGGGTGAGGGCAGGAAGATCTGGTATTTATAAAACTAAAAGTAACACATTTTCTCTCTTTTGTCTCATGAATGTTTTGTCATAATGGATTTTCATTTTAATGTTCCAATTACATTTGTGACATTATTCCAAACTGAATAGCACTAATGACTTCCATTATTATTTACATGCATTCTTAATTATAAGGTTCTGCATCTCACTCATAACACATTCCATCTTTCTCTTTCCCCTCTCTCCAGTAACCAGACAGAAGCAAATTTCTTTTAGCTTTCTGAGGTATAAAAGCCCACAATGAATTAGCCCCCATAATAGCTCTTCAGAATGTACAAATAAACCAAGCCCCCTACAGAACTGTAAATTAAGGGAAAGAAAAGTAGAAGTAGCCACATTTCTTCCTGGGGACAGTGGTGGTTTATATCAGGTATACAGATAAGTCAAATCTATTTAAAGCAGTATATATGCAAACTTAATTTGAGAAAATATACAGTAGATCAAATAGATTATTAGTAAAAACAGATCCCCCCCACCAAATTAGTAGCACAAAGAGCAATAATATATATTTATTTGACTTTTAATTTTATTGGATATCTTCCTTGAGTTAAAAATGTTTGCAATTTATTTCTTACAGCCACAGAGGCAGGGGAAGCATCTACTCTCCCTGCAGATGTGCCATCGAGTTGCCACAGTTAATGGATTATTTCCCTTTGCCAAAAACTCTCCAGGAGGATACTATCACTGCACCTACATTAAAGATGTTCATGGTAATTATTTTTTCATATTTCTTTTATTTTTGGTTCTTTTTGAAGGTGTCTATTTTATTTCATGTTCTGCTTTTCACATACCCGTCCCTTTACTTTAAGGAAAGGTAAAAGCTCTTCTAGATCATTCATTTTTTCGTCATGTTTTCTGAGAGACCAATGGACTAAAGAACCTTTAAAAAACGTCCTTAAAAAGCAGAGGAAAGGCAACAGAGAATCAGTCTGTTTCAAAAGCAGGTAGCCATACACAAGAAAGAAAAAATACCATCAGACCTATATGGAGAATAGTTTTCATTAGCACATTCACACATCCCAGTGGCACTCTGGCACCATGACAAAGTTCACTCTGGCACCATACACCTCACAGAGGTGCACAAAAGAAAATCCCACCACCACCAAACCCTGACCAAAAGACACACCTCTAACAAAGTAAATATAAAATAAATTAACCAAATAATGATTGTAAGTAATCAAAGAAAAAAATATATAAAATAACGTACACACAGAGCTCCCCCTCCCCCGCCAAAAAAAAAAAAAAAGCCCAGGAAGGAAGCAAGCAAATAAAGGCTCATAACCAGACTTAAAATTATGTGCAGAGTGTTCTCTCCTCACACCATTTGATATTTTCTCTTATTTAAGTTTAACAGGCAGTGGCAGGCAGTCCAGGGAGGTATAAAAATGCAAGCAAGAATAGGGCCGAGGAACCGGGGGGGGGGAACCCTCTGCCCTCAAATCAGGGAGAACAATATTTTTTTAAAAAAATCATCCCAATCAAGCCTGCTAGGAGCAGCAAAAATATTCCAATTTGTTAGGACTCCATCCTTATTAGGAAAAAAGGGCAAAAAGAGAGGAATGGATCAAATGGAAGCAGGTTGCAATTCAAGATGGGGCACACCAGAAGCTCAGCAGCAAACACTAATCCCACTAGGAGTGGGATTTAGCATTATTTCTCAGTGGGTTCCAGGCCATTTTATATTTACAGATTCAAAAGTCCTACCCACTCCTCTGCACATCCTGACTGGCTGTGCTGAAAAACCCTCACAATACTCGCATTCCTATGGGAAAACAAAAACGAAATGGAATGGAATGAAACTTTCCATTTCATTTCATTTTTCTTTGAGGGGGCAGTTCGTTATTCATTTTGTTATGTAAAAAAATGAATATCAAAACAAGTAAAAATTAGTTCAATACCCATCTCTACTTTTTTCTGTTTCCAGACCTTAAGCAATTTAGGTTATTCTCTACGGAGCATGTGCCAGTTTGCTAGTAACTTTCTTAAAAACGATGCCCAGAATTCCACATGGCATATCAGGTTAGGACTAGAGATGGGCACAAAACAGAAATATAGTGTTTTGTTTTGTTTTGTTTTGTTTCAGTCTTCATTTCATTTCATTAATAACAGATTTTTTAAAAAGATTTTTTGTCATGAAACGAAATGCTTCGTAAGACTATATGCAATGGGGAGCTTTCATTTTTATATTTAACAGTGAGCCCACTGCCCTAAATCAAAGACCCTCAAACCATCCAAACAATTTGCTTTCAAGCAAAAAACCCTCTGAAAACAAGCTAGAAACCTAATAGCTAGCTGCTGCATCGAGAGATTGGGGAGATAAACTCATCAGCTGATCGATGTGGTGAGGGAAGGAAAGAAAATAAAAAACCCCTCCACAGTCCTACTTAAAAAGGAAAGGAAACCAATCAGTTTAAATCAACTTGCAGACACAGCCAGCGAAGGGAACAGCTCAGTTCATGGGCTGGCTATTCAGGCAGATCAAAATTGGATATAAGCTATCTCAACAGCCGAGGCATGGGAAGAAAGAAAAACAAAGCATTCAGTTTTTTAAAAATAAACCTCCTGTTCTCAAGATGGCTAGATCAAGAGGCTAGGACAAATAGTTTCATTTCTGAAACAAAAATGGTGTTTCGTTTCATTTCTTGATGATGCACTGTTTTCTGTTTTGTTTCCTTTTGTAAGCTTACAAAACGACAAAACAGCGTGTCATTTTTGTAAGGTGCCCATTCCTAGTTAGGACTCATGGAAGCAGAATAAAATATGAATGTCTTTGATTTTGATTTACCACTTCCATCCATGTCAACTAGCATTGCACTACCCACCCACCCCTGGAACAGTAGTGTTGATTCTTTTTTTAGCTTGTGGACTTTTAGATCCTTTTTGCATGTACAACTGCCAAGTCAGAAGTCACCCATCATTATTTGTGCATCTGATCTTTCTTGCCTAAATGTGGAACATTGCATTTTACCCTATTCAAACTCAGTATTTTGGGGCTTTGGTCCAGTTCTCCAGCAAACACATGTAGGTTACATGACTGAGAGCTGGATATGGAAAGGTGACGTCTCCTGCCTTTCAGAGCAGTAAGATTTTCCAAGGGGGCCCCTCAAACTGGCAACCAGTGACATCATTTAATTTTGACTTGTGTTATGCATACTCCTCCAGCAGAAGTTTTCAAGGGAAAAGGTGAGAAACTATGTTTCATTGTAGTGTTCCGCTCAATTGAGAACCATTTTCTTTCAACATATACAAAAATGCTCATTTATACAGTGCCTGGGCAAAAGGAAAATTTTTTGCATGAAACTTTCTCATCTTTGAAGGATGACTAAAAACATTTGCATTAATATTATGATTTCTTTTCAGAAGTCCGTGAAATTGTATAGACAAAAGGAGAAATCCTATTACACACATTTTGGGATGTTAATTTCAACTGGCACAAACCTAACATTTTTCATGCTACAATTATTGGATGAGCAATACTCAAGTGCATCAACTCGTCTCTCCACAGTCCTCGTCTCTTAGAAGTTGATATACTGGTATGAAGAAAATGATGTTAGCGCTCAAAAAATAGGAAGCTCCACGCCCCTGAAATCTAATATTCTACATTATATAAGCTCTCTCTTATGCACCTAAAAGAATGATGCACCCATAACTAATTAAAAATAGAATTTCAGCTAAATTTGTGGCACACTGCAACCTAATAGCAAGGAGGCCAAATCCCTGGTGGCACAGCTGAAATATTTTTCCTAGACCCCTTTCTTTCTATTCACAGATGACAGCAGGACCTGAAAGAGGGCTTTTGAAACATACTGAAGTTCCCTGGCAGGCTTATATGGGAAGCCTGAAATATTCAACTTCCTGAAAGGCTAAATTAGGATGGACCAAATGTAGCTCAGGGGCCCCACCATGTCATCCGAAAATGAATTAAATTCCTTCAAAACATGGCAAATAGAGATGGGCACGACTCAGAAAAATTGTTTGTTTTCGTTTTCGGCTAGGGGTCCGTTTCGGCTCGTATCCGTTTTCGTGAGCTAATTTCAAAATTTTTCGTTTTCGTTTCGTTACGTAATGAAAACGAAAAAAACAACAAAAACGAAAAATTTTTCGTTTCTTTCCATTTAGCTCCATTATGTGCTTTTCCAGCAACGAAAAACGAAAATTGGCTCGAAATTAGTCGTTTCGTTTCCGTTTCCGTTCCAGTTCTGAGCCGTTTTTCGTTTTTCGTTTCGTTACGTAACGGAAACGAAAAACAAAAACGAAAACGAAAATACCGCTGTCGTGCCCATCTCTAATGGCAAATTATATTCAACACTACAGTTCTGTCAAACACAAGGCTGGGGCTTGTTTCTGATCAAATAGACTGGCTGGTTTTCTTTTCAACTGAGGAGGGCCTAAATAAAGTATCAAATTCCAGTGATTTTGGGGATAATGTGGTGGCAGGAGAAACAAGTCCTAGTTGGAACTAGAGAGCAAAATGGCTCCCAGACATACTGAAGTTACCCACCCTTGGATAAACTTCCTCCTCATGTAATAAGATATTTTAAAAATAGCAGTTGTGCCCTATGAAGACTCTGGGGGGATTGTTATGAAAACATTCATTTCTCTAGTTGCTTCTCTTCTTTCTGGTTCCATGGATAACATTTATAGCTTTGAAGGTCAAAACCAGCATTCTGAATTGAGCCCAGAAGAGATCCAGCAACAAGCAAAAATTTAGAGCATCAGTACAATGTAGAGAACTCCTGCCAGGACCTTCACAGCCATGTTCTGGGACAATTGTTGCTTTAAATAGTCTGCAGGGAGACCCATATTTATTTATTCAGTTCTGCAAAAGACCTCTCACATATGAATTTGAAGTATTTATTTATTTATTTATTTATTTATTTATTTATTTATTTATTTAT
>JAHTLZ010003542.1:37233325-37257309 GCA_023846285.1 Phrynocephalus versicolor
TATTTATTTATTTATTTATTTATTTATTTATTTATTTATTTATTTATTTATTTTAAGGCTTATATACCATCCAACTTCCCGAAGGAACTCCAGGCAGTTCACAACACACAAAATGGAAACAATTAAATACAGCATAAAATAGTAGTAAAATAATTTAAACCTAGGTAAAAAGTGTGTATAGGCAGATGGCGCGGGGGGGGGGAGAAACATAATTAAGAGTCACCAAATGCCTCCTGGAACAGCAAGGTCTTCAGTGTTTTCCTGAAGGCTGGCAGGGACTGTGCAAGGTGCAACTCACTGGGTAGGTGGTTCCAGAGTGTTGGGCCAGCCACAGAGAAGGCTCGGGCATGAGTAGATGATTTTCGAGCCTCCCTGGGCGTGGCCACCTGCAGCGAGAGCGCCCGCGACACTCTAGTTGGTTGGGCCGAAGTTGTACTGTACTTCTCTGTTATATTTTTATTAAAAATTCTAAAACTACAATACAAAATATAAAACAACAATATAAAGTGGAATAAAAAATACATTAAACAAAACTCATACAAATATAGCAAAAAACGACCCTGTGCTTAAGCCCCCACCCACCCCCGGGACTTAACAGAGTTACAACTCTTAAGGTATTGACCAGCCCATTTCCCTCCAGAAATACATTGAGTCATCTCCTGATGTATACCCTTTACCTTTTTGAAATACATATGCCAATAGTTTATCCCATATTCCATTAAAATTGTTGAACTTTCTCAAACTTTTCCTAATTTTAATTTCACAAATCGGTTTATCATTAATGGCCATATTCCATAGGTCTCTATATCATTCTCCAATGTCATTTGGTTATTGGATTTCCAGTACCTTGGCACAATGCAACCTTGCTGTCATTATCATTATAATCATTATAATTACCAATTCCACCTCTTCTTTCTTTAGTTGTGTATCTGCAACCAGATTCAGCAATGCCATTTGTGGAGACATTTGAATCCTTTCCCCTAATATTTCTTGAATTTATTTAAAAACCAGTATCCATTCCATTTTCCTTGTCTCACACGCCCACAACATGTGTAAATATGTCCCTTTTTCTTTTTTACATCTCCAGCATATTGGAGAAATGTCTTTATTATATTTAACTTTGCAGGTGTTATATACTGAGCTGTTATATACCCATGGCCTACTTGACGCTCCCGAACGCCCCCCACAGTTGACTCTTGGAGCGCATGCATGAAAGCTCATGCATGCAATTCACAGCGGCAGTGGAGGCGGTGGCTCAGGCAGCTAGAGGACCCCCAGGAGGTCTTGCCTTCCTAGCCCAGCCACATTCACACCAAATTCAAAAGGATCAAGCAGCCTCCCTCCTCCTTCCCTTCGTCCGAGTGAAGGGGAGGAGGGGGAAGGCTCAGTTCTTTTGAATTTGGCGATGTGTGAGCACTTTCCAAGCCACTTCTTTGCTCTGAACAGACACCAGGGAATTTGTCATCTGGCCAGGTAGGGGGGAAATGAGGGACCCGGCCACTGGCCCTCCTGCCACTTCTCTACCCCAAAACTGTGGCAGCGGCAGCTCAAGGACCCCAAGGAGTTATTGCATTCCCCACCCAGCCTTGTTCAGCACCAAATTCAAAAGGATCAACCAGTCTTCCTCCTCCTCCCATTCCCCGAGTGAAGGGAAGGAGGGAGAAGGCTTGGTCCTTTTGAATTTGGTACTGTGCGAGTACTCTCCCAGCTGCTTCTTACTTTGTGAGGATGCCAAGGCACTTGGCATCTGGCCAGGGAAGGGGGGGAACAGCCACTGGCCCTCCAGCTGGTTCTCCACCAGGAGTGTCACCAGGGAGCTTGTCAGGCATCCCAACGCCAGCCCAGGTTCCTGCATGACATTCCAGTGTACGAGCAGGGGGAAACTCCTCCCAAACACACCGCTACACGCGACACAAACTCATAAATACTATTTGCAGATAGGCTATTAGTTGTATAAAGATTCTTTTAATATTCTTGGAATGCCTCCATCTTTTCTTTCAATTTATTACACCTTTTGCCATGTATTGCCCCTATCTTTTTATTTTTCTTTATTTGTGTCATTTTTGCTAACAACTTGGAATGTTTATTATTATGCACATAATATTCTCTTGTCAAATATATTAAATTTCACTGTACTGCTTCTAAATGAATTCCCGACTTACGATGCACCCTTTATCTGAAAATCCTGACTTACGAGTACAATTCCATTGGTTTTTAAATCCAGCTGCCTTATGAGCAAAATATAGGGTTTTGCTGACTCACAATTGCTTTTCTTTAAAAACTGTTTCTCCTATGGCGCTTTGTGTTTGGGAGGGTTTAAAATACCCACACCATGCTTCCCGCCCTCCGTTGGTTGTTCGAGGTGAGGAATGAGGAGGTGTGGTGTGGTTTTCTAGAGCGAGTTGGAGATTTGTGGAGCAATTTTGGAGCGATTTTTTTCCCCACACTTCTCTACTGCTGAAAAGGTAGGTTGATTTTTCCTCTCTTATTTTTATATTCTGTACTGTAAATTTTTTATGTGTTTACCGGTAGGGGGTCCTTTTTTTTTTTGCAATTTTTATTTCAAGATCTATTATTAAAATGTGTGCCTGGGATGTGGGGGGGGGAGCATTCCATGTTTAAGATTTGGTTTCAACTGCTAGTCTTTATGGGTGATTTTTGTTTTTGCAATTCTTATTTCAAGGTCTTTTATTAAAATGTGTGCCTGGGATGGGGGGGGGGCAGAGCAAGCCATGCTTCAGATTTGGTTTTAAATGATCCTGTTTGGATTTTGGGGGTCTTTGCAAATTTTATTTTATTTTTTATCAATGTGTCCTTCAGAAGCCATGTGTCCTTGGGAAGCCATGTTTAAGATTTGGTTTCAACTGCTGGTTTTTAAGGGGGATTCTGTGATTTTTATTTTTATTTTTGTCCACTATGCCTTGGTGCCCTTAAAGCTGCACTGAAAATTGACCTACTTCAGGTCCAGATCCTGTGCTGAGTTGGTTCTGTTAATGAGGGCAGAGGATGCTACATGTCCAGTTTGCCTTGATGCCTTCAAAGCTGCACTAAAGTGACCTGCAAGAGATCCAAATCCTTTGTTG
Source organism: Phrynocephalus versicolor (assembly GCA_023846285.1). Taxonomy (NCBI): domain Eukaryota; kingdom Metazoa; phylum Chordata; class Lepidosauria; order Squamata; family Agamidae; genus Phrynocephalus; species Phrynocephalus versicolor. The sequence goes on from JAHTLZ010003542.1 coordinate 37,236,409, forward strand.
AGTGGGTCCCGTTAATGTGGGTAGAGGGTGCTGATGTCCAGTGTGCCTTGATGCCTTTAAAACTGCACTGAAATTTTACCTGCATCAGGTCCAAAACTTATGTTGTGAGGGGTTTGGTAATGTCAGTATGCCTGCCTGGCTTTGAACTCCACTGAACTGTTCTGTAGCATGTTTTTACAGTATGTGGTGTTGGAAATGTTTGTTCTTTTTTCTACCAGTCAAATTAAATCCACAGTACATTTGTTTCTATAACATAAATACATATAACATAGTTTTTGAGAGAGTAGCCATGTTAGTTTGGGAAAGCATATTAGACAAAGAGGGGCAGCAAAAAGTCTAGCTGCTGTATTTTAATGTGAGCTTTCATAGATCAAGATCACACCCTCAGACGTGTAATATAGACGGAGATACATACAGATACAGTGGTATCTTGAGTTACAAAATTAATCTGCATTTTCTTAACTCAAAATTTTCTTAACTCAAAATGCAGTTTCTCCTAGGAAGGCATTGGAAACAGGTTAATTCATTCCAAGTGAGAAACACCCCTCCCCCAAAAAAGTACAGTTAACAGGCAAGCAAACAACAGATGAGCAACCTACCTTATAACCACTTGAGAAATCCACCAAGGTTCCAAAAGTCCCAAAAAATGGTGCCAAACATTTCAAAAACAGGGCACTTCATGCAGGTCACTGAAAAACAGAAGCCACTGTTCTCAGGTTCCCTTTTCAAAATGGCTCCTTCTTCTTCCCAGTTGCAGAACTGTAATCAGGTTGCCGCAAGATAGCATTATTGCTATTACAAACAAGCAGGAGCCATTTCAAAAATGAGTCTTTCCTCTCCTTTTCTCTTTCTTTTCCTAACTAAAAATGTCCTATACCAGCAGTTTTCTATTTGTAACTCAAATTTTTCATAACTCAGGACGTTTGTTACTCAAGGTAACACTGCACTTTGGTTTAAGAGTAACTTGGTTCAAGAGCCTTTTGCAAGACAAGCAAACATTTCTTCTAAATGTTGCCTTGATCAACAAGCAATGTCTTTCAATACAAGTAACTGCAAGTCACATGTGCACAAATGAGCCAATGGCCTCTCTCCCCACCCCACTTGATTGTGGGTGATTTTCTGGAGCGTTCTGTCTCAGACAGCCTCCAAAGATGGGGGAGAAGAGAAGAAGGGAGGTTTCCCTAGCACTAGCCAGGAACATTTGTAAAGGGGAGTGCAGGTTAAGGGTTATTTTTCTTTATATTGATATTTAATTTTTCATCATCTTTTTTATTTTTCAAACCATTTCTATTCATGGGGCAGTTAGTCAAGTGTGTATAGAGCTACAATTTGCACTTTATTATTGTCACATTAAAAACTCTGAGTAAAATCCAGTTGTTAGTCCCAATCAGAGCAGATTCCACAGTTAGGTACCTAAACCATGGTGTGGACTTCTAGCCAACTCGTTTTGTGAGTTTTGGCATTTTGCGTGTACAGTATGTGGTCTATTGAACCCCAGAAAAGATCATCTGAGTTTTCATTACAGTAGGACCCCTGTATGCATTGGGGATTGGTTCCTGCCCCCCTGCTTATAATTAAATCTGTGGATAAGAGCAAATGAGCGAGTGGGCAAGCAGTTGTGTGGTTGGTTGGGAACTCCCGAGCTGCACGACCTCCTCACTGCTGCTGCCGCCAATCTTACAGATGACTGGGCAGGTGGGAGCTCTGGAACTGCATGGTCTCCTCCTCCTATGCCCCCAATTATCTGGGCCCTTGCACCGCCAATCACCATCTGTGGATAACTGAATCCATGGATAGTGAATCAGAGGATATGGGGGTCCCACTGTATTTCTTATTGGGAAATTTGCTTAGATCTAAGAGTGTTTTCATTTACAAGCATGTTTCCAGAATAAATTATGCTTGTATATCTAGGAATTACAGTAGACACATGCATACAGACAGCCATCATCCATCAAAATACAGCAGTTACATCAAAATCCTGTGTGACACTATGGATAGAGTGACCAACTGGAACTCAAGAAATTGTTCAAATCTCTGTTTGGCCATAAGTACTCACTGAAGGGTGGCACTTGTAAAACCACTCCTTAAATATATCACATACCTTGAAAGCACTATTAGGGACACTATAATTGGCACATGAAAAGTAATTAACACATCAAAGGTATGTTCTACAGGAAAACAGTTGAATAGGCATTCATGAAAATATGGAAATCTGTGCTCAGTAAATCACCAGTGCAGGATTCTCTTCCATTAATCTTGATTATGATCATTGTTCACACATTTTTTGCATTCCTCATCCATCTCTCATTTGACTTGTGGTCTTTGCATTTCTGTTCTGACTGGCCATAAAAAGAGAGATAACTCTTTGTCATCTGCATTTCTGCTTGATTACCTTGTTTATCTGAAAAGTAACTACAATGTCCTAGTCACATTCCAACAACTCATAGAATTATAGAATCACAGAATCATAAGTTGGAAGAGACCTCAAGAGTCATCCAGTCCAACTCCCTGCCATGCAGGAACCCCCATCACAGGACTCCTGACAGATGGCTATCCAGCCTCTGCTTAAAAACCTTCAAATAGGGAGACTCCACCATCCTCTTCGGCAGCATATTCCACTTCTGAACAGCTCTAACCGTCATGAAGTTCCTCCTAATGTTCAAATGGAATCTCTTTTCCTGTAGTTTGAAACCATTGCCCAGAGTCCCTGGGCCACCCCACTGGTCACGTCTCTTGGAGCTGAAGAGAGCCATTTATGATCATCCTTTGGGTGCGATCAACCAATTACAAATCCACCTGATGAATCTGTACAGAGCCCCTAGGTGTTTCATGGACTATTGACCTGTACACACCTTCTTCTTGTTCTTCCTGGCACCACTCAGGGTTACCCAGTTAAAATAACTGAGTCTCAGTCAAGTTATAATGCTAATAAAGTAAAATAGCATTTATTGAATTCAACAAGCTGTTTCATTTTAAGGTTTTCTTGTGTGCCCTTAATTGAAAGTTCCATTAAGCAGATTACACTCACATTCTGTCCTTTTACTATTCTCAAATCTCTCTCATCTGTATCACATCTCACATCTAACTCTCATCTTATCTCTTTCATCTCATCTTATCTGACTTTCACCTCTCTCAGGCTGAGCCTTGTAGCATGTGGGCTCCACCTCCACAATCCCTCATTGGTCCACAACATTAACTCTTTACGTCCTCTTGCACAAACATATTTGACTATGGCCATGGTCACACCTGGGTTTCAATCCTGATTTTCTGAAGGTCCGGCTTTTCCTCTTTGTTCCATCACAGGATTTAATATGTGGGATAGGAGTTCCCACATCCAAAGCTTTTTTTAAAAAGTGCAGTTCAGCCCCCTTGGCCAGCAGGTGGCACTAGCAGTAAAAAAAAACTTACCATTTGGCTGGGGGAAATTAAAACTTGTAGGACCTGATACAGCTCCCTGTTTCTCCAAAGGAGGAGAGAAATTTAAAAAAAACATAGCCCATCGGCCCCAGGAACAGCCGGTTGGTGCTATGAAAAAAGAAAGAAAAAGAAACCCGGATCATCCGTGTGGTCCCACGACGTCTGCCTCCTTAAAAGCTGGATTTTCAAAGGGAGGCAAAAATCCCCTACCTTTGGGTAAGTCTTAGAAACCTCGCTTAAGGGTGCATTACCGGGTTTTCTTTTTTCTTTTTCTTTTTTCAAAAAGTCCGGTGGCCGTGGGGACGGCATTTTTAGACACAGTTTATCTGGTAATTTAAACTGCTTTTAAAGGCACGTGGGACCTGGGCCTATGAAGGGGTAAATGCCACACCATCTAACAATAGCACTATCTCCCACATTCTACTAACTTTTTTGAAAGAAGATGCTTATTGCAGAGATGCTCAAGCTGTTTACCCTATATGATTTAAGCCAAGGAGACCATGTGCTCTTTCAATTCCACATTTTCATATCTGAATGCAACACAGATGGTTCAGCAAACACTGCAGTAACTCTTCTCTAATTGAATTCATAGATACTACTTACTAGTTCTTAGAACTCGATAGAAGAAAGAGGTTGCAAGTGCAGAATGTGAATTGATTTCAGGGAGGATAATGGAGGAACAGATGAACGAAAGCTATATTCATTTTATTCAAGGTGCTCAACAATCTAAACACTACACATCTCAGAGTGTTTGTAGATGCTTGGCTTCAGTTATGCATCTGTTACACAATTGCTTCTATATTCTGACTCATGCTGGGGGGCTAAAATAGTTCTTTCATTTTAAATTAAGAAAGGAGTATTATAAATCATATACACAAGAAGTCCTGTCTCATTGCTATGGTACAAGTAATATGCCACAGCGCCTTAAATTGTAAGAAGTAACATTGCAGTGTTTCTGAATGCTAACAGATGCTACTGCTAGCTTGTATATATGCTGGGGGTAGGGGAGGAGATTGAAGGAACAGGAGGGTTTCCATCTGAAGACGTTATTTATTCATCTCCAGGTGTAAAGGAGAACCAAACAAAGCAAGAACATAAATGTATGCAATTATTTTGAAGAATGGTAGGGAGAGAGACATAGGGAACTGTTTCAGAGCAAGTCAGATTGTTGGTCCATGTGAGACAGGACTGCCTGCACCAGGCATGAGCAGGGCCTGTGCTTCCATTAAGGTGAACTACGCAGTTGCCTTGGGTGCCAAAATGGAGAGAGGGTGTTGGCCAGCCTGCTGCCCCCCACAGCCCCCCCACCGCGGCCCTCCGGGGCCGGGGGGGGGCGGGCGGGGCGCCGCGCGGGGGGGGGCGGGGGGGGGCCCATCACCATCCACCACCCCCCATGCCTGTCGCCACCTAGCACAAAACAGCGCCCCCCCCGCGGCCTACCACTGCCCCCGTGCCCATCGCCATCCGCCCACTGCCACCCATCGCTGTCTGCCCACCGTCCCCCACACCCATCGCCGCCCAACCACCCGTGCCCGTCACCATCCGCCCCCACACCTGTCACCATCCCCCACCATCCGCCACCCCGCTGCCACCCGCCCTACCCCCCCACCCCTTGCCTAGGGTGCAAAAAACCTAGCACCGGCCCTGGGCGTGAGTGACCTAGATCCCTCAAAGGTGGTTGAATCCAAACTCCCATCATTCACTGCTAACGTAGTCAACAATAAAATATTATTGGAAATGTAGTCCACTTAGTGTGTTTGGGGCTTATGGATCCATAGTGTCTGTCCGAGATTCCTTTCTCAGTTCTCACTGGAAGTATAAATGACTGATGGTTTAACCTTCTGCAGTCAAATCACATTTCCAGCCACTAAGCTACTGCCTTTCCCCAATAACTACTGGTGGTCTTATTCCGTTCCTCCCTCACATTGTTTAAAATGTACTTTCTTTTTACTTATTAAATATTTTGATTTTTGCTAGCTCCTTTTCTAAAACCAATATTTGTTTTTATCCAGGCACAAGTTAAAAAACAAGCAGGTCCCTTGACTGAACCCAACCAAGTAAAAATAATTTGGTAGGCACATCCAGATACCTCAATATTGTTGCTTGTCTCTAGATCCAACCTTGTTGTACATTGCTATTGAAGATCAGTGCCCAGGACTTAATGGCAACAGTCATTATGGCCATATGTACCTACCTCAGCCCCTATTCCATTAAGTGCCCCCATTAATCTTAATGTATATTGTCAGATGTGGGGTGAACCAAATAAATAAAATGAGACCAAAAGTAGAAAATATTTTTCTTACTAAAGCAGCTCCAGGTACTCTTTTCTGGAACTGTGGGAGAGTGATTTCATCAAGACAAGGTAGGATCAATCACGCTATTTGAAAGGATTTCCAGATGAATGACAAGTCATTAATTGGACCTGCTGAGTAAATACACTGTTCTACACAGGGTCTTGAGAATAAGATCTTGGAATGTCAAGTATACCTCTGTATGCTTCTATCAAGCATACCACTGAGAGAAGCATGAATTAAATCGAAGAGAAATATTAAGGAAAATAACAATTCTGCTTTCTTCTGAATCAAGCTACAACAGGTAAACACAATTTGATCATAGATTGTTTGTTCCTCTTCATTAGGCAAATTATCTGACAAATTGAAGTTCCTTTATTCTTACTTCCCACACACATTTTCACAAATGCATAAATGTAGATATAGCAGAGGAGTGGATTTTTATGCACTGCAGCCAATTTGGTAATCAACAAGGAATCTAAAAGCAGACTGAGTGAGAATGATCAGAGGTGAATTATGAGATATTATAATTTGTGCAGTAGAACATTTATGAACATTGCACAGGTATATATTCTACTGACTTAGGAGCCCCAAGAAATCATGCTGCTGTTCTATTTACTCCAATAGCTGTTTGTGGCACCCATTATTGCTCACCATTCAGTGCTGAAACCACCCTGGTGGTAACATGATTCAAGTACAGTAGTGTTATTATGTCTCTGTGGAGAGCTATTCCAACTAGGGATGGGCACCTTATGAAAAACAACACACTGTTTCATTGTTTCATAAGCTTATGAAACATTACAAAACAAAACAAAACAGCAAACAGCCTGTCACCAAGAAATGAAATGAAACACCACTTTTTTTTGTTTCAGACATGAAATGGTTTGTCCTAGTGGCAAGAAGCCTCTTGATCTAGCCGTCTTGAGAACAGGAAGTTTTTTTTTTAAACCAATTTATTTGTTTTTCCTTCCTCCTCTCCCACACCTCAGCTGTTACTTATCTCTGATCTTGATCTGCCTGCCTCCAGCTAGGCAGGAGCTGAGCTCTTCCCTTCCCTGTGCTGGCTGTCCCTTTGTCTGCAAGTTGATTTAAAGTTTAAACTGATTGTTCATTTCATGATTAAGTAGGATTATGGACGTTAATTTTATATATATTTTCCTTCTTCCTGTCGATCAGCTGTTGAGCTTATCTTTCTGATCTCTCAGTGCACCAGCTAGCCCTTAGGTTTCCTGCTTGTTTATAGAGGGTTCTTTGTTTGAAAGGTTTAAGGAGGATCTTTGATCTAGGGCAGTGGATTCCCTGTTAAGTAAAAAAAAAAAGCTCCCCATTATTTATAGCCTTACAAATCATTTCATTTCATGAGAAAAATTCTTTTAAAAAATCCATTATTAATGAAATGAATACTGAAACGAAAGGAAACAAAATGCTATATTTCTGTTTCATGCCCATCTCTAATCCCAACTAATCCACCCATAGTTTGAAAAAGAGGAACCTCAAATAGAAAGCTCAAATGACATAATACAAGCAGGATTGGCTCCAGATAGTTTGATGCCCAAGGTGGAGCTCTAAACAGCTCCTACCAGACCCATACGCTACTAATGTACAGTAGTTATGTATATTTTAATGGTTTTGCCTAGGGTTCATCCTTCATCAGAAATAAACCACCCAAACACTCATAGGGAAAAATGGCTATATTCCAACCCTTTTCTTCCAACACAGGAAAATGATCAGCTTGAATTTCTCCTTTCTGGGGTCCAAAAACAACAACTTGAAACCTGCATGCACTAGGCTTATGCCTCACCTATCTTGAAGCTCTGTAAAGTGAAGGCAGAGATGGGGACATTGGTTATTATTAGTTTTACTCTCCACCATGATGACAACCTTGGTTGCCAGCAGTCCAGTTTGATCTTTGGGAAACCCCGGCCTTGGGCTGAAAACATATTCACTCACTTGGGCAATCGGTGGTCATGTTGGCTGTTGGCCGTTGATGCCAATGTTGATGCCAAGTTCCTCTGGCACATTAGCCAGAAAAGCACACTACATTTTCCACTCCCTGGCAGTAAAAATCCAATATTAAGTAATATAACCATGGATGGAGCAGTAGTTCAAGGGAGAAATGGCTAGGAGCAGGTGTGAAAAGAGACATGAAAGAAGATCAAAAGTTCTTATCAGAACTTTCCATCTTTGACCCATCTGCTGAAATGGCAATTAAAAGACACCCTAGTGTAGAGCAGTGCCTAACAGTGTGCGTTTGGTGTTCTAAGTTCATGTTTTGCTTCAGCAATGAATTCATCAGACGGCATTAGGCAAACCACTCTTTCTCAAACCCTTCCAGCCTGTGTACAAGAATAATCCTCTGAGGATTGTTGTTAAGGGGACCTAGGACTTAAGCATATGAACATAGGTTTGAGCCCTTCAAATGCTATACAAATCTGAGTTATTTAAAAGTATCCTAAGCTGAAAATAAGGGCTGAACCTCATATTGCCTTTGTAGGCTGTTTCTGACAAGCTTGAAAAAGTAACCCCTGCTGCAGTATTAGATGAAAATGATTACCGCGTTTCTCCTGTTCTGTTCTGGGCAAATACAAATGTTATATTGTCTGTTTTTAATTAGGCACTGTGCTCCCTGGTATACTTATTTGATCTTGTCAATTTTAAAGCTGCTTTTTAATGCTTGGTTGGCAGTTTTTAATTGCTTGTCAAACACTTATTACAAAGCTTTCAGAATAACTACCCATTGTTCACAATGGATAAGCATTTCAAAATAAACAGTTGTAACCAGAACTGGTGGCTGCAATGATTTGCCAATCTGTTAGACATCTTTATCTACCAACCTGGATCCAATCCATCTTTTTTTTTCCTGAGAAAAATCTCAGAAGATTCAGCACGTGTGTATGTGAGTGTCCCTGCTTCCATTCTGCATCTTCTTCTGTTTCCCATGCAGGTAGAAGCTTAGATCCTAGACTTGCATTAATTTATGAGAGTTCAGGAAAACTGCTTACCTTGTCTAACAATTTTGCTGCCTGAAGTAAAGGACAAGATCTGCTCTCCCATGCCACATGTTGACTGGAGTGGGAGTTGTATTTTAATTTCAGTACTGCCAGTGGCATAGTTTCCTCCACTATACCTGATGGTAGAGGAGCAGTTCAGGGAATGAGGTTTTGCCACTGAACACAAAACAAGGTCCCCTGACATTTTAAATAGTTGAAGGACTATCTAATTCAAGTGTGACTTAGGCTCAGGGCTGGTGCTAGGTTTTTTTGCACCCTAGGTGAGGGGTGGGGGGTGGGGCCAGCGATGGGCGCGGGTGGCTGCGGGCAGCGATGGGCGGACAGCAATGGGACGGATGGCGGGGGCCAGCAGCAGGGGGGCAGTGGGGGCGGTGGCAGGCTGTCCAGCGCCCTCTCTCCATTTTGGTGCCCTAGGCAACTGCCTAGTTCACCTTAATGGAAGCGCCGGCCCTGCTTAGGCTGTATCCACAATTGTGAAATGCCTCACCAGTTTCCTTCACTGATGTCTTTTTTGTTTGTTTGTTTGTTTTTTGGAGGGGGATTCTGATGGCACATGTCCCTTCACATATTTTCTCACAAACGTGCTGAATTTGCCTCAAACCCTGCCAGCCAGGGACCTACTACTGTTTTTATTCCGCATTTCATCCCAAGTTACTTTTGATTTGAGGTTCTATGGGAACTCATGGTCCCATTTATTTGTATATTGCCAGTAGCTGTCCCTCCCCCCTTGGCTACTGCTAATTTTTTTCATATCCATTCTTCATTTTTATATTTAGCAAGCAGTCTGCTGATTCCTCCTTATGCCAATGGATGCCTTGAGTTCAGTTTTCTAGTGAAGTTATACTGGAAAGAAAGTAAAAGGCCAATATATGGCATCAAGAAAGGATCCTCACATTTTTTCTATGATTTTATGGGAAATTTTTGCAAAACTATCAACAAATTATTGACCCCGTTGATTTCCACAGACTACACCACACAAATCGGAATCCTTTGTCATGTGGTTCTTCACATGTGGACTCAGCTTAGATATGAAGTACCTTAAGGAAGGAGATTAGGTATCTCAGTCCCATCCAGAGTTAGAACTCCCTGGACAGCAGATTTAAGAAGCAGACAGGTCAGCTGGTGGCTGCCTTTCCCACTTGAGAAATATTACAGAGGTGTTATATTAATATTCAAAAATCCCAGGCATAGTCAATTAATATTATAAAAACATTAACTGGTATTGTTATTGTTGTTTATCTTTATCCACAATTCAAAAAGCTGGGAAATGACCCAATATTGCCACACAATATTATACCCACATTGCCAGCAGGAAAAAGGATGCCAAAGGGCGCGGAATCTGGGTGTGCTCCTGGACCCGGCGCTTACCATGGAGGCCCAGGTGGCGTCGGTGACCAGGTCCGCCTATTACCATCTCCGTCAGATCGCCCAGATCCGCCCGTACCTCGACGCGAACTCTCTGAGAACAGTGGTCCAAGCTCTGGTGATCTCGAGGCTGGACTACTGTAACGCCCTCTACATGGGGTTGCCCTTGACTCTTCTCCGGCGTCTGCAGCGGGTTCAGAATGCGGCGGCCAGGCTGGTGGCTGGTGTGCGTCGTTATGACCACATCACCCCAGTTCTGGCCCGCCTGCACTGGCTGCCCATTGCAGCCCGGATTAGATTCAAGGTCTTGGTTTTAGTTTATAAAACCCTCCATGGCTTGGGACCGGACTACCTGGCAGAGCGTATCGCTCAGCGATCAATCTCGGCCCATCCCGTTCGGCAGGTGCGAGCGCACATGCTTCGGGTCGCCACCCCTCGTGAAGCCCGGAGGACGAGTACTCGGACCCGGGCTTTCTCAGTGGCGGCCCCTAGCCTCTGGAATTCCATCCCCAGTGAAGTGCGCTCTGCAGAGTCCCTGCTGGCCTTCCGGAAGGCGTTAAAGACCTACCTTTTCCGGGAGGCCTTTGGCGATTTTTAACTTTTTTTTTTCTTTTCTCCTCCGCCATCGCAAACTATTTTATTTATCATTGTTTAGCCTTGAGGTGCTATTAGGCTTTTAATCTGTTTAGTGTCATTATTATTTGATTATCTTGTCTTTTGTAATTTTATGGCTATTGAGGCCTTGATGTTTGTAAGCCGCTTAGAGTACACATTGTAGATAAGCGGGGTATAAATACAATAAATAAATAAATAAATAAATAAAGCAAAAGCCAGCATGAATGTTGACCATACTAGTAGCAGGTAGCCTCTTCTGCTTACTACTGCTTATTGAAAAAAAATCAGCCCTTACAATTACTTTGTTTGGGTGAGAAGTAGTGAACTGATGAATAAAGGAGTTTTGTAGTCTGGTACCACCAGTGTTCTGAGACACCCAACTCCATCTGCTTTTTAAGATCTTCTAGAAGACCCCTCTCCCAGTCTTTTTCCCCTTTGTTTTTTGAAATAAAAGAAGGGATGGAGACGGAGTTGTCAAAGAATGTCAGTAGAAACCAAAGGGACAAAAGATAGGGATGAATTGAAAAAATTATCACATATTCTGACAAATTTATCTGATTTGTCAAAATTTGTCAATTCATATTCATCACAACCATTTTCTCTAATGAATACAAACTGGTAATTTTTTTTTTTTAGAAATTTTTCATCTGTTAATTTTTTGGGTACCCAAAGTACCTGGAGACACCAAACTGGAAGGAAGCATCCCCTTACTTTCCCTTGCAACCCCCCTGAGTCTGGCGGAGATTGAATTTTTGACATCTGAGTTATATACCTCCAAATTCTTACCCCCCCCAACAAGGAAAGTTCTCCCCAGGCATTTAGAGACTCCGAACTTGCAGAGCTGCTTCCTCAGACTCCCCTCTGCAGTCACTCAAAGTTTGTTGAAGATTGGGTTCCCCCAACAAATATGATAAAGGACACTTTCTGGGGGGGGGGACCTTTGTATAACTGTGATGTCTGAAACACAATCTTCACCAAACTTAGAAGGAGTGTACAGAGAGTCAGAAGAAGTTTCTCTTGATATTTGATGTCTCTAGTTGCCTGGTGGGCATTTCCAATAGGGCCTCCTTAGGGGTGCATAGCTCAGATGTCTGAACCCCAATCTTCACCAAACATGCAGAGATTGTAGAGGAGAGGCAGGAAAAGGCATTCCTGCAAATTTGGAGCCTCTCCAAATGGGGGGATTTTACAGAAATTTAAAGGGGAGAAAAATCAATTTATCAATTTTTCAGTTTGTCACTGGAAATTTGATTTGTCAATTTGTCAATTCATGAACATAATGAATCATGAATCATGATGAATCACATTTTGTAAAGTTGTTCCCACCTCTAATAACAATGAGTATGTGATACTAAATGGATCAGTGGATACAATACAAAAATAATAAGAAAAACACCTGCTTCTGAAAGAACAGGAAATATTGAGTCTCTTTTGGGAGAGACTTTCAGAATCTGGGGGGGGGGTAGTCTTTCTGCAACCTCTGTGCCAAATTTAGTGCCTGTTAGGCACCAATAATACAGATATTAATCAGCATATGTCATTTTATATCGATCAGTATAATTTTCAAGTCCTCTTTTCTGGTGATGTGTAAGTATCCAACCAACACTTACTGCCTGAGTTAATCACCTCATTCTGACTCCCTTTCCTTCCTCCAGCCAACCTTGTTCTTCAGAAGGCCTTAGTAGAAGGTCATGCTCAGCTTGAGATGAGACAAAAAGCTTGTGTCAGTGGGTGGTTAGTATAGAAGCCTGGAGGTGGGTGGGATGGAAAACTTATTTCTGTTTAACAAGTCTTAAGATTCATGTCTAATCTGAATAGTTCCTTCTGTTCTATCTAGTCCATCATGGTCATTCCTGTGTTACTAAAGATGTCCGCCACCAGCCAACCAAAAAGGTTTTGGGAGGTACAGCTGCAAGCAGAAGAGAAAATGGAGAAGGAAAATTCACATTCCTGTATGCCCTAAAGTTATCTTAGCACTGAATAAGAGTCTTGAAGCAGCAGGAAAAAAGGAAGTCCAAATACAAGATGGATTGATTCCATGAAATAAGATATTTGCAAGCTTCAGTTTGCAAAAGCCGAACATATTTGTTAATGATAGGATATTCTAGATGGCACTCTTTTACTGGATGTCCAAGGGCGACTTGAAAATACATAACAATAACATCTGCATTAGGAAAAAAGACACAACCCTTAAAAGTGCAGCACAGTAGAGTGTCCAATGAGGATACAAAAAGGGCATCAATCATTGACATCCTTTAATCTTCCCCCCAAATTCATGAATTATGATTTGGTTCCCATGGACTTGCAGAACTTGTCTGTGAAACGTGCTAAGCTCTTTCAAACATTACTCTCTTTTCTCAGAAATTGCTCAAGTAAATGGAGAAATCATTAAAAAAAGCAAAGTGTTCTGCTTATATACTGCCCCATTCCACTTCAAGTAGTCTCTGGATGGTTTACAGTTTAATTACAGTATGCAGGCTACACATTGCCCCCTCCCCCGGCAAGCTGGGTATTCATTTTACTGACCCCAGAAGGATGGAAGGGTGAGTCAACCATGAGCCTGATACCTGGGATTCAACTCCAGGTCATGAGCAGAGTTTTACCTGCAGTACAGACACTTAATCACTGTGACACAGGGCTCCTTTTAGGAGCAGAAATCCTCATATCTGTATCAAATCATGTTTTAGGAAAGTAGCATAAGTTGTGTAAAACCAAACTGCATTTGGGTCTTTTAACTCAGATAAAACAGTCAAAGAGTTCTGAGAGACTCTAGGTGAGATTCAATTAAATGGAATCTCAATATTCTCCAGCTTTGATTTCCAAGAAAGATTTTGCCATTCCAGTTGAACCCAATTCCTTCACTCCATTTCCCAATATTAATTTGGTGATTGATCTCCATTGCCCACCCAGCCTGGAATAAGGAGTCAAGACACAATGCTTTGGACTGAAACATGGGCCACACTTTATTAATCATCAACATAAAATAACAGTTAAAGGGGGGGGGAGCAGTAGGACAGAAGGCTAATCCATCTGGGGCTGGCCAGGCCCCAAACAGACCACCAGATGAGAAGGAATAACATCTTGGAGTTCCCCCAGGCCCCAATTACCCAAGGCTCCCAGCTCTACATGACTGTAGCCAGTGGGACTCCGCCTTTCCCCCCTCCCAGTGCAGAGTCCTCCAGGCCTTCAACACTGTGAGGTGGGCCAGCTTACACCCTACACAGGTGCCCATGAACTCACCTTTCCAAATGCCTGCCTTTCATCACGGCTCACCAGTGTGACCAATTCTCTAAGGAATCAGATCAGATTTAACCCAGAGGAAGTTGTTCTCCAGGGATGGAAATGTTGGGCTTTTTAAGCAGCTTAGACAGTGGTGCAGGATAATGGTAGCTGAATTCCAGATGTGTTAACATTTCTCCTCCTTGAGCTTGGTACAGAATATGTCTGATATTCAGTTCCCAAAATAATGCTGGGATTTTCGCTTTTGCTGCAAGGGGGAGTTATGAGAAGATTAAGAGATCTTTTTTGTCTAGTGAGAGCTGAATTTCATATATTGATTTAAAATAACTAGCAATTTCTATGGCTATGTTTGGTATAAAATGAATTGCTCCATGCTACACTCTTATTTTATGCACTTTTAATAATATATTTGAGTGTGTATTGCCCTTTATGCAAATAATATCATAATTTAGGTGAACCCAGGGCCTAGACTAATAAACATGGCTCGCTGTCTCTAGGGGGAAAGAGTGCTATTGAGAAAACCAAGTAAGCATTAAATTCTGTTTTGAAAACTAGTTATTGCTATATGACAGTTTAAATTCAGTAGTAGCGATGGGCATGAAATGAAAATATTATGTTTCATTTTGTTTCCTTTCCTCCCATTTTTTTTTCATTTTGTTTCATACAATTTTTCCTAAAAAAAAATATCATACGAAATGAACCACTAACGAATTGGTTTGTTGGGGGGGGGCTGGAAAGTGGCAGAGGGACAAAAAGATTTTTCCCTCCCCCAAGCACCGTCTGCCAGCTGATGGGCACTGGGGTTGGGGGAAAAGGTTCCACCCCCCCCCCCCAGCGCCGATCACCTGGCAGGTGGGGCTTGGGGGAGGGGAAAAGTTTTTTCCCTCTCCCCAAGGATTCTATGGGCCTAGTTTAGTTGTGAACTACTACTAGATTATGTTGGTCATACCATAGAGCTAAATCTAGAACATCAGAGAGACTACTTACAGAGAAGAACTGCGAAAATGGTGGTTTGTTGTGGCTCATGATTTGTCATGGTTGATGAACTATAAACCACAAATCCCCCACCTGTGAACTGATGAAACAATCTAAGGGAAACAGGGCTGCCTTTTGCAGGGATGGTGATTCTCTTTGCCCTAAATGAAGCTGCTGCCTCCATCTTCAGGAAGGACAGCCCAGTTTCCCTTAGGCCCTATGGGCAACTGGGTGGCCATCTTTTCCAAGATGGCAGAGTGCATATTTGTAAAAATATGCACTCTAAAATATTGATCCCAGACATGTTTTGCCCCCAAAGTTGCAGGCTTAATTGCATCTAGCATATTTTAGGGAACCCGTTGAAATTTGGAAACATTTGGGGTCATAGAGCTGAGTTATTAAGCTCCAAAGGGGTGCCCCTAGGAAAAACCTTTCTAATTGTAATCAATGGCATGCAGTGGCAGCACTATTGCTCACCTGATCAGTTTCTGATTCTAATTAGAAAAGTTTTTTGGCGCTTGATAACTCAGCTCTGTAACCCCAAAACCTTTTCAAATCTCTGTAGGTCACCTAAAATTGCTAGTAAAAAGTACCCCTGCTGTTTGCATGCCTGGGATCGGTAATTTTCCATTGCATTTTAAAAAAATATGCACTCTAAAATACTGATCCCAGGCATGTTTCACCCCCAAAGTGGCAGGCTTAGCTTCCTCTAGCAATTGTAGGGAACCCCTTGAAATTTGGAAAGGTTTGAGGGTCTCAGAGGTGTATTATGAAGCTCCAAAGGGGGTGCTTGCCAGCAAGGAGCTAATTTAACCACCAGCTTCACGCCTTTTAACTCCTTAATTGCTAGCAAGTGCCTGGCACACTCTCTCAATTACTACACACACACCCTTAATAACCTAGCTCTGTGAAGCTCAAATGTTTCCAAATTTCAAGGGGTTCCCTAAGATCGCTAGAGGATTTTAGAGTCTTTAAAAACTTCAAGCTGTTCCCCCAACAAATAATAATAATATTTTTTTAAAAGTTGCCATACTTCAACTTGTGGTCTTTGAGGGGAAAAATAAATAAACAAACTCTTTGCAATTGACATTTGGGATCTTGCTGAGATGGAATGAATGGTTTAAGTCTATCCTGTCCTTGAAAAAGACACCTGCACTTTCATTACTAGGAGTTTTCAGGCTCATTTGAATTTTTGGCTATTATTTTCCAGATTTACTAACACCTGGAATTTTAATTGTTCACTTTTTGTTGTTTGTTTAAAAATGAGCACTGTCCTAACAGTTACTTTGCAATTATAATCAAATAAATGAAAATCTAAGGTGTTAGCAATTAAAGGGGGGAAATCTGAATGGGTCTAATTCAAACATCAGAAAAAATGTTGCATTGAATTTTATTTCTATTTTAAATATCTTCCAATAAACTATGCAGTCTGGAAAGCAAAGAACAGAAGAGAGGGGCCAGACCTGACATTAGGGAGAGTGGGGCAACCATCTCAGGAAGCAACTCATGGGAAGCATCACAGTGGATGTTGGAGAATAGAGTTGAATGGCCAAACAGCCTATCTTTTGTACCTAAGTTAGCCTGGTGCTTTCACAACAATGAAGGCACATTACTTCTCACCAGCACTCAAGTTAAGATTCAGCAGCTATTGTAGTTAAAATTGGTATGTGAGGAATTTGAAATAGGCCACTATCTTGCCCTTACATTCAAACAGTAAAATGCCCACACCGGGGAAGCGAAAGAAGCCCTGGCCAACCTCCTCCTCCTCCTCCTCCTCCATCGGTCAGTCAGTCAGTCGGCATTGGGGCCAGGCCTTACATCACTTCCAACTCCATGTGACATTGAGGCCTGCGCATCAGCAGGTGGAGCTCCAGCCTTGGGGCCTGCATTTCTGTACCGGATGAATAGGAGGGAAGGAGGGAGGGCAGCAGGGCTCCCCAGCTGACTGAGCACAAAGGGGTAGGGAGAAGCCCTCCCTCCCAATCAGGCCGCGGCACCACCTGTGGCTTGTGACAGAGCTGGGGACCCAGGGAGCTGGGGTCCCAGCAGTGCAGGCAAAGGAGAGCTCCTCCTACCCACTTACCTCATAGGCCAGCCTCCCAAGGTGCCCCCACCCTCCCCAAAGAATCCCACAGCTCCCTCCTACCTGCCCCCTCCATCCCCTTGGCGTGGGCCATGCCCTCGTGTCTGGCCAAACAGACCTGGGGCAGGCGCTTCCCAGAGCAACAGTCAAGTTTGCCTTGTGTCACCACTGCCACCTGGGACATTTTGGTAAAATAAATGCTCCGGGAAGGCGACAGGACAAAGGCTGAAAAACAGTATTGTCGCTGCCAAAACAGGACACTTGCCAGGTCTGATCAGTGGATGTTGGAACCCATAATTTGTATTTGCTTTGAATTTATGTTCTGAATAATTGGCAGGAATTCTCCATCTCTCCTCTCAAGTTCCTTAATAGACAACTTTTCTTTCAAGATTGAATAACTTTCTCACGGGAGCATGGGGGTTCTTCTGTTCAACAAAGCAAATGTTTAATTACATAGTTAGTCCTTGCTCTCTCAAATTAAGAATGTTTTGAACACCCATGATAAGGCTAATTGCAAAAAACTAGAAATAGGGCACCTGACTGCAATCATTAACACACAGCTAGATCTTGAACAGTATCAGAACTAATGAACTAGTAATAAAAGCTGAAATGTTATTCAGTTATAATTGTTCTTATCACTATGGATGTCCACCATTAGGCTTTATTACTCATAAATGTTTATTTGGAAGAGCAGCTGTACATTTCTTGCAAAGTTGGAGAATTTTTCCTAGTCTGTACAATAAATTGCTTGAATTATTCTTTGCTCATGTTATTTTGTTCTGCAGATCATCAACCTATTAAGAAAGCCAGAGCTTAGAAAGCAATCAATAATTGTTTCAAGCCATTACATGATCACTGACAATTACAGTACATTTTTAAATGCAATGCTTTCCATTTTTGAAAGGTAACTTTAATTATTTTAAAAACAGTATTATCCAAATGCTGCAAACTGCTGACCAGTGGTAAAAAACACACCCACTTCATCATTACTCTGGCACTTAGAGCAGAGTACCATACAGCTCATTGTCACTTTAATACTAACACTTACAAGAGAGTACAAAGTGGCAGCTCTTGAGCCTTGTGGTATTTTTCCCCCACCATTTAGTAAGGCCACATTTCTGGAACTATAAAGGTAACTGAACTTTGTATTATAGCACAAAATGGGCAAAGTTGCCACTCATTGGCTGAAATCCAAGAGTAAGTCACAACTAGAGCAGGTCCATTGAATCAGTTGAATGTTGACTCACCATGTCTCCTTGAATTCAATGGGCCTACTCTAGTTGCAACTTACTCCTGGATTTGAGCCATTAAGTTTGTCATAGGGCTAAATAAGGTTCTTTGTCCCAATAGGAGTATAACCATTGAATTAACTGCAGAAAGATATGTTGACATGTGTGTAAGTCACATTGATTAAATCGTTCTAGCTGAGACAAAGAGTTGGATTAGGACTAACATACAAGGCTATAATTCTCTTATGAGAAACAAGAAATCATTAGAAGCTCTACAAAAATAAAACTTGTAAAACATTCTAGGCTTTTGTAAAAGACTTGCAACCAGCTGAAATACAACATAAAAACACACGAACATAAGAGCAAAAGAATAGCCTTGCTGGAACAGGCCACAGCCCATGAAGTCCAGCATTCTGTCTCACATGATTTGCTTCTGGATACTCCCAAGCAGATGTCTTCACCTGCTTAAGAGGCCCTGCAAATGGCATTGAGAGATATCCTTCCTATCTCTCCAACCCGGAGGTCGCCCTTAGGCATGAACATGTCAAATCCTTTCTTAAAGCTGTCAAGGCTGACAGCTGTCACCACTTCTTCTGGCAAGGAGTTCCACAGACCAGTGATCCTCTGGGTGAAAAAATACTTTCTCTTATTTGTTAGAGATCTGGCACCCCAAAGTTTCATGGAGTGCCCACTAGTTCTAGTGTTGTGTGATAGGGAAAACAGTTTTTCCTTATCTACTTTGTCCACACTGTGTATGATTTTATAAACTCCAATCAGGTCACATCTTAGGCACTGTCGTTCAATCGTGAAGAGGCCCAGCCATTACAGCCTCAGCTGGTAAGGAAGGTGTTCCAGTCCCCTAATCATTCTGGTTGCCCTCCTCTGCACTCTTTCCATTTCCATAATATCCTTCTTGGAGGTATGGTGACCGGAACTGTACACAAGACTCCAGATGGGGCCTCACCACCATAGATCTATAAAGAGGCAAAATGACACTTGCTGACTTATTTTCTATACCCTTCCTAATTATCCCTAGCATTGAGTTTGCTTTTTTCACTGCTGTGGAACACTGGGTTGACACCTTCATTGAGCTGTCCACCAGGATACCAAGGTCTTTTTCCTGGTTTGTTGCAGTGAGTTCTGACCCCATCAGTTTATGATTATAATTTGTTTGTTTGTTTGTTTGTTTGTTTGTTTGTTTGTTTGTTTGTTTGTTTCACTCTGCACTTGCTAATGTTGAAGCTCATTTGCTGGTGATTTGCCCACTCCCCCAGTGTCAAGAGATACCTTTGGAGCTCCTCACAATCCTGCTCAGTTTTTACTATCCTGCATAATTTAGTGTTGTTGGCAAATTTGGCTACACCGCTATTTACTCCTTCATCTAGGTCATTTATGAAGAGGTTGAAAAGCAGGGGTCCCAGTACAGAACCTTGGGGGGACCAAGGTTCAGTACTGTTCACCTTATTGTCAAGTTCACCTTATTACCAATGGGAAAGAATCCTCCATCTCAACAGAGGGCAGCAGGCCAATTTGGAGGTGTAGGATGAACTGCACAGTATATGCAACACTGTCCTTGAGAAGATAATAAATCAAGAGGAATACCTGAGAGGCTACCATTGCTGCTCTTCAGCACATGATACCGAAATGGATGCTCGTTTTGCTTAATGATAAAGCGGTCTTTGTACCTTTTCTACTTTTTCTCGCTGAGTAGTGAAACCCTCAGCATATACCTCAACAGGTGATATTTTAGATTTTTAATATTTTATATTTTAATTTATATTTTAATAGAAATATTTTATATTTTATATGTTATATGTTTATATATTAATATTTAATATTTAATATTTGAAAAATTTAAAAATATTTTTAATAGTACAGACCTTAAAAATACCTTTTTGTGCTAGGACATGCAGAATCATTCAGCCATTGGACATGCTCCTGAGGTATATTGGGAACTGCAGTGCAAAAAAGGGACTATTCTACTCTCTGATGTTTTTTGCATTGAACTGAAATCTGCAACCACAGGCTTTATTGTCTTCTGGCTGGAGAACTTCCAAGAGCCTATGCTTTCAAGTAGAGATGGGCACGAATAAAAAAAATGGCATTTCGTTTGTCGTTTGTCGTTTGGAGGGTCTGTTTTGGTTCATTTCTGTTTTTCGTGAATTTTTGCAAAAAATCATTTTTGCTTTCATTCGTTTCGTTACCATTTCGTTACCATTTATTTTAATTTTTTGTGATTTTTTTTTTAGGATTTTAAGCAATTCATTCATATTGCAGTAACGGAAACGAAACACATGACAAAATTTCCGGTGTTTCTGTTCATTTCGTTTCATTTTAAAGACAAAATCCGTTTGTCGGTTCTTTAGCTAAGGAAACGAAAAAATGAAAACGGAAACAAAAAATTGTTCGTTTCGTGCCCATCTCTACTTTCAAGCTTTTGGCATTTATAGATGTGTGTAAAATGCTAGCTTTTTGTCCCCCCCCCCCTCATTTTAAACAGATTTACCTGATTCTGCAGCTTCTGTATTAAGCACAGAATCAGATGAAAACTGTGGTTCAAGGCCTGCACATTTTATCGATTATGGTTCCCTTCTTTAAAAGGTGGAGGAGAATTCTGCCATTTCTGTGGATTTTCAAAATGAAGAAGAGCTACTGCATGATGTAATTTAAAAAAT
>JAHTLZ010003542.1:37257349-37271584 GCA_023846285.1 Phrynocephalus versicolor
GGCATGGATGCCTTCCCTCTAAATCTGAGAGGTGGTCCCTGCACAGTGTGTGAATCTTCTTTGTAAGTATCTGGGGAAACTACATATATGTCTAGTCTAGTCTCACTGAATTCAAACCTTTGTGTGACTTATCTAGAAGTTCCATTAATCTCCATAGTGTTTATTTGTTGAAATATGCATATGATTGTGCCTTTTTGAGGTGTATGCCCTTCCTTGAGAAAAGAGAAAAAGATGAGTGTGTGAGGAAAACATGCATTCTCTCTCTGTATCTGTCTCTGTCTGTCTGTCTGTCTCTGTCTCTGTCTCTCTGTCTCAGTCTCTCTCCCTTGCACACACATACACCCACACACTCTAGAAATATTTTAATAAAAAAGGAAATAAAAACAAATCTTGAAAAAGTGGCTCTACTGCAGGCCAAGTTGCTTCATTGTCTTTTGAAAGCCTGAAATAAGAAAATTGCAGCCACTAGACAGAAAATGGAGATGGTAAAATTCATGTGTTTCTTTTTTCCAGCTTTCCTGATAGTATTCTTTAAAATTGCTTATCTCCTGTAGCAGCTTTTCAAACTGAAGTTTAATATTTATTTTTCCATTCCCACTGCCCTAAAATATCCCTGTGGGGTCAGAATAGTGAACAAAAAGTAGACATTCCCACCCAAGTTCTTTTTTATAGCCTAGTTTTCTGAGCATATGATCGTCTGATCTTTCCCCCTGTATTTAAATATAATATGCATGGCAGTATGAATTAATACTATTCATCTGCTTGCCTTAATAAACAGCTGAACTGTACAATAAATATACTGTTTATTTTTGTTCACTTTAAAAATGAAAAAAGAGATAGCCCGTTATCCATTATGTACATTTGCAGTGAATTGAAAAGCCAGCTGTCCAGTTAACCTTGTGATTCCAATCAACGCAAGCACTCTTTAATGTAGGATACATAGTACAAATGAATAATGCAGAGACTCACCATCTAAATAAATAATGTAGAGAACATCATGAACAAAAATTTTACAACCCACAACAGCTTTTTAATCTTCAGCTCAAGTTCACTTCAACATTTCCTGAGAACAAGAGTATCTATGGCTTTGTAAGCAAGGATTATTAGGATAAGACCACACATTTACAATCCCCGTAGGTCAAACCATGATATGGCCACATGCAGAACCCAACTCATTATTTACATAGTATAGAGGACTGAGAACCTTTGGCCCTCTTGCATTGTTGGATTTAACTTGCATAACAGTTGACCACTGTTCAAGATGCCAGGAGTTGGTGAGAGTTGTACTCCATTGGGAAGGTCACAGGTTCTAAAACCCCCCAAGAGAAGAGATGCTATATCAGATCTGAAAAGGGGCCAGTTACACCACAATTCTATGTCCATGTACTAAGGCTCATTGAGCTTCATTGGACTTGTCCTCAAAAAAGTACCCTTTGATTTGTGCTCCTTCATGCAGTGGGGGGTTGGACATGATGGCCTAAAACAGTATTGGTGAACCTATGGCATGGGTGACAAAGGTGGCCCTCAGAGCCTTTTTTGTGGGCACCTGACATCACCCCTTCACATCCACCTGTATTCAGGTTAAGTTGCTGAATTGGCACTTTGTGAAAAAATAGTGGGTTTTGAATTGGAGTTTGGGCACTCATTCTCTAAAAGATTCACCATCACTGGCCTAAAAGGTCCCTTCCAACTTTATTATTCTATAATTCTATGATAAATAGGGGGATTGCAGTCAAAAAAAGACCTTGCACCACAGATTCAGAGCAGAATCCAACATGTGTTGCTGACCACAATGGAACACTTTCACTTTTAGCTGCCCAAAAATTAGCCCTGAAGGGGTTCCCGCATGTATATATTCTGTTTTTATGGTATGGGTAGAGGGAGTGGATTAAATGATGGGACTGTCTCATGTCTTAATCCCACCAATGTTCTTGCTCTTCTGACAGATGTCCACTAGGGATGGGCACCAAATGAAAAACAAAATGCTCTTTTGTCATTTTGTTAGCTAATGAAACACAATTTTTCCATTTTGTGCCCATCTCTAATGTCCACCACTGTCTCCTGACTTCAGGACTCTCCATAAAGGACAAGGGTGCATTTAGCAACCTCCTCCCCCTCCATCACATCTAGTAGACTTTGTACCATATCGGTGTCATTCTGTGAATACAGTATACAATTGGTTCATCCTGGGGTAGAAAAACTGGGGTTACATCTTGATGTGGGTAATTTCTGCAATATGTGAAAGAGGCAAAAACTAAATTGGTATTTGATGTTGTTTGTACCTTTTAGCTAAGGCTTAAATGATTAAAGGATCATAACATGTTCTCTATCAGGAATGGCTACTGAGGTTTACAGAGCTGAAAATACCTAACTTGAGGCTGCACTGAAGATTGAACAAAGTTTAAGTCCTTGAAGTTTGTTCAAAGGACTTGACTCAATTCAAAGGCAAGCCAAGAAGGGAACTGATGGCATTTTCTCTAATCGCACGCCCACTCTGAAATCTGGATGAATGAACACTGTCTCACCTCGCATCTATTATCATTGCTGGGAATGCTTTTAATAATGCCACTTACCATAAGTAGCAGAATTCAGACAAGAAAATGAAAACAGTGATACTACTTTACGTACACGGGTCTCAGAATTCTTGCTGCTTGGAAGCTAACACAAAGCAGGGATTTTTTTTTCTTCAATGAATGATAACACAGGGAAGACTTGACAAAGGGCACAGTATAAAGGAAACAAGTGGGAGAAGACATTAACTAGAACAGGAGAAATCGATTGAGGGCTTAAGATGAAAGGTACATCAGAGTTCTGAGATCTGCTGAGAGGCAGAGAGGGCTGGTAATTTTAGGGAAGGTTCTGGCAGTCCTTGGAGTGAAAATATTCTGGGAACCACCAATTATACAAACAAGAGAAATGAGACTTTAGCTAAATATAGGCCTTTCAACATGTCTTTAACAGCCTGTGTCATTTTCAAAGCTTCCCAGATGGCACAATAAGGTTCTAATTAGGAGTTCTGACTTGATGCAGTTTGATAAGAGTCACAAGTTTACAGTGCGTATTCAGTTATGTAGGAGACTATAAATGAATGGTCTGCTTCTGAGGCCACCAGAATATATACTGGCTTCATTGTGGGATGGATCGATTCTGCTTCTCTGTTCTTGTATCTGATGGGTTACACTATCTGGAGCTGTACACCACCTGAAACTGGTTGACTACAATACAGAATTCGTAGTTTCCAGTTGCTAGTCATATGATAAGAGCACAATGATGAGTGCACACAATTCAAGCCACAATTAGGAGCAGAATCCTTCAAGACAGTATGATCAACTGAGGGGCGCTCTAGGCATAGGAATTAGCAGGGCTAGTATATACCTATAAATGAGGAAAACGGTTAATTTTATATTTTGCTCAATTTCTCTCAATTCCAAAGTCTTTTCCTATTTCAGTTCATTTGAAGTCAGGTGATTCTGGGATGGCAGCTACTGGCAGCAGCTATGGAGGCATGGTGGGGGAAGGAACATTCACCACTTGCCTCCAGGGACAGGTGACAGCCTATTTATAGCATCCTTATTATGGTATCCCGTTCATGGCACACCTGCAAGGTGTTCAAGTGTGGTAGAGAGAGACCTTATGAAGCACTTCTCTAAAGAATGTCAGAGTGACACTAATTATTTGGTGCCCTCAGTTATTATTCTTAAGGTTTTGGCGCTGATGGCCCTTTAAGAGTTCTGCTGCACCAATAAAGAGCCTGTCCCAGCAATAGCTCAATGAGCCTCATGGCTCAGTGGTTAAACTGCTGCACTGCAACCAAAATTGTGCTCATGACAAGGACATTGGTGCAGGCTCAATATGGATGAAGACAACATTTACCTGTATTTCCTTCAAAGCGCATTGACACTAAATAAGAGGTGCTGAAGGCAAAGTAATTGCCAATTGTGACTTGATATCTTTACAGGGTGATTCATCTCTCCAAGAATCCCTCTGGTAGTGTCAGAAGTGTAGGAACTGCTCTTTCCTCATGATCCCCTTCTAAGCATAGCATTGATGCCCAAAGCCAACCCTCACTGGCCCCAGACTTTGACTTTTCCCCCAAAAGCTTTCCTAAAGCTTCAAAGAAGGAATATGCTGAGAAAAGTTAATGAGACTGATGACAACATGATGGAATAAGGCTTATCAATTTGTCTTGCTTTACCAATCAAATCAAACACTTCATTTGGAGTTTCCATTTGCCTCATAAAGCTAATAATGCATTTCATCTGCCTATTCACTATCATTAACTTCTGTCGCAGCATTTTGCCAACATAAGGCTCGTTGTCATTTTCATTGCTAGTGACAAACACCACTTAATTAAATCTCTATTAAGGACAATCTCAGTGAAATGCTATCACAGAAATAGTCTGCCTCCACTTTACAGATGGGAAAAATGAGGCATTGAGATAGCAAATAGTGTGTGAAGTGCATTGCCTTATAATGGAGTATAGCTTTAGAGCTCAACCCAGTTCCCAATGTCAGGGAGCTGTTTCAATGGGAATTGCTCAGACTGGCCAGTCCTCCCATTGGGCAGAGTGAGGGGGTTTTCTCAGAGGGCAGATGGAGCAATAGAGATGAGGCAATGAAAGACAGAAGGATAACTGGTACACAGCCTTCCTCCAACTGTTTTGCTACCTTGTTTTTCACAAATAAGGTAGAGGATCTTGTCCCATCAATGTCCTAAAGTATGATGGTCTCTGCATGTCTAAAGTAAGACACCATTTTATCATTTAAGTCTGGCAACAAAACTGTAGCTTAATTCTATTGACTCCTACCCATTCAAAAATGGTTACTTCACGTCCCTTTCATTGCAGTTCAAGGTCCTGCTTGGGACCAGTACGAAAAAATGTTACTGCACGTCCATTGCGTGACGACGGGAATTTGTCCTGACCACACCCCCTGGACTGGGATTTAAGAGTGATGAGCCATACCTCTCCCTGACCTCGGGAATCTCTTGTCTTGGTTCTTGTTTTGAGACAAGAGCCCGTGAAGTAAGGCTCATCACGCAACATGCACATTCTCCATCTAGTGGCAGGAGTGCAAAGTTGCATTCTCCAGTACAATCCCAATAGCATAAACAATGCATTGCAGAGAGGGAAGGAGGCATAAAACCTCGAACTTTGCTGCTTAACACCTGAAAGGCAAAGTTACGAAGAATCAAAATATCAAAAAATGGAAGGTTGGACAAAAAAAGGAAAAATGATGGCAGGAAAGTACAGATGTTGTCACAAAACAAGGACATGAAGTAACAGTCATCACGATACCATCAATCACGCCCATGGGTAAATGGAAGCAGGGACAGAACTGGGACAAGACCACATGACCGTGAACGACGTTGTCACGAAATGAACGTAATCTCGGAACGAGGAAGGACGTGAAGTAACCATCTAAGGCAGTCAAAAGATGAGACTTGCTGGTTCATCTAGGTGAACATCTTTTTTCATACACTGGACAAACAAACAATTTGATGGAATGCACAAGAAGGATAAGAAAGGCACCAACTTCCTACACTTACCCATACGCATCGTCAAGAAATAATTTGTGGCATATTAGCTCTGCTTAGCTATTGGTGAATTTTCCACTGGTATATGTTGTTGTTACATGCCATCAAGTCACTTACAACTCACAGCAGCCCTGTATAGAATTGGTGACCTCCAAAAGGATGTATCATTAAAACAGTAGGGTTGTTTAGGGGAGTTCTTGCAAACTCAGAGCTGTGAATTCCTCTATATATTTTTTTCAAATGAATCTTGTCTTCTCACTGTTGCTAATGGGTGCAATTTAGAGCTCATGGTCCCCACCAATTTCGATTTAGGCAGGACTTCTATAATCTCTTCTACCACAAATTTATTTATTTAACAAAGTTTTAATTGAAAAAGTATGGATTTTATTCATCTACAAAGGTAGAAGAGAGCCCATGTAATCATTCTGAGTTTCATTGGACTGAATCCACAAGTTAAGGTTATCCCTGTGTTGCTACGGTATTGATGATGATGTTCAGAGTATCGATTTTAGTTGTATTTGCTCCTAGGGAATGTTCAGACTTTATTTGATTTAGAACACACTTATATGTCTTTCTAGTGGACCATAGCACACATAAAGCACTCCTCTGACTCCACATTTCAAATGAATTTATCTTTTTGTCTATGTCAATTTCACATTCACACATATTAACTGGGAATATCAGAGAACAGCTTATCTTCACCTTGGTCTCCATTGACACATCCTTAATGCCCAAGGATCTGTTCTAGATCTTTGGGCATTTCATTCAAACTTGCTGTTCTGCAACTTAGTTTTCTTTGGATTTCATATTTGCCAGACTCCATTTGGATTGATGACAGAAACAATGTACACTGCATCCTTAACTATTTTATAATTATGTTCACTATCAACATTAAATTTATATATGTCTTCCACAGTTATGTTTTTGTGCTTTCTACTCTCACCTTCATCAGAAGTAGTTTCAATCCGTTGCTGCTTTCTGCAAGTTATGATTCTGACATATTCAATCTCTGTAGCTTGGAGTAGTTCAATCGGGAATCTATTCCTGGTGATTTATTTCGTTTTTCATATTTTTGGTCTAGTTCTTCAGTGCATTGTTCGCACCTTTTCTTTATTTTATCCTGATCACATAATATCGTTCCTTTTCAATCTTTCAGTGTCAAATTAAATCCTGGTTTAAATCTATCTTTTATTTGCTGGATTTTACTAAAAATTAATCTCATTTCTCCTTTTGTATTGCCATCTTCTCTTTCTTGGTAATGATTATTAAGACAGAGTAATTAGGAAGTAATTCGGAAGTTTAATTTAGGATTCTGACTTTATCTCTATTGACTTTTATTTTGTTTCTCATCTGCCAATAGCAATTCTAAGAGTTCTTCTCCATGGATGCACACTTAAACTTGGTGAGAATGTTTGAGTGTGTCCAAAATGCTGAGAAGAATGAATATTTCATTGTGAGGGGACACTTTGGTGGGCCCCATGCCTCTAGAAGGCTTGATGGAGGCACTTTCAGTTTTTTCTTGTAGGTACAGTAATACCTTGGTTTACAAGCATAATTCATTCCGGAAACATTCTTATAAACCAAAATATTCTTATGTCAAAGCAAATTTCCCCATAAGAAATAATGGAAACTCAGATTATTCATTTTGAGGTCCCCTAGACCACAAACTGCACACGCAAAATGCCAAAACTTACAAAAGAAGTTGGCTAGAAGTCCACACCATGGTTTAGGTACCTGGCTGTGGAATCTGCTCTGCTTGGGACAAACAACTGGATTTTACTCTGTGTTTTACTGTGACAATAATAAAGTGCAATTTTTGCCCTGTACACACTTGACTAACTGCCCTATGACTAGAAATGGTTTGGTAAAATAAGAAAGAATGTTTAAAACAAATTAAATAAAAGTATAAATGTGAAGAAAAACAAAACCCTAACCTGCACTCTCCTTTGAAAATGTCCCTGGCTGGTGCAAGGGAGACCTCTATTCCTCAGCCCTTTCTCTGCTTTGGAGACTGCCTGAGATG
Organism: Phrynocephalus versicolor; assembly: GCA_023846285.1. Classification (NCBI taxonomy): domain Eukaryota; kingdom Metazoa; phylum Chordata; class Lepidosauria; order Squamata; family Agamidae; genus Phrynocephalus; species Phrynocephalus versicolor. The sequence goes on from JAHTLZ010003542.1 coordinate 37,264,909, forward strand.
GAATGTTCCAATCACCCATAATCGAGCAGGGGGATGGGGGGAGAGAGAGAGAGAGAGAGCAGAAGAAGAACCATTGGCTCACTTGTGATCATGTGACAAGCAATGCCAAGACATTGCTTGTTGATCAAGGCAACATTTAGAAGAAATGTTTGCTTGTCTCGCAAAATACTCTTAAACCAAGTTTAAACCAACCAAGTTTACTCTTAAACCAAGAGTAAACCAAGTTACTCTTAAACCAAGGTATTACTGTATCTTAAACATTCACATTATCCTATGTACATATGTAACACATACTGTAATCTTTGCAACTACAAATTCACAATGTAAGGCATGTGTTGTTCTGCAACAAATCTCAAAAGAAGCAAAATGGATAATCCACAGTCCATTAGGGGGGATGGAGGGAGAGCCACCATTGGCTCACTTGTGATCATGTGACCTTCTCCAGTGCTTGTATATCAAAACATTGCTTGTTGATCAAGGCAAACTTTAGAAGAAATGTTTGGTTATCTTACGAAACACTTTTAAACCAAACTACTCTTAAACCAAGATATTACTGTACACTGATGTACTTGTTACCCTCCTTTAGACAACTTGTGATCATCTTTTACATCAGCAGTTTTCACCTTCTATTGACTGCTAAATTATTCTTAAGAACCTCTACTGAGACCACCACTATACTGAATAATTTGCGTTGTCATTAAAGTTTGCCCCAACCTTCTTCCTACCCATTTTGCAAAATGTTATGCTTGATACAACTCATTGATCTTCAAAGTACAAGACCCTTTTTTGCTATTTTTGTTGAACAGTTTGCAGACCAACAAAGCTATGCCTCTGGCACTTTCCGGATTTCTTTGCCTACCAGTTTCATCAAATGAACCTGAATTCTATCACTAGAAGGAGAAATAAGTTTTTCTACTAGCTTTCCTAAACTATGAATAATTGTAATGGCAGTCATATTGTTCCTTAGCTGTCTTTAGTTTTTAAGTAAATAACTAGCTTTGAAAGCTTTAGCCTTTAGGGAAGCTGCTTTAGCTCCTTGATCATTCTGGTAGTTCCTTGCTTCACATTTTCTAGTTGTACAATATCCTCTTTGTGATTCAGCAGACAGAACACAATATTTCAGCTGTTTTCATAGATGTATAAAGGCGTTATGATATTGTCCAAGTGAGTTTCAATCCCTTTCCAGAAATCCCTATAATAGAATTTGCCCTTTTCACAGTTGCTGAGAGTGGATGTTTTCACTGGAGTATTCAGCACAAGCCCAATATCTCCTTCCTCATTTGTCACTGACACTTCAGCTTTGAGCAATGTATATGTGAAGCTAGAACCTTGATTTATTTTAATTTTGCCTCAGCATGAATCAGCTCACATCTACTTATACTTAATCTGATTTACCCATTGACTCAGTCTAGAATAAAACATTTTATTTTGCCCACCAAACAAAATAAAGTCTTTACCCTTCTCCAAATGAGAGACCCGAAGTCACTTGTATCCAGGAAACTCATATTCCTCAGAAACATTTGAAACACTTACAAAGAGGAAAATTAGGAATATTGTTCTCCGCTTCCCACAAAGATAAGAAACAAAATGGTGTGGCCCTTTATATTAAACCTGAGTTGGAACCAACTCTCCTGGAAAAAGACTCCAATGGTAGAATGATCCTTGTGCAGGCCAAAATTTGAGGTAAAACCACAGTCATCGTTGGTATATACAGTATGCTCCTAATGACAAACTTGAAAGAACTAATTTTTTTAACGATTTATCACAAAAACTTTGCAGTTTGATAACCAACAAGTGATGGTGTTGGGGGATTTCAATGCAGTCAATACATTACCAAGATCCTTCTTGGAAGCAATAGACATCTTGGAACTGCAAGACATCTGGAGAAGGAAAAATTCCCCTTCAGCGTGGGTTTACCTTCTTTTTGAATTCCCATGCCTCGTTTTCACACATTGATAAGTGTTGGGCCTCTACAGACTTGCTGATTTACACCTCAGACATAGATATTCTACCCAGGACAATATCCGATCACGGTGCTATTGTATGGACATTGAAAGGATCCAACAAACCCCGACACTGGAAAATCAATTCCACTCTTTGGTTGGACGAAACCTTCCTAAAGGAAGCCAATGATGATTGAACTTGTATTTTAAATTGAATTCAACAAAGGATGTGCCTATTAAAACAGTTCGGGATGCCTCAAAACCCTATTTCAGGGGCTTTGTGATTCAATACATGGCAAAGTGGAATAGGGAGAGACGTGAAAAGATAGCAAAAATCTTCAGCAAAATGAAGAAGCTGGAAAAGGATTTAATCTCAGAGCCAAGGAGTAAACAAATATTGAAAGACGTATCCAAATGTAGACATGAACTCAACCTTAATTTAAGAGCAGACATTGCCTACAAGACAAGATTGGCAAAAATGAACTATATAGAGCACGCAAATAAACCGGGTAGGTGGCTATCTTATAAATTAAAGAGGATGAAATCACAGAAGTCCTTTGCAACGTTGAAAGACAAAAATGGAACAAAACAAACCGAGCAAACTAAAATACAGAAGATTGTAGAGGAATTCTATCAATCTTTATTCAAAAGCGATGAAATCAATAAGGAGTCTATCTTTCAACACTTAGAACATATCAAATTTCCAAGACTCAGTGAAAGTCAGAGAGCACTGACTAACGAGCCCATTTCTATGATGGAAGTTATGGAGGCGATTAAACAACAGAAGGTAAACAGGACGCCGGGATTTGATGGCATTCCAGCTCTTTATTACTGGCATTTTTCCGACACACTGGCACTGAGAATGAAATCCGTATTCAATTCCATACTGGAGGGAGAAGAAATTCCAGATTCATGGAAGGCGGCGAATATAACCTTGATCCCAAAAGAAGGGAAACCTAAGGAACTGATACAGAGCTACAGACCCATCACCCTACTTAATGTGGATTACAACATTTTTGCTACGGTTTTAGCCAATAGATGGAGGAGAATTTTACCATCACTGATACATCCCGACCAGAATGGCTTCCTTCCCAGAAGACACCTACAAACTAATATAAGGGTCCTACTAAACACACTCGAATATTATGAGTGCCACCCACAGAAGCAAGTTGCCCTGGTTTTTATTGATGCTGAAAAGGCATTTGACAATGTTTCATGGTCATTGATAAAAACACAATTAGACTATATTCAATGTGGCCATAGAATGTTGAGAGTGGTAGAACAAATATATTCAAACCAGAAAGCTCATGTTATAGTTAATGGTAATCTGACTGATGAAATTAAAGTTTATAAAGGTACCAGACAGGGTTGCCCTCTTTCATCCCTACTTTTTATTCTTGCCTTAGAAATACTGTTACATGCAGTCAGGACCTCACCTAACATACACGGACTCAATATTAGAGGCGAAACATTCAAGACACAAGCATATGCAGATGATGTCTTAATGATCCTTGAAGACCCCCTCTCATCATTAACCAAAACGCTCGATACAATAGAAGTTTTCTCAAGGATCTCTGGTCTTAAGATCAATAAGGAGAAAACATGTATGATAACTAAAAACGTGACACCTACAAATATTGAAAAATTAGTGAACCAATCTGGGTTCAGACATGTAACTAAGGTAAAATATTTGGGTGTCACACAAGAAATTTATAGAGAGAGCTCTCAAAACCAAACTAGATTTTAAACCAGAGCTCTTTTTACTTAATATAGCAGACAGATGCATTTCACAGGATCAAAACTATGTAATACAACATATAATTGTAACTGCTAGGATTCTGTATGCACAGTTTTGGAAACAAGCTGAAACTCCAACTGAGGAAGAGCTGTATTGTAAGATAAGAGACTGCATGGAAATTGATAAGCTTGCTGGCAATTTGAAAGGAGACCGCGAAGAACTGTTTACAAGAAGATGGCAGGGTGTCGCAGCTGAGCTTGATAACCATTAAGTTTATATACACCCAATGATATATAGCATTAGTTTTGTACTCAATAGTGTGTGGTCTTTGTTTTTCAAACTGTATCCAATGTACCTATTGTCCCTTATCTTCCCCTTCCCCTTCTCCCTTCACCTCCCTTCTTTTTTTTCCCTCCTCTTATTCCTTTCCCTTTTACCCTATATTTTAAAGAAACCAATAAAACCTTTAAAAATCATTTTGGACATCTTTGGAGTCCACCTGAGTGTTCATCAAATGGGATGGCTTATTGTTTTCCACAAACCTGGCTATTTCTTTTCTCACTTCTGACAGCAGGTCATTTTGAACCAATTAAGAGCACCATTCTCTTATCATTCCCACTGAGACTTTTGGGGAAAACTCACTAGCTTCCTAAAAACTGCCTGACTAATTACAAGGGGCAGCAGATTTTGGTAGGTTGAGGGGGGACTTGCTTTGCCAGCCTTGAAGAACTTTGAAGCTCTTGGAAGGAAATTCAAGGACTTTGAGGCCCAGATAGTTTTTAAAAATCATCCTACCAGTACTAGGAAGAGGAGTAGAAAGGGAAAGGGGAATACTTCAGGTGAATGACTCACTATGAAGGCAGTGTTGACATGAAAGATTTGGTTTGGGGGACCACAGGCTATGCTTCCTGAAACAACTGCTAGTGAAAAAAGGCTTGCATCTAATGAAGACTGGGAAGGATGTGTTTAAGTCACAGAATAAAGAACTTCATCAGGAGGGCTTTAAACTGAATTGGAAGGGGGAGGGAGATGCAAGCACAGAGATAAATGTAGATGAAGCCTTATGCATGATAAGAGGAATAGACCATTAACAATCATATTCATATGGTGCCTGTATACAAATGCCTGGGGACTGTAACCACTTCTGGACACTTCCCTTCAAGAAAGATGCTGACAAATGGGAATAAGTTCAGAGGAAGGCAACAAGGATGACCAGGGGGCTGGAAGCCAAGCCATGTGAGGAAAGACTGAAAGAACTGGGCAGGTCTAGCCTAGAGAAAAGAAGACTGAGGAGAAATATGATAGCATTTGGCAAAATATTTGAAGGGCTGTCATACAGAGGAGGGACAGGATCTGTTCTCGATCATCCCAGAGTACATGGTATACAACAAATGGGGTAAAGTTATGAGAACCCAGCTTTCAGCTGGATATCATGACAAACTTCCTACCTGTTAGAGCAGTACACCAGTAGAACCAATTCCCTCAAGATGTGGTGAGTCCTCCAACACTGGAGGCATTCAAGAGGAATTTGGACAAACAATGCAGGATTTGTATTCCTGCATTGAGGAGGGGGTTGGACTCATTGACCTTGTAGACCCTTTCCAACTTCACTATTCTATGATTCTATGATGACCCCCCCAAAAAATCATAACCAAACACTACTACAGTAACTCCTTTTCCTTCAAAAACAAGTCAAACCCGAGGAAGTACTGCTTCTGGAATTTCTTGCAGGGGCGAAAACATCACGTTATACTTTTGACAAAGATGCTTAGGCACTTATTATTTATTAATGTGCCTATATTATGATCGTGCTTCATTTAAGCCCCTTAAATCAGTGCCTATTTTGGTCTAATTATAAAATTATCTTCCCTTTGAAAGAGAGGAGAGAAGAGGAAAAACACTAAGAGAGAGAGAGAGAGAGAGAGAGAGTTGTAGTGGCGATTATGGGGTGATCTGCTATAATGCTAGTTATAGATTATATGTAAACAGGCTGTCTTCCAGATCTTTTAATCAAGCGCATCCTCAGTAATCAATATTCCCTTAATCATAAGTCTTTATGGCATTAGTCATAACAATACCCTTTATTATGCATCTTGCAATGCTGTATGAAAACAGTCAAGGCAAATAAACCTTGCAACACTCTCGCTTTTCTCTTACGTTTAATTCATATTTTGATCATTTTTTGAAAAAAATCATATATATTTTAAATCTTGATATTCAAAACACCTGACTGGACAGTGATATAGGTATCTGGTTGTAGAGCCAGAGGTTGGGAGTTTGTTTCCCCACTGTGCCTCATGTGAGTACAGCCAGCCTATGATGCCTTGGGTAGACTGTAGAGTCTCTGGATACCTGTGGAAGAAGGGAATTGTAAACAACTTCTGAATATTCTTTACCTCAGAAATGCTGAAAAGGATCACCATGTGTTAGAATAACTTTGATGGCACACAGTTATTTATTTTTATGTTCAAAAACTTTTGTGAATGAACAAATTTGAAAGGTTATTTCCACAAAAATAACAGCTAGTCACAGAAGATCATATGTTAGTAAATTATATATTACGTTAACATTAGCATGTTAAATTTTTGTAGCTGCTAAAATTAGTTTTCTTTAAAATTCACATAAAAATGAAAAACTTGCTCAAAACAGGTCAAACCGCAAACAAAATGTTCTTAAAATGCAACATTTAGCACTTATGAATTAATGTTGCATATTAACATCCAGAAGTAATGTGGCGGCAGTATTGCTGCTTATTACATTTGTTTTTTAAAAAATGAATAATATTAAACTTTCACAGTTCCAAAAGATTTTACAAGTAATGTGTTACAGATAACATGCATTACTTCAAGGCTTATCTAATGCAAAACTAGGATATTCTTCATTTTAAATAGATATTTTGATCGCATTGGTTGATCATCTCAGTTCACTTTATTATTATTATTATTATTATTATTATTATTATTATTATTATTATTATTATTATTATTATTATTAT
>JAHTLZ010003542.1:37287112-37299400 GCA_023846285.1 Phrynocephalus versicolor
TATTATTATTATTATTATTATTATTATTATTATTATTATTATTATTAGAAATTAAATTTTAAAAAGGAGAGTAGAAGATCATTAGATTTAACAATATATGGGATGAATTTAGAAATGATGTACTGGGTAAAGGTAAAGGGAGAACGTGAAACCAAGATTATATGTACTTTTGGAATGGATACGGAGACAGATCAAGAATGGAAAGAATATCAGATGTACGTAAGGGGGGATTAAATAAGATATATTTGTCCCCAGGGTGAAGGGAGTACTGTTATTGTTGCTGATTATGATGTATGTAATTTGTGTGATTAAAATGCAATTTTATTTTTTTAAAAACCCTACAGCACCAAGGCCTACACTTGCTTCAGCAAGAAAAAGAAAAATTTAAATAATGTTTCTTGACTATACCACATATGCACATTCATATGGAGTCTGTCTTTAAATATTTCAAAAGGGGGTGAACTTGATGACTCTATAGCTAAAATCATTCTATGTAAAGTTATACCATGTAAATTGGATGACGAATTGGGTGATAAAGATGAACTGGATGACCCACTTCACCTAAGATCCAAACCAGAACACTTAAAAGAAATTTAGTGCATCCTGGCTTCCCATTCCACAATAATCAATGAATGTTAGTCAACTATTTATTGTTCACATTATTAGCTAGGGTTGTTAAGTTCCAGTAGTTCCAGATGAAATCCCAAGGAAGTGCTGTACTTTTCTCAGACTTTAGGCAAAAGAACAAATATGAAGGGAAGAAAAATAATTTGGATTTTATTGTGAGAAGTTGATTTAAACTTGGGTGAGCAATCTTTTCCCCCATCCCAAACAGTGCTAGCCAGGTAACATCAAAAGTATCCAGTCCCCTGCTCTTGAGTTTTGACCCAGAATCCAAAGGGAAAGAAAAACAAGCACCTGAGATTCATTATATGGATCTGATCATATAACAGCCTCTTGAACTGCCCTTTTCTGCTTACATCTATCTATGGGTCTCCTCCTTAAGTGAGTCTAATTTTGGAAGAGAAAACCAAAATTGAGTTTGTATACATACATTGAGTATGTATACATTAAATTGAGTAATGACCACATTTCCCCCAACTTAAGCAAAAAGACCTGATCTTGCTAAATATATGGCCAGTTTGTGAGATATTATAGGGATGCTGCACAGGAAGTGGTTTTTTTTTTTTACTGGTGGACATACTAGCTAGCCCATTCTTTTAAGGAAGGCATGCCAAACTTTGGCCCTCCTGATGTTTTGGACCACAACTCCCAGAATCCTAAGATTAGATTACCAATGGCAAAGGACTGTGGGAGTTGTGGTCCAAAACATCTGAAGGGCTGAAGTTTGGTCATGCCTGTTTTAAGGAATGCAAATAGATGGAGAAAAAAATTGGTAATATCCTAACTTGAAAGATGATGAATGAAGGGCAGGTTATTTGGTGGCTCTGCCATGGTTATTTGGGCACTGTTATTGGTCTAGTTGTGGGACTTAGACGATCTGAGCTGAAGAAGTCAGTGAGACATTAATTTGATTGGGTTACACTGGGGCAATTATTCTCCCTCACAGCCTACCCTATATCCTAGAGTTGTTGTGATTAGAGGTGGGCACGAAACAGAAAACCCATGGCTCGGGTCACTTACTAGGCGGCGGCAGCGGTGTGGGGGGTGATCCTGGGTGTTTTTTTTTTCTTCAATCGCCAACCGCGCAGCCCCTGGGGCCAGGTTGGCTCTGATTTTTTTTTCCTTTATTTTAGAGCGCTGACTCGGCCACCCCTGGGGCCAGGTTGGCACTGCTTTTTTAAAAAAAATCATTTTTTGGGGGGGGGGGGTTAAAAATCCCTAGCCTACAGGGCTATGTTCCTGCCAGGATCAGGAGGACTGCGGGGACAAGGTCAAGGTAGGAGGGGTAACAAAAACGAAGCAAATGAAATGGAAATGGAAATTTCCGTTTCATTTCATTTCATTTTTCTTTGATGGGTTGCTTCGTTATTTGCTTCATTAGCTAGCAAAACAAATAACAAATAACAAAACAAATTAAAAGTTCATTTTGTGCCCATCTCTAGTTGTGATAATAAAAAGGAGGAAAGGAAATGTTATGTATAATTTGGTAGAGATAAAGAACAATAGACAAGTAAGCAAGATCTGGTGTGCATATACAGGACCAGGGTAAAAATTGCCATGTTTGTAGTAAGCAAGTTCTAGTATCCACTTAACAAAGTCTCACATGAATGAAAGAACCAGGCATAATGACATCACAAGAGATTAGATAAGATGTTACTACAGATTCATTTCTCAAGAATAAGGCATTTCTAAATTTATTAAATTATCATATCTTATGTAATGTGCAGGGGTTTTTAAATCATAGATCTTATAATACACATTCTTTCTATTTCTTTTCCTTTTATTTTATTTTAGAAAACCAAAAATAACTCTCTGAGGCATAAACCGATCTCTGATGTATGCTGAACAATCTATATATTCTGATGAAATGCTTTATGAGTCATTTTATTCTAGTCATCTCTCTATTGCCATGCCAACACATTTTATGTCCCCCATGGTGTCCAGATAAATGATGTTATGTTACCCTGTTGGTAACCTTAATTGCAGACTTTATTGGAATTAGCTGCACTTGAGCAATTAAATGATCACTATATGCATTGGACTCTAAAGACCTAGGGCATAATGAGCTTGGAAATACTGTGCAGAACTGCAGAACCATATTCAGCATACTTTGGTTTCATCTGTTCCTAATGAGTCCGACTTTCTTCAGCATTATTGTCTTTTCCTAGTCTTCTCACAAGACTTGTCTAGTCTTCTCGCATTGTGTCCAAAATAGAAACAGGTATGAACCACTGGTTCATTGGTTTGTCCCAGTTCATTTACTGGCAGAAAAGGTGTTTGGAGCTTCAAAGCCCCACCTGTTCTGGCAGGAGACCACTCGGAGGCAGCACCCCAGCTTTCCACCCCTACCCCCCTCCAGGCACTGCCTCTGGGTGGGTACCTATCAGAGGTACCTATCAAGCATGACGTGGAAATGCTGAACACCTCCCTCTTGAGATCTCCCTCACTGCAACTTTGAAATGTAACCATATATGATATTTTTCTATGCATAAGACAAGATAACATTTTTGTACTAATCAATTTTTTTCCTACATGGGTCATCTTATACACATAAGTAAGCCTTTCTCCACTGAAAAGAAGGGCTCAGATCACTGCAAAGGCAAAGTGGAGGAATGAATTGGGCAGCCAGAAGGCAGTCAAGGGCTGCTGGAAAGGAAGGGAAACCTCACCGACGGTGGGGTGGTGGTGGAGGAGAACCCAAATTGGCACCACTGAATGAACTGGGCAGAATCCCTGCACCAGAGGTTTCCCTTCCTTTATGGAAGCTTATTCATTGCTCTCAGTTTGGGTTCTCCTCCATTTCCCCACCCCTGCTGTTTCCCTTCCTTTCTGGCAGCCCTTGACTGCTCTCTGCCTACACCCAAGATGCTTCTCCACTTTCCTTTAGTTGTGATTGGTGCTCATTTTTTCAGAGGGGGAAAGTACTTCTTAATGAGATGCTTGACCCCCAAGCATTTTCCTGCTGGAAAAAAAATGGCTCTGATCACCACAAAAGCCAAGTGGAGAGACATCTTGGGAAGGTGGAGAACAGTCAAGGTCTACCAGAAAGGAAGGGAAACAGCAGGGGTGGTGGAGGAGAACTCAAACTGGCAGCAGTGAATTATCTTCCAGAAAGGAAGGGAAGCCTTAACAGGGCAGGGACTCTTTCCAGCTCATTCATTGCCATCACTTTGGGTTCTCCTCCCCATCCTCACTATTTTCCTTCCTTTCCCCAACAGGATCTGCTAGTTTTGGGTTCAGAAAGGTGGGGATGTCTTATAGACAGAAAAATGCTGTATATTAGGATTTGGTAATTATATAAATATAACCAGCATAATGTCCTCAAGGAATTCTGGGAAGGCTGCCATTTACTGAAAGACATAATGGCATGTTTTTCTTTCTTTGTTTGCTCATTTATTTATTTATTTAAGCAAAGGTATGTTAAAACAATAAAATATTTAGACTATAAACTATATATTAGAACTATAAATGATACAGCTAGGTACTATCTTTGGTTCTGTAGATTTCCTTTGAGTTGTCTCTACTCACCTGGTATTGAATAAATATTTTCCTAAACCTGCAATACACCTCCTTACAAATCCTCAAGACAGCATGTCTTTACACCGCTGTAAGCCTCCGAATCCTGCCTCCCTCTTCTCCGTGGAGGTGGAGGAGCCCTGTTTCCATGACTTATTCTCTTATTAAAACATTAACCCTTCCAGTTCTTATCATTCATGCTTCACAGAGGGATCTTGCCTCAGGCACCAGGTGGGACAGATCTGCACTGGTTATGCTATCCCTCTCTGCCTGTCTGCTCTGCTCTGGCTACTAAACTTTTTACTTTAAATTAGAGCTCTCCTTCAAATTGCTGTCATTTACACTGATTCTGAATATGCTCATTGGAGAACTCTGGAGAAACTGAAGGTTTCTGAAATCTGATGACTCTCCTATTTCAAATGATAGCCTTGCACTCTGCTCTTTGATTTTATTTCCCCCACTTCATTGCTGTTTGTCACTGCCTCATCCGTATCTCCCAGCAGGTCCTTGTGAATCGGGAAAATGTCAGGGAAATGAACTTGATGGTGCAGCAAAACAGCACCCCCTCTCCCTTGTCTTGCTCCTTTCTCCTCTGAATTTCCTTTCAACCCCATTCTTCCTCTCATCTGCAGAGCTCTGGTCTTGCACAGAGAAGAAAATGCTGCTCTTAAGTGAAGACTTGCATAGATATGTGTAGAGTATGTGTTTTGTTGCCAGTGGTGCTCATGTACCTGTGTGCTTTCCACCAGAAGAAGCATAAGTTGCCTCCTTATGAGATTTTCATGGAATGCCCTATGACATTCTCCTCTGCTGCTCCCATTGTTCACCTCCATCAAATTCCTAAACAATTGTCTCAATATTGCATTCACTTTAATCCTCTCTTAGATCTCTCCCTTTACAGATTGCGATGGATTCACTAGTTCCCTTTGCACCCTACAGAACTGATGTCTGTGAAGCATGCCTCCTGCCTTAGACTCCCATTGGAAGGTCCTTTCCAGGTCCTATTCTCACTCCAGGCTGTGATAAAGTGTGTGGAGGTCACTGCCAGGATTCACAATGGCAGCCCCAAACAATGGCCTAGCCCTGCTACAGATGGATTCCCGGGTCCTGACAGACAAAGCCTCACCACTGCTCATATGCCTGGCCACATGCAACCAGATGTCAAGATAAAATTGTGGGAGATGTATGGAGACAACATCAAGGGTCTTCACCTATATTCAACACCCTGTGTGAGCCTGACGCTGCATTGTTTCTTCTCCAGTTGCTTGATAGTGCCTCTTCGTTCAAAGTGCTTTGTTTTGCTATGTGTTGACTTTTTGCTGAACTGTTTACATCTTTATCTTGATACTCTGATGGGCTGGACTGACCTTAATTGCACCTATATGCAAACAGATGCCTCTGTGGACAATTTTGAATTATACCTTGATTATTAACAGCCAGTGGAATTGCCTAGTTTCAAAATTGTCGTCTTGTTTCTCTTAGCTCCATGATGGCGATCCACCTACTTGCAACTTTGAAATATAACAATATATATTAGGATTTGCTAATTATATAAAAATAGAGAGCAAAAAATTGTGGGAAGACCACAATTTACTGAAAGGTGTAAGAATGTCCATTTACCATTAAGTGTAAGAGTGTAAGGTGTCCTATCCTATCTTTTAGCAAAAGTATGTTAAAAATGATAAAAATGTTGACTTCTTCCTGAAAGAAGATCAAAGGAACTTACTGGGAAATATAGTTCAAAGGATTACCCATTTAGATTCCTCATGTTATGGCCCTTTGTTTCCTATATAGCTACTCACTATCTACAGTTCTCGAGACTATGTTTTGGCTGTCTCTTCTGGCTCAGTATTGAATAAAGATTTTTCTATACCTAAATACGCCTCCTTACAACTTCTTAACAGAAAATTTATCTACATTGATACGTATTTTTCCTTTATCAGTTATTTCACTTGGCTATTATGTGTCCATAGATAAAGACTAGACTAAGTGCCAACTCAATCTGAAAACAATCAGTTGGAACAAGTTAGAAAAATCTGAGAAATGAGTAAATAAGGACCACTTCGCTCTTGTCAGTTGTAAATACATATTTTGTTTCTCACCGAATTCTGACCTTCCTTACTGATCATTGTTTCTGTTTCAACAATGTTATGGAAACTGTTTTGTCAGGGTTGCTGAAAAGTAGTGCAGGTAGAAATGCCTGAAATAAAGTAGAAGAAAAGGGAACTATGGCCATGCAAGTCCCACTCAATTTTGCTGCACTGTAGGATGCTTTTTAGGGGCTTGGTGGCTCAGCAGGCTAGAGCGCTGAAACTGTTGACTGCAAAGTCAGCAGCTCAGCAGTTCGAATCCCAGGTGTCATGCAGTGGAGTGAGCTCCTGCTGTTAACCCCGTCTCCTGCCAACGTAGCAGTTCAAAAGCATGTAGACAAACAGGTACCTCCATTAAAAAAGCGGGAAGGTAAGCAGTGTTTCCATGCGCAGATGTACATTCAGTCATGCCGGCTGCATGACTAAGGACCTGTACAACACTGGTTCTTAAAAATGGAAATGTGCACCACCCCTAGAGATGGCCATGACTAGCATGCATGTGCGGGAGGTAACTTCACCTTTTAAAGATGCTTTTTAACCTGGAAGAAATTGATTTTAAAAATATTTTAAGATAAAGCTTTTTATATTTCTTTATAGGAAGTATTTCTTTTTGACTCCCAATGGCCCCTGTTATCTGTTTTCTATATTACTGCTGCCCAGGTAGGCACCAATATATTGTGCTTCCAGCAGCATTCTGCACTCCCTAAGCCAACTCAGAAAATAGTGGTGCCCCAAACAAAAACAAAAAAACCCTGTGAGTATGAAATTTGGATCAACACCAAATTTGGCAGGGATGTAGCAGAAAGTCTACTCTTGATCTGTGACAAATATGAGGACATTTGACAAAGGTTTTTCAAGTTAAGCTGTTCACAACACCAATGGTACAGCCAAGATGTTCTATAAAATGCCCTATTTTGCTCAATAATACCATTTGCACCTGTTGAAATACAGCCCTGACAATTGCATTGTGTTTGGGTGAGAAGTGGTTAACTAATAAAAAAACTTTTCCTCAAAAGACTTTTCCTCAAAAGAATAAATTAATTATTGTCTCTGAATAGCTTGGGGGTGCTTCTGGACCCCGGTCTAACTCTGGAAGCCCAGGTGGACTCGGTGGCCAGGGGTGCCTTTCTCCAGCTGTGGAATATATATCAGCTGTGCCCCTACCTAGGTAACAGAGCCTTATGACAGTTACACATGCACTGGTAACATCCCGTATTGATTACTGCAATGTGCTTTATGTGGGGCTGCCTTTGAAGATGGTCCGGCGATTGCAACTGGCTCAGAATCGTGCTGCACGGCTGGTGAGTGGTAGGGCCACCAAGGAACACATCACGCTGATTCTGTATAACCTTCATTGGTTACCAGTTGCTGCTCGAGCCCAATTCAAAGTGCTTGTTTTGACCTATAAAGCCCTAAACGGCTTAGGACCAAGATACCTGAAGGACCGCCTCCTTCCATATGAACCTACCTGGCAATTAAGATCTAGTCAGAGAGCCCTCCTGAAAGAGCCATCCCTTAAGGAGGTGAAGGGGGTGGCTTGCAGGAATAGGGCTTTTTCAGCAACTGCCCCCAGACTATGGAATGCCCTCCCAAATGAGACTCGCCTGGCGCTGACGTTGATAACATTTCGCGCCAGGTAAAAACCTTCTTGTTCCAGAAGTTTTTAAACTAATGATTGTGGGTCCTGATGGCAATTTTAGTGATGTGTTTTTAACGTATCGTATTTATTGCATTTACATGTTTTTATTGTTCTAATTTTATTGTATTTTGATGTTTTAATTGTCCATTTTGATTGTGAGCTGCCCAGAGACCTTTGGGTAGTGGGCGGCATACAAGCTATATAAATAAATAAATAAATAAATAAATATGTGTGAGAGAGAGGGAGAGGGAGAAGGAAAAAGTGATAAGTTGGGATACTTTGGATCTGGAGTCATAAGGCGAATTTCAGACACATGTTTTGCCCCCCAGAATAGAAGAGGGTGGTTTTAAGATTCAACCCACCACCCAGTTAATTAGCTGTTGTACTATCAAAGAATTTTACAGCAATATTTTCATTCATTGCTTATCATCAAATTAAAATTACTCTGACCACCTAATGTGTTTATGAAACACAGCTTAGAAATGCAATTGCTTTTTTCTCATGAAAGACTGATGAATAATTACAAGTTAAAACCCAGGATGTTTCAAAAAGATGATGGTAGGACAAGTTATGGGTGTAATGTACTATATAATGCAACAAATTATACAACTAAACAATCAACCATAAATAACTTTTGAAAGCATACCATAGTATTTCTAGAATCAACTAAGAGAGCTGTTGAGATATACTGTAAATTGTAACATAAATTTTGGTTTGATATGCCACATGACTTTGAACTTGCAATAAGTAATTATCTGAATACCAAATATCCTAGAGATGGAAAACGATCATCATTTCTTAATTTTTTTTTAAAAAAATGAATATTATTTTAGCAGTTTTGCATTTCTTACGCTCCATGGTACCTCCATATCGGGATCATCTTAAGGCTTTCTGTTTTCATTTTGCCTAGTTCATAAATGCTCTTCCCACGTGTACAGGTACTACTTGAAAATTGCTGCCAGTTGCAAAGGACCCCTTTATGTTTGCAGTTGTTCTATAAATAACTAATACTTCTGTATAATGTTCAAAACCATGGCCCACAGCAGGAAAATCTGCATTGGGTATTCTAGGTGAGCATTCTGGAAACCACCTGAATTGAGTTTGCAGCCCATCAAGAGTGTTGGAAACAGTCTGAGGATTTCTGACACAAGACAAATGCCATGTGTGTATGTTATGTGTATCATTGATGATGATGATGATGATGATGATGATGATGATGATGATGATGATGATGATGATGATGATGATGATGGTACCCCATGTCATGTTGGTATCAACTTCCAGCTGAAGCCTCTAAATCCCCAGCGGAATCTGAAGTAGAGATGGCTGACTCATGTCAGGATTGCCCAATATTTCTGCAGTGTTGCTTTTGGTATGTCGTTTTAGAGCTAGCTGGAAGCCTTAAGCCCCAAGGTTTGAAAGCTGCTTCTAAAGAAACAGCTGATACTTTGACACAACAGCTGCCAGTAAAATGAGACAGAGTTTGCACTCTTAAAAAAAGCAGGAGGCCAACTTCCCTTTCAGTACAGCTAAGGTTCCGAGAATGACTCAAATTGGAGGCTTTACAGCAACCTATCTTGCGATTAATGATTGGTCATTTTTGCAGCAGGGGTAAAGAATATACCAGTAGATATGTTTTCACTACAGAGCTATATTAGTTCCTGCGAAGCATGACAGGCGCTGAATGTTGGCAGTAGGAGGCCTTTCACAGTCCCCATTACAATGAGGTTTCATAATATCTGATCTTCAGTCATTCTGATCCATTTTTGGAGATAAGGCCATGAGGAAGCTGGGAGCTTAGATGGCAACCTTCCTTGGCTCTGACAAAGCTCCAGATCCAGATGTTTTTATATCTGTTTGATAGCCCTTATTATAATCTTGCACCTCTTATTTTGGGTGAAGAAACAGGTTCCTAAAGACCACTGGAGCATCTTCAGCATTTTGGGGGGTGGGAGGGACCATATAGCAACAGCAGCAGTAACCAGGTTGCAGAATAGGGAGATACTGGAGGCACAATCACAAACAATTCCTGGGCGAGCAAAATATAAGTGTGAGTTATGTAAAGAAACAATGGTGGCTCTCAGAGATAACAAAGATACTAAAGAAACTCCAAGATGTAATCTTAGAGTCTCATTTTTTTTTGGGGGGGGGGGGGTTTGGAATTACTGGAGAACAAGTTGACTCCCTAAAGACTGAAGGCAGCTAAAGAAACTATCATTTCATCCAGTGTTTTCAAGTAAACTATTTGTGGCTAAGGCATTTGAGAAAGTTCTGGTACTCCAACTCCTGATACTTCTGGATGAGGCTGATAATCTGGACCCCATTCAGCTAGACTTCTGACCAGAGTATTGGATAATGGTCATCTTGATAGATGCACTACATCAGGGATTGGATAAAGGGAGCATGACCTTATAAGTTATGAGTTCTTTTGGCAGCCTTTTATATTACTCATCATAGTATCCTGTTGGATTGCCTAGCCAAATTGCATAAATATTGTATGCACTCTAAAGTTGGTGATGGTATAATGATTGATATTAGAGAAAAATACCATTTTGTTTCATTTCATTTTGTTTCTCACTACATTTTGTTTAATTTCATAATTAATTTTTTTTAAAAAAATAAGTACAAAACAAAATGAGAAACAAAATGAATCCCCCACTGTGCCAGCACTCTTGCTGTCATGGCGGGGGATTCAAGATCAAGATCAAGAGAGGGTGGTGGCCTACAGCCTTTTTTAAATGTCCTACCACAACAGTGAAAGTGCTTTAAATTCACTGCCTGACTGCTCCTTTCTCCCCTGCCACCCCTTCTTCCCAGGAGGGTGTTTTGGACAGGGAGTGGTTTTTTAAATCCCCTGGAGGCTTTTCAACTTGCTGATATATCTCAGTTGACAGTTTAAGAACATTCCTCTTCTGTATGTATTTTTAAAATTATGTAAATGCAGCACAGTATTGTGACAGCTAGATAGCACCCTCCATGTGGCACACAGGAACACGGGTCAGCTGACCCCATGGACTAATCCCTGCTGCACCCAGTCACATGCATGCACCACATGCCGAAGGCTTACATCCGGGGGTCTGCCAAGGCACAGCACTAGGGCGCGCACAAAAACAGCTAAAGCTTGTGGTGACCCCCAGCCACTTGCATGCCACCCCCACAGAGCCGCAAACCATCAAACAGCCACTGTGCATAACACATGGCCTCAGCAACCCACCACCCCATAGCCCCAACTAGCCGAGCAAGCAGTGGCCCGACAATTGCAAGCAACAATGGGCCATGCTGCAAGCACATCTAGTGTCTCAGCAGTCTCAACCTAGCACCCAGCAATACCAGCCACCAGGGCCCTCACTTGAGCAGCAGGGCATCTTGCAAAATATAGGTCATACATTAGCCCAGCTGTCCCAACAGCTGGTCAACCTGCCCCCCCCACTCCAGACCGGGGGGCACAACATCAGTCAGCTATCACAGGTGGGGTGCCACATGACCTGCAACTCAGCAGGGGGCCCTTGACGCTGGGCGGGGGAGGGCATCACAACAGCAAGGTTCATCAAACCAGGTGAATCCAACCATCAGACCTGGAGGACCTAGCAACCACGAACCAAGAGGGCCCCAGGAGTCAAAGCCAACAACTACCAGGAAAGGAAGGGAGGAGCAAGAGGAAAAGGAAATGACACCATCACAAGATGAGCAGCTGGTGCGATGAATCATCATCCGAATCCTCATCCAGTGAGTCATCCTCAGACGAGGATGAATGGGAACGGGACTACTGGGGGGGAGGCAGAAGACGTACCGGGGCTACCAAGATGGGCGGCCCGTAAGAGGGCAAAATCTTTGAGGGTGAAAGGGCTCAGCGCTACACCAATCTCAGGAGGGAGCTCTCACTTAACTTCATCACCATTAGAGGAAGAGGAAGCCCCCAACCCCCAGGGTTACATATCAGTAGGAAGGCCAGGAAAGCTATCCTACAGGGTTACATGCATTTATGTTACTTAAACCCGAGGAGGAGGAGGGAGTATCAAAACCCAAGCATAGTTCCAAAAGTACACACAAGCACCAACCAGCAGAGCTGGCTGGCTGGGTATGCTGAATACATGGGAATAATACAAGTGGCATACCCTGAGAGGGCCTGGCACCTCAATAACCACTATAAAAATGTGCTGCAGGCCAGAAAAAATAGCTAGGGACTCAGCTGCCATAGCTTACAATCAGTCATTCCGTAAGAGCGCATCAAAAAAACCCCAAACCAGATGGGACCCACTTAACAACAAGATCTGGTTATGGGAGGTTGGCTCCCAAATGAGGGGTAGACAGCGCAGGGTCCTTTGGGTGGATGAGATTTTGCTTTAAATAAACTTTTATTTATTTATTTATTTATTTATTTATTTATTTATTTATTTATTTATTTATTTATTTATTTAT
>JAHTLZ010003542.1:37303445-37321177 GCA_023846285.1 Phrynocephalus versicolor
GAGAGAGAGAGAGAGAGAGAGAGAGAGAGAGAGAGAGAGAGAGAGAGTCATAACCAGATTGATGCCATCAGAGATTTACCATAGGATGCCACATTTAGTATTCTCCTTCCTCAGCCAATTCAAGAGAGACTTCCAGAATTTCTGGCAGTTTGATCTACAACAAGAAGACAAGAAAACAGTAGAACATGCCTTTGTGGCAGAGTTTACTGCCAGCTACACCATTAGTTTTCCAGGCTGCCTGAGGAACAGAGGAAAGATGATTGATAACCCAGGCCTTGCTGAGATACCGGAGGGCCTCTGGGCCAAACATCGAGGATAATGAAGCATTCATATGCTTGTGTAATTGGGGTTTATTTTGTTCACTTTCCTTTGAGGCAACACACACATGATATGGAAGGATGGAGGGAGAAGAGTAGGGGGAAAGTATGGAGCTTTAAGGTAAGCTCATACTTTTCTCATCAGATTTCTAACAGAAATAGTATCTGCAAATCTCAGTATAAATACAGGAACGCTGCAGGGGTGTGTGTTGAGCCCACTTTTGTGCACGCTCTACACATATGACTGTGTTCCCAATTACCACAGCAATAAGATTATTAAGTTTGCAGATGACACAACAGTGGTAGGTCTGATCAATGCTGGGGAGGGAATGTCGGCTTAGAGGAGGGAGGTGGAAATGCTGACGGAGTGGTGTAGGGAAAATAATCTATTCCTCAATTTAGAAAAAACAAAAGAGATTATTGTGGATTTCAGTAAATGCAAATTAAATATTCAGCCACTTACTATTGAAGGAATGTGTGTGGAACAGGTTTTGGTGTTTTGATTTCTGGGAATGGAGCTGAGCGAGGATTTGACATGGAGAGCAAACACTAAAGATTTGATGAAGAAAGCACAGCAGAGATTATACTTCTTGAGAATCCTCAGGAAGAATAATCTTCCAAAAATCTGCTGCTGGCTTTTTACCACTCTACTACAGAGAGTGTGCTGATCTATGGTCTGTGTGTGTGGTTTGTAAGTTGTACAGCCAGAGAAAGAACAATGCTGTCCAAGGTTGTTAAGATTGCAGAGAGAATAATTGGGTGTACTCTCCCTACTTTAGACCAAATCTATGATTCCAGGTGTTATAAGAAAGCTGTAGAGATTGTGCAGGATCTCACACAACCTGGAAATGATCTTGTTATGATTGTTGGCTTTGTTAACAGACACAATGGTGGCTTATATTGTATCATCAATTTTATAGTCTTCCAGTTTTCATGTGAATTTCATAGGTATGTTCCACTCAAAATCAAGGTCTTTGTCTGAATTTTCAGATGATTTGCCTGAGAGACTCTCTAAAGTGAGACCACAAATGCCAAACTAGGCTATAGGTGATACCTTTATATGCCACTAATAAAAATAAAAAAATCATTGCAAGCTTTCAAGTGCAAAACTTCTTCCATTTTCAACCATTATTTCAAGTCATCACTGCTTTCTGCTAGTAATATGGTATCATATGCATATTTTAAATTATTGACATTTCTTCTACTAATTTTCATCCATCCTTCATTTGAATCTAATTCAGTCTTTTCTGTAATATGTCCTGGATAGAGATTGAATAGACAGAGAAATAAAATACAGCCTCATTAACACCTTTGCTTATGGGAATCCATTCTGTTTCTCCTTATTTTATATTGACCATGGCTTCTGGTTGAGACAAAAGTTTATGCACCTTATGCAATAAAATCTTATGGCACACCTATTTCTTTTAGATGTTTACATAGTGTTTCATTATGTGCAGAAAGGCTTTGAAGTCATCTATAAATCAGAGCCTGATTTCCTCCAGAAAATCTTTGATATCTTCCAGTGACCGATACATGTTAGCAATATGATCTCTAGTGCTTCTTTCCTTTATACACCCAGGATGAACACTGGAGATCTTGCTCCATTTGTAGCCAAAGTCTATGTAGTGAAATCTTGAGCATCACTTTGTGTACACAGGAAATTAATGTAGCACTTCAATAGTTCCTGCCCTCTTTCTTGGGGACTAAAATGTATATTGAATGTATCCAGTCTGTAGACCATTGGTTCATTTTCTATATTTGTTTTCATAAGTTTGTAATGATTTTGACTGATTCGGTCTCTGTAGTTTGAAATAGGATGCTTGTAAGGATTTTGATAGATTCAGTCCCTGTAGTTTTAAAGAGGTCTATTGGTATTCCATCTACTACTCATGATATATTTTTCCACATGTTTTGAGTGTTTTTCATCCCCTCCCTCTTCAATGTTCAGCTTAATGAAATGGTTTGAGTGGAGCAGAAAAGATGGGGGCAATACTATGAGGAAGCTAGCAGGGACAACACTGACACAAAGGTCAAAGCTCAGTCATTAGGCTACGATGCATCCACTCTGTTCAGGATCAATAGATGCACAAGCTGAGGAGAATGGATAGTTCCACTTGTGAAGGGAGTGGAGAAACTACTGGCAAGCAGCTATGGTGCTGCAGCAAGAGTGGAAGATAACAATGGTGGAGGACTTTTCACAATGGCAGTGACACTCAAGCAAACTGTTAGTACTGTGAAGAGAAAGGCAAAGGTAAATTAGGGATGGTCAACTTACAAAAAAAGACACACTGTTTAATCATTTTGTAAGCTTATGGAACATTACAAAACAAAACAAAATAGCATGTTGTCAAGAAATGAAACGTTAACACCATTTTTTTGTTTCAGACATGAAATGATTCATCCTAATGGCATGAAGCCTCTTGATCCAGCCATCTTGAGAACAGGAGGTTTATTTTTAAACTGATTAATTTTTTCCCCTTCCTCACCTCCCATGCCTCAGCTGTTACTTATCTTTGATCTTTATCTGCCTGCCTGCAACTAACCAGCAATTTAACTACAGTATTCCTTTTCCTGCGCTGGCTGTGCCTGTATCTGCAAGTTGATTTAAAGTTTAAACTGTGTTTCTTTCATGATTAAGTAGGACTGTGGAGGTTATTTGTTTATATATTTTCCTTCCTGCAGCATTTACGAACATAACATTATTAATATTCCATCACAGCCCATATATCCGCAGGGGATTGGAAAGAAAGACAGAAAACAGCAAGAGTTTAAACTATAATTCTGCACATATGTGTCTATAGGCTACTGGGTTCATTGCAAAATGTCCAAAGAAAACAAAGCTCAGATTTTTTTAAATGCCAGCAAAATGAGGGCATTTTAAATTTGAAAAGGGTAATTATTACATTGATTCAACAAGAAAATAGCTGTCATTATAAAAGGGAAAGAATATGGACCATATAATACTAGGCTGGTCTATTTTGGAGGGCATGGAAACCCTTGCTGTGATTTGCCCATATAGCACATGTGGAAGGAAGTATTTTGCCTAATTATCATTCTATCACAGAATCAAACCAGGCAATATAGAGCCTTTTCACACGACCCCTAAGATCCGCTGACCACTTAAATTCGGACCAGAGATCTTAGGGGTTTGTCGCTGTTCTTGCGTTCCCACCCCCTCCGCACTCCTGGTTGCTGGCTGCGTGAGGGGAGGGAGAAAAAAAGGAAGAAAAGAATGCCACTCACCTCCGTTCTGCCTTCCCGGCACTGCATTCAGATCTCTTAAAGGGGCAGGGGGCAAAAAAAGAACAAACAGAAGCAAGGAGAGCCCGGCAGTCACTATGCTATATCCACATCAAGAATTTTCACCTCCGGAGAGCAGGTATCTGAAAAGTGCGCTGGGACGTGCTTAGGTGGGCATGGTCACACTTAATTATCTGTAAACTCCGGAGCTGGTGGGGAAACAATTTTAAGCTCCGGAGCTGGGAGCCATTTGCAGCAGAGTTTAGGGGTCGTGTACAAATACCCGTAGTTAATATATCAGTAAAAAAAGACAAAGCTTTCCACACTCCTATTACAAGTCAGCTTCTATTCTTCTCTGTTCTTTCCTTTCTTCTGTCATGGGACAGGTTGTAGAGAAGCTAAACTTAGAGCTTATTTGCAAGTCTGATTGCTGTAGCATTCAGTTTTGAGGAAAATATGGGTTTGGAAGGAATACAGAGTAGGAAGAAATGTGCTTTTAAATCCATGTGTAATTTGATTCTTAGAGCAATACCTTGTTGGTCCCACAGCACTCAAGAGGATCTAATGATATCCAACCAAGACTGAAGCAGCATAATTCTGCATTCCTCTGTACATCTACAGTATGCATATACCATTCTAGCAGTTATAGTTCTGTGGCAATGTGACAAAATGAAAACCAAATGAAACTGAAATCCTCTGGGTGCTAACTTGGTATTAGATCCCACTCTGCTCATTGGGGTTCATTCTCTCTAGAAACTAGCAGAATTCCATTAATTCTCACATCATATTTGTCTAATAAAACACCACTAACTGACAAGTGGTAGGATGAGCCTTATGTGTCTAGCCACAAGCAGCTCAGGTATGTACTGGCACCCAGATAGCTGCAATTAGCTGCAATTAGCCACGAGAAATTTCACAAAACTTATGCAACCACTAATAGGATTCTGGGCACAATACTTCTTCACATGTGATTTCATACATGCAATCTTGTGTTTTGTTTTATTCAGCAGCCCATGCCGGCTTGGTGGGAGTTCATGTTGTCAACCGATAATGCCTTTTGTCTCAAGTATTAGATGTGAATGAGATGAATAACAAAATGAAGATTGAATGACAACCATAACAACTGTCCAACATGTTGTGACATAAAGCTCAAACAGGAACCAGTGCTGAAATGAAAATGCTGGCTCAAATCCTTTTCTGCCCTCACTTTAAAAAAGGGGAGGGGGAGAAAAAACACTTTTTAGAATATTGTCTTGTCTTGCTGCTTTGGAGTGCAAGCATGCAGGTGCAGCAGAGTGGTAGACATGTTAAACGGATGATGGCAGAACCTGAGACCCAGGCTCAAGAGTCAGTGACATTAGTTGTGGCAGAGTTGTTTGAGTCAACAATCCAAATTGAAGAGAAGGTAATGCCTGTACTTGCAGCCAGGAGCAGTGGTTCAGTTCTAAACCCTGAACAGCTCCATACCCACAATGGTCTTTGCTGAGCCAGCTAGTGGGTGAGGTAGAAAAGACATAGGTAATTTCCAGTGATCCCTGGGTATAACCTGGTGGTGATCAATCCTTGCCAATGTGGGATCTCCTCCTTCCTGCAACAATTGAGAATAGAGATGGGCACGACTCAAAAAAATGGTGTTTCGTTTGTCGTTTGTCGTTTAGGGGGTCCGTTTCGGTTCATTTTTGTTTTTTGCAAATTTTTGAAAAAATCGTTTTTTGTTTCGTTACGTAACGAAATGATAAAACGGAAATGAAAAATTGCGTGTTTCATTCCCATCTCTACAATTCAATGTACTGCCCGTAATGAAAACGAAACGGACGACAAAATTTCTGATGTTTCTGTTCATTTCATTTCATTTGGAGGCAAAAATTCGTTTTTCATTTCGTTATGTAACAAAATGAAAAAACAAAAACAAAAATGAAAAATCGCTCGTTTCGTGCCCATCTCTAATTGAGAAGATGTGGAAAGGCAAGTCTGTTGACATGTATGAGCTCCTCAGTAGAGAGGCAGAATCGAAACAGTTGGACAAAGAGGAAGAGAGGGAATTGCAAAAGCAAATTGCTGGGCAAACTTGCTTTCAGACTTCATCATTTATGCAGGGACAAGTGTCCATGCTCAGCTGGCTACAGCTTTCTCCCTTTTTCAATACTTTGATTTGATCTACCAGACATGCACAGATTTTCCAGGTCCTATCTGGTTGCTGTATGCTGAGGGGTTCTGTATGAGGGCAGCAATGAACCCTCACATGCACTGGGATATCCCACATAATGCCTTATGGTTGGGACTCATGACCATAGCTTGTCCATTGCTGGAGGAATCATTTTGTTAGCAGCCATCTTATTCAGAGGGCCTCACAATGCACAAATGGAAGTTCCCTGTGCACTAGTGAGCCCATTGGTTCACACAGCAAGGAGTGCCTTTGGCGTAAGAAAAGACAGTGGGACCACACCAGGTCCTGACATACTTGGGGACAGAGCCTGACACATAGCAGTAGTGGAGTAGGCTGCCAGAAGTGAAGGTGTAGGTTGAGAGTTCTTCTAGCCAAAAAACAAAGTTACTTGAGGATGCTGCAGGAGGTTGTGGGATGTCTTTAATTTTGCTTGCAAAGTTGTGGCTCCAAGACTTTCAAAACCACATCATAGAAGTAGGCTTCTGGCAGGGATGAGGGATAATTTGTGACTTTGGCTACATTTTTTACAGGATTTTAATGGGGGGTCACCTCTTGGAGAACCAAATGGTGTCTGGGAGCAGAATTCTGGGTACAGGCAGGTGCAGCCAAATCTTTAGGACAGAGATGGCAAACTGTTGGCACTCCAGATGGTTTGGATGACAACTCCCAGAATTCCAAGCCTGTAGTGCCAGTGACAAAGGACTGTGGGAGTTGTGGTCCAAAACATGTGGAGTGCCAAAGGTTCACCACCACTGCCTTAGGAAAAACGTATTTTTAAGGCAGATAGTGTGCCAGAGTTTGAACTGAGGAATGGACAATAAGTCAAGTCACATGTGATTTGTCCTTTTTGGTATTCCGATTCAGTCAGCGGGACATGAAGATGGCTTTGTTCTCTCACGTTGCCCTTATAAAGAGGAAGAGGTCCAACTGGGGTCAGGTCAATAAATAAGAGATCCAAATGAAGTCAGGTCAATCTGTTGCTTACAGATCATGTACTAAAACAGCAGGCTCAAATACCTGAGGTTTGCCTTGTTTGACTTAGTTTCTTCTTAAGACCTGCTGGGCTATACTTCAAAACTATTTAAGAGCTTAGGAATGTAATATCCTTAGGATCACTGAGGCAATAAAGCAAACACCCTAGGAAGTATCAGTTTTATTACACACTGATGGGTAGTTGCACTGCTGAACCCAACCGACAGTAGCTAGTCTTAACAGTTTTCAGAAATGTTTCTTAGACCCTTCTACATGATGAGTCTACCTTCAAAAGGAGAGTCAAAGGGACATATACACCCTCCACAGGAAGTCAGGTTTATCACAGTAAGTTTCTTGTAAGGTCAATCCACTTTGGATAGTAGGGATTAAGCTCTGATTGATTTCTGTAGAGCTGGAGCTCATACCTGTGAAATGACTTGCTGATATTTTCAGGTTTGAAAGGTTTGGCTCACTCTTTCTTTCTCCAATACATTAAACATGTATTTTGTTTTGATACAATTATATTTCAGTTTTGCATGATGGAAACAGATATCCAAAAAATGCAATTGCCTCCTTTCCATTGGAAGTCTCTCCCCCCCGCCGCCCCAATGGTACTGGTTGAATTAAACTAGTCACATGGATGCCCTCAGATGTAGAGATGGGCACGAATTGAAAAAATGATGTTTCAGTTTTTCATTTTTTGTTGCGGGTCCCATTTCAGTTCATTTTCATTTTTTTGTGAATTTTTTGAAAAAAAATCATTTTCTTTTTTCATTTTTCGTTTTTCATTTTTACCTGCTTTTTGCGCGATTTAAAGCATTTCTGCACGCGGGCGTCCCCCAATGCCCCAGACCAGAGGGAAAACAGTAAAATGATGCTGGCAGAAACACAGTATAGACTAGGTACACAGGGAGGCTGCAAACGCAGCAGCGGGCATTGCCCAGGGTGTAAGGCAGCCGCAGAGTGACTGCACTGCGGGGCAGGGGAGGGTACTCACCAAGAGGCACGCGCACACACAGGGAGGCTGCAAGAGAAATCTCTTCTTTCTCTCCCCTAAGAGCCAGGCTGCAGCCAGCAGGAACACAGAGACACACACCTGCCTGGCTGGCCTAAATTAATGAGTCGCAGAGACAGCAATCCCACCCTAACTCCCACCACAGACTGCAAGGAGGATGGGGGCCAGAGCTTTTTATGCTCTCTGTGGCTGCCACACCTACCCAGTCTGCAACCTGGGCATGCTATTGGTTGAAATTGTCCAAGAATTTACATGATCCCATCACATGGCTTGCATCAATTTTGTGGCTGGAATCCATTTTGTGTCATCCTTATAGGGAAAAAGAAAAAATACATCGTAATGGGAGAAAGACAGAAACAAACGTTTTAAGGACCCCAACCTCCTGGTAGGTAATAATTTCAAATAATTATTGCTGCATTTTTACAGATGCCCAGGGTGTTTTAATACCCAAAAAATCAATATTAGGCATCTGGGAGCCATTTTGGGTCGATGTCCCCTAACTCCCTTTAAAGTAAAAAAATACAGTGATCTGAGAAAAGACATAAATGCACGTTTTAAGGACCCCAACCTCCCTGGTAGGTATTATCAGGCAGAATAAATAATTATCGCTGGGTTTTTATGGATATTCAGGACGTTTTTTAACATTTAAAAACAGCTCATTTCATTGTGTGTTGCCATTAACAAAAGCAAAACATAACGAACCTAATTTTCATGGTTCTGTTCGGTTCATTCCAATTTCATCACAATTTTTGTAACTCGTTTCATTATGTAACGAAACAAATAACGAATAATGGAATGAATTTTTTTTCATTTCGTGCCCATCTCTACTCAGATGTCAAGAAAAGCAAGGGTTTTGTTTTTAGCTGCAATATGTGGAAATCCAAGAGAACCACAGATTCAAGTTAGGGTGGAGAATCTATAGAATATATCCGTGGGCAATCAAGAACAAAATCAAATTATTCCAATAAGGGTATAATTGGACTGATGTCACACTACCAGCTATTCTCAAAAGAAATAGCTATGAACAGAGGTATAGCTAGGGTTTTCAGCGCCCAGGGACAAAGTCAATTTTTGCGCCCCCTCCTGTTAAGTTCCTTAACAAGCTAGTTACAAACTAAGGTGCAGGAAATCTCATGGCTTTCCAGAGACTGATAAATAAAATATGTGCAGAGGAAAAGGCGGCATTTCCTTGGACACCATTATCTCCTGACCCCTCGACCAGACTGTGACAGGGAGTCCCTGAAGGCAGAGAGCAGCTGGGACGGCCACTAACTCACAATGGCTCCAGCATCCACCCACAACATCACCTTGCAGGCTGCCGGGTCTGTGGTGCATGGTGGCTCAGGGGAGGAGGGCGACCTGAAAAGCAGAAAGAGCGAGCACATGTGCGGTGCCCAGTTCCCTGGTCTCTCGCCTTATCCCTGCTCACCAGCCAGCATGCATTCCTGTCCCCTCCCCTCCCCTCCCCAAACCCCTGCCCCACCCATGAAGGTGCTCACCCTCCAGAAGGGGCCGAAGATGGGGCGCATGGCAGGGCCATTCTGGGGTCACCATGGCTGGTGGGCTTGTGGAAAGGGCCCGTCCCTTTCCACCTGAGCTGTCACGTGATGGAGGCAGCAGGAGAGGCCTGCCCTGGGAGCACCTGCCTCCTCCAGTAGCTGGGAGAGGAGGGTGGGCTCGTAGCTGGGTGGTTGCCCTGGAGGGGAGCATCCCCATTCCTGTTGTTCCTCCCTGTCCTGTTTCTGGATGCCCAGTGTCCAGGGCTTCTGAGACTTTCACTTTCCAGCCACCCTTGGAAAATGAGCTCACAGTTGAATTCACATGCAACCATGCCGTTTCATTTCCATGGGTCCAGGAGGAGGTTTGGTGTCCTTCCTTGGAACGCAAAAGCTGCTTCCAAATGATGGCGGGCGGGTGGTGGTGGAGGAGGAGGCAACAGTGGAGGGGGTCCCATTGCTAAGCCTTGAGGGGAAGAACTGCTGGCAGAAAGGCACATGGATTTCTCCTCCTGCTCCCCCTCCAGGCACCCCCCAGATTACTGCATGCCTGGGGCAAATGCACCATTCCAACCCCCGCCCCCAGATATGCCCTTGGCTATGAAGTCTTCACTTCTTCTTGAGACTTTACCTGAGCAATGTTATTGGTCCTGAGTCTTAGTCTGATATCTTGTTTAATGAATACTGCCACAGCTAGATCTCTTAGCTCTGATTTCCAGCTCCTGTCTCCCAATCCCTGGTTGCTTACAACTCAGCTCTGGCAGGTCAAGGTAATGTCTTAGTGATCCTTCCTATGGAATGGCAATACACTGGGTGGGTAACAAAATTGCTGTTTGATATCACAAAATGAAATCCTGAGCCCAAGGTAAGCTTCGTCTTCTATAGGAACATATAATAAATGTTGTGGAAAGACAGATTTAATTGTGATCCCACCCCCGTGCACTTTATTATAAAGCAAGTGTGAATGCCCAGCACTTCCACTAAGGGTGCCCTTTCTTTGAGTTAAGTGCTGATAAACATCCTGAACTAATTACAAAGAAGTGACTCCTATTCATTCCAGTGGAATCACTTTCCCAAGCAGAGCAGTCTGCAGCTTTACAACTTAAATATGCATATTCAGCCATTTACCACATTTCCTGTTTTCTGTGAATTAATAAATTCCCCACAAATTTACATGTTTGTCACTGACAGCAGAAGTTTTAACTCCACATTCTGATTTAATTTCTTCTGCCAGTGGATATAACTCTTAGGTGCTGTTGACCTTGGAGTATTAATGAAATTTCACTGATGAAAGAAAATCATATCCCCCAAACAAAATAATCCCTGTCAACTATGTTCTTAAACCTCAGTGGGAAATGGTTTCAGTAGTTATTCTTGGTCTCTCATTTGTCTACTGTGTCGGCAACCACCATGAGGTAAATGTGATGCCTGCACAGGATTGATATTGCTCTACCAGTACCTTACAATGCAGTAAGTGCCCTATTCATAATCTATACAGTTCCTTTCCTTCTCTTTTACTTAGTCATTATCTTATCCAGCAATTGTGCTCATGTTGCCCTAGATTTATGCCAAACTCCTGTTGCTCCTTCTGTTATAAATGCCTTCACGGGCAATGAAGATATAAAATTCAGGCCTTCAGGGACATTCTCCGGCTCAGGTAGCAATTTGGACATATGGTTTACCTTTGTCACAGAGAGGCATCACCATTACTTATGATTTATTTAGTTATTTACGTTTTGGCTTGAGTTTGTTAACAGTTTATGTCTTTTTATTTTGGTGGGTGGGTGGTTTGTTTGGGCTTCATTTTTCATTTTGTTTATTGTTGATGCTTTCTTTGTACAGCCACACAGAGGAGTGGATTTTCACTATGTGGGGTAATGGGAAATCTGTTAAAATAAATAAATAAGAAACCCTATTGTGGCATTTCTGAACATACACAGTAAACATGTGAGGAGGGGCTGTTAATCCTTCATGGCCCTTCTATGCAAAGGGTTTGAATGGAGAGCTTTCTCAGCCTATGTTCAGAAAGGGCACTCCTTTATTTATGTGGATGATATTGTCCTATTATCCATGAACAAGAAGCTTGAATAAGCTTAGAGAGTTTAGTGAGTTTGAACACCTTAAAATAAATCACACGAAGTCTAAAGTCCTGATTTTTGGAAGGCACCTCCCCAAATTTATGTGGAGTATTGGTGAGAACAGGCTAGAACAAGTTAACACCTTCAAGTACTTGGGAGTACATTTTAATGAGAGAAACTACTGGAAAACACAGGCCCAGGCCACTAAAATCTCAGCTCAGAAACCTGGCCATGCTCTAATCAATTTTCTCTCTGCTGCTGCTTTAGAATCCAAGTGGTCTCTACTGCTTCAGAATCCAAGGGGATTCCCTGGGGTTCTGATGCAGCAAAAGGGGCTCTCAGACCCCTTTTGCTGTGTTGGAATCCAAAGGAATCCCCTTAGATTCTGAAAAAAGTCTCCAGACCACCACAAGGGGGGCGGCATGGAGCCATTTTAAAAACATCCTGCTGCTTGCTCTTGCTGCAGGACATTTTAAAAAGCCTCTAGCTGACCACCCTTCATAGCTGGCTAGAGGCTTTTAAAAATGTCCCACTGTCCCAACCAGAGACAGAAGGAGGCAGCAGTATATTCAAACAGAGCTTGCATTTATGGCTGCCTCCTTTCTTCTCCCTGCTCCCCTCTCCTCCCAGGGTTTTTTTTTCTGGACAGGGAGGGCTATGGGCAGTGGGGTCAATCCCCACTGTCCACAGCCCTCCCTGTTGAAACAAACCTACCTTGGAGGAGGGAGGAGCAGGGGAGGAGGTAGGAGGCAGTGGAAAATTCATTTGGAGCTTGAATTTACCACTGCCTCCTTCCTTCACCCCTGTGACCCCTGCCTCCCAGCTTGGGCTTTTTCACAGGTTGGAGTGTGGAGAGGGGTGGTCCCTCCTCCCCCAACCGCAGCCAGTCAAAAAGCCCCAGCTGGGAGGGGGCAGAGGTGTGAAATGCAGAAAAGAGCAGGCAGCTGAAATAAAACCTGCATCTTTCTGCATTTTGCCCCTCCTAGCTGGGGCTTTTTGACAGGTTGGGGTGTGGACTTAAAAAGTCTAAGCTGGGATGTGGGGGAGGGGCAAAAGGCAGAAAGAAGCAGACAGCCAGGGGAAAAAACTGTTTCTTTCTACCTTTTGCCCATCCTCCTGCCTCCCAGCTAGGGATTTTTGACAGGTCAGGACATCAAGGGAGGGGGCACATCCAACCTTTCAAAAAGCCCCAGCTGGGAGGCACGGATCATAAGAGAGAAGGAAGAGGGAATGGATTTGGATTTACCACTGCCTCCTTCTTTCTCGTGCTCCCCTCTCCTCCCAGGTACGTTTTTTGGACAGGGACAGTTTTGGACAGTGGGGGATGCCCCCACTGCCCACATCACTCCCTGTTCAACCCCCCCCCCCCGAGAAGGGGATGGCAGGGGGAAAAGAAGCAGTCAGGCAACAAATTTACTAGGCGCCTGCCTCCCAGCTGGGATTTTTTGACAGCTCAAACTGTCAAAACCAGCTGGGAGGTGGTGGCAGGCAAGAAATGAGCAAGGAAACAGCCAGTAGATCTTACTGCTGGAGAAATATCTGCTGGCAGTTCCTGGTTCGGTTTCAAAACAGTTCAAAACCTTACAAAATGACAAAACCGTTTGTCGTTTTTTGTAAGGATCCCATCCCTAGATGTAAGTAAAGGTCGACAGAATATGGATGGGATAAAAAGGGAATTAAGTATGAAAGTATGTGCTTTTAAGTTGGGAAAGGAGATATTAAATACATTGGGCTGAAATGTTCAGAAAAATTGTGATTGATTTTGTAACACAACAGGAGACAAGCAACATATTTATTTTATTTTAGAAAATAAAGAAAAAAGAAAAAGAAAAAAGAATTGTGTTTTATTTTTCCCCTTGTCTTTTCATCAAAATGCAAGTTAGTTGCCAGTTACTATAGAACCATACGATCAAAAGGATTTACATATTTACATATATTATAGATTTACCAATGCCATTTGATTCAAGAGACTAGATGGGGCTACCAACTGGATATACATATAAAATGTGCTTACTTAATACTCCAAGACACTTACTACAAAGTAGTTGTAATAAAGCACTGTTATATTTCTTAACAGAATTTACACTTTGGAAAAGGATGGAGAGTCACATGTGTAATAGAACAAGGAGTGAAAGATCAGAAACAGTGTGGACTGAAGATGTGAGCAGGTCCCAGGACTACTAGTCTGTTACAGCCAGCTAAGGTGGTCACACTGGAGTGCCAATTAAATCAGTGCCACAAGTAAGCATTTGACTGAAGTCCTAATAATTTGCCTGGGTCTAGAACATAACTAACTTAGACTGCAGTCTGACCCCTGTTTTCTCAGAAGCAAATCTCAATGAGTTCTTTGGACTTCAAAACCTACTCCAGTGTGCAATTCATTCACAATACAGATCTAACCTACTATGCTCAAAACTAGAGATGGGCACGAATAGAAAAAATGGAGTTTCGTTTGTCGTTTGTCGTTTAGAGTTCCTTTTCGGTTCGTTTCCGTTGTTCGTGAATTTTTTGCAAAAAAATCATTTTCATTTTGTTACCGTTTCATTACTGTTTCGTTACCATTTATTCCAATTTTATGTGATTTTTTTTTAGCATTTAAAGCAGCTCACTTCATTGCTGTAATGGAAACGAAACGCACGACAAAAATCCCCGCGTTTCTGTTCGTTTCGTTTCATTTTAGAGACAAATTTTGTTTGTCATTTCATTACGTAATGAAACAAAAACCGAAAACCGAAAATGAAAAATTGTTCATTCCGTGCCCATCTCTACTGAAAACACAGGTGAAATATACAGAATTGGAAGAAAAGGGGCCCCTTCCAAGGAAAGGAGAACACAGCTATCTGGATTAAAAAGTAGATTGGGATCTGACCCATTCATTCAGTCTTTCAACTACAGAAAAGATAGACAAATATTTGTAGATTTCAACTCTCACAATTCATCACATTGGCTGGGCTGACTAAATCTGATGGCAGAAGTGAGAGGGTGACTACACAGTCAATTACCACAGGTTTGTTTTGGTCAGTGTGAGATAAGAAAAATAATATATATATATATATAAAACACGCTGACCTGGCCCATGGGCCAGCTGATCAGTGCAAGATAAGAAAAATTAAAATTAAAAATAAAAATAAATAAATTAATAGACTGCTCTGACCTGGTCCATGGGCCAGCTGGTCAGTGCAAGATAAGAAAAATAAAAAAATAAAAAAATACACCGACTTGGCCCACAGGTCAGCTGGTCAGCGTGAGAAAAAAATAAAATAAATAATAAATAAATAATGTGCTGACTCAGCCCACGGGCCAGCTGGTTGGCATGAGAAAAAAATAACATAAAATAAAAAAGTAAAACAATGCACCGACCTGACTGTGGGGCAGCTGGTCAGTGCAAGTAAAAATAAATAAAAGATAAAAGATAAAAAATGCAAAATGAAACATAACAAAATATGAAATGAATTTTTTTTAAAAAAATTGTTCACTAATAAACAAAATGAAACAAGGGGAGAAATGAAAAATGAAACACAACACCATTTTGGTGTTTCGTGCCCATCCCTAAGCCTTTCTATAGAAAAATAACCTGGATAAGGTATTGTTGGTCTCAGAATACAGAACATCAAAATTTAGAACTGCAATTTTTCAAACATTATGAACAGCATCCTCAGAAGGATGCTGTTCAGGATGACCCACTTCCCATGACTCATCAGTTACTACCTCCCCTTACTTTCAAATAATGTATGTGGGAATTAATGATCTCTAGTGGCATAAACAAGCTTAAAACTATGTGTGTGAAGTTTGAGTTGGGAAGATCCTTAAAGAGGACGCTTGACTGACAGTCAGGGAAGTTCTAACTGGCTTGTTTGAAACTATGCCTGGTTACAAGATTCTGATAGGTTGTGTTGTGTTTGCAATTCTGTACTTCAACAAAAGAAATGACTGGGGAGTTCTTGACCAGGAACCAAGAAATCACAGCTTTTCTCAGGACCCATTGCCTGAGGCGTTCATCTCACTTTGCCCAATGATAGAATCTAGCCCTGTATCTTATTAGTTGAACAATATTTGCAGTAGGCTAGTGATTTATTCCTATTTAAAATAGAGACCTTCTCCAAAAGCCTCGGTCTGACAGTTAAAGAAGCATCTTTTGTATCTTTTAAAGGACACCTGCAGAGCTTCATCAAGGCAAGCCAACTACATACATAAAAAGGGGAAGCAGTGGGAAAACTGTATAGCACATCACTGCTTCTGTCTCACATTGGATGGTGCTAAGCAGCAGGGGACCTGAGGAAAATAACAGCCGTCAATATTTAGCTATGCTAGGAATCTGAAATTTAATGAATATTTAGTAGCAGAACCCATCTTTGATTTGGAAAGTGTTAATGGAGCCTTGACTCTTAGCATCTGTTACCGGTGCTGATTAATCAAATCTCTGTTGTATGTTACTTGGGATGGAAATGGGGGTGGGGGCAGGGAAGAAACCTTGCACAGCAGTGAAATAATAAATTGTTATTTGTATATGCAAAACAGTTCAATTATTTAGTGCAATTAAAATAATATCTTGAAAATCACTTGAAAGGAGGCTGGCACATCTTTATCAAGACCCAACTAGAAGACATGAATAAACAAAACAACTTAGATGAGCAATAAATTGCAGGCTAATAAAAGCCACACAATGGAAAACAAGATTCAATTGCTCGCATTTAAGGCTTATTATTTGGGGGGAGGCGGGAGTAAAGGCTAATAGACGTGGGCCCATCATCTTAATTAAAAGTATACATCTCTTCTTAGGCTATCAAGCAGGTGACACTAAAAAGTGCTTTTTTTGTTCATAGCTTTTTAAAACAAAGACATTCTTTTAATTTGTGTATGAATATAATTTGAATCAAAATATACACAGTAAATTTTGCTGGAAACTTGACAGTGCAACAGTTATCTGAATGATTGGGCAGTAGGGAATAGAAGAAGCAGGCATAAATACGTGGCTCCTAGTCTGTCACCACTATAAGTTTCACATTGAGTTCATATGATCATGTTGAAGATTTCAACTGTGTACAGTTTTCATTGGGAGCCAGTGCTTAATACAGCTGCACCCCATGCTCTTTCTCTTGTTTGTAAGCTAATTGGGTCTTCTATTGCATCTATGTGATGCACGTACATCACTTTTCACTTCTTATGATCATGATGCCTTTAGAAGCTAAGAATGCAAAATAATATTTTACAGATAAATGGTCATTGTTCAGGCTAGGCTAATCTGTATATCAATTCTGAAATTTTTGTCTTGAGTGAAAAAGACATGAACAGCTATTTTGTAGATTCGTTCTCTTATATTACTTTAAACCCTTGTTGATCGTCATGAAAGAAAGAATTGACATGAACAGCTATTTTGTAGATTCGTTCTCTTATATTACTTTAAACCCTTGTTGATCATCATGAAAGAAAGAATCCAACCAAGTAGCATTTTGGATGATGATTATCTTTTATATAGGTTTCAGGGTTGGGTGGTTTTTTTTTTTTTTGATAGTTTATTATTGTCCCCAATCAAGTCTAAAATCTTTTCTTGTACACAAATGAGGGAAAATGGAGGGAATGGCTATATATTCAAGTTATGGTGGTGATAATGTGGGACATGATAAGATATAGGCATGTTGCTGCATTAGCATGCATCTGCAAACAGTACTTCATATTTTGAATCAATGACTCGCCACTAACTTTCCTCAGACTGACAAAGCTGCTTGGATGAGCAGCGAAACATTTCAATCTCTCAAGAAAAGAAGTCCAGTTACCATTATTTAACTTCCAGAAAATTGGCTAAGAAAAGAGAACTTGGATAAAGATGAGATATAATTTTCCTTGTTAAAAAGTTCTTCACGTATAATTTCTTCATGATTTAATTTATTGAAAAGTACTGAGATTTTAAAAATTAGAATAAGATAGAAAGCAAAAGTGATAGATTCACCCATCTAGCCAAAAGGCCTATGTGAGCAACATAATAAGAGAATTTGATTATAATCCATCATTCAAATCTCTGATATATTCATCATTAAAGATCTCTAAGCTTATTTCTTTCTTAACCAGTAACACATATTTCAAGCTTGTGGGAAAGAACAGAAAACCACTTCCTTGGTTCATACTGTTTCTAACTGATAAGAAGAAAAAGGAGCACTAATTTCAAGTCTTCTCTGTGACTTAAGATCTCACACAGAGACAAAATCACTGTTAAAACTTCCTTTCTTGCTTTTGGTATTTAGAAACTGGAAATCACTTGCTTCAATATTAGAGATGGGCATGAAATGGCAAAATGGTATTTAGTTTCATTATTTATTTATTTTTATTTGTTTCATTTGGAATGAAACAATTTTTCAAAAAAAATTAATTTTGTTCCCTTTTTGTTTCTTTTTAGGGCTCTATTTATTTATTTATTTATTTATTTATTTATTTAT
The DNA here is from genome assembly GCA_023846285.1 of Phrynocephalus versicolor. Classification (NCBI taxonomy): domain Eukaryota; kingdom Metazoa; phylum Chordata; class Lepidosauria; order Squamata; family Agamidae; genus Phrynocephalus; species Phrynocephalus versicolor. Next base: position 37,321,162 of record JAHTLZ010003542.1, read on the forward strand.
TTATTTATTTATTTAT
>JAHTLZ010003542.1:37331159-37354972 GCA_023846285.1 Phrynocephalus versicolor
CTTTCTTTCTTTCTTTCTTTCTTTCTTTCTTTCTTTCTTTCTTTCTTGGCACTCTTAATTCATGCAGTTTCCATGCAGTTGGAAATAATCAGGGCTGTGAAAAATCCCCAATGCCGTATCATCTGTCTAATGCTCAAACAAGAGGAGCTGCTGGTACTTACGGTAATAATATTGATTCCTCCATTGTTGTTTTTTAAAAGGATACTGCTGGCTACTAGGAACTCAAATGCCAAAGTCAAAGGCTGCCTGATATATTGGGGAAGGCATGAGCAGGAGAAACTGGGATGCTAACAGCTTCATCTTTTATGGCATGGACTGCAGGTGGTGTACAAAGGTTCTTTCCAAAAACTCCACAATACCAAAACTTAATACATCAGTTAACTTTTGGTCTACAGAAGCCTTTGTGGGAATGGTTGCCTATACTATGCTATTTTAGTCCCCTCATTTGGAGACTGAAATAACTTTTTAAAAAAATACCGGGAATGTCATTTTGGACTGGAAGGAAGGTGTGGGTGGTCTGGAGGCGTGGGGTCTATGTGGAAAATTGAGCTTCCACTCTTGTTCGCTTCCAAGGTACAGCAAGGTGAGCACAGCCCACATGTCTTCTTTTAACTGTTACATTGCCCTACTGATTTTGTGATCTAATCTCGCCTGCCATTAGCTTATCTTATTTATCTTTGACATTTTAATGAATTATGTTGTTTAGTTATGTTCACATTTGTAGCATTTTTATTATATCCTTGTATCTGTATTCTGTATCAGTTTTTTTAATGTTGTAAACCAACCAGAGTGGCTTTCTGCCAGATGGGCGGTATATAAATGAATGAATGAATGAATGAATGAATGAATGAATGAATGAATGAATGAATAAAACTTACAGGAATTCAGCTCTTGATTCTAGCATGGTGTCTTTCCCAGCAATGTCTAGGCTGTGGTTGGGTCTATGGTTAGGGGCTGGTAAAGTTTAGTGTTCAACAATAGAGATGGGCACGACTTAGCGGTATTTTCGTTTTCATTTTCGTTTTTCGTTTCCGTTACGTAACGAAACGAAAAACGAAAAACGGCTCAGAACTGGAACGAAAACGGAAACGAAACGACTAATTTCGAGCCAATTTTCGTTTTTCATTACTGGAAAAACACATAATGGAGCTAAATAGGAAGAAACGAAAAAAAATTTGTTTTTGGTTTTGTTTTTGTTTTTTCGTTTTTGTTACATAACGAAACGAAAACAAAAATTTTGAAATTAGCTCACGAAAACGGAAACGAGCCAAAACGGACCCCTAGCCGAAAACGAAAACGAAAACGAACAATTTTTCTGAGTCGTGCCCATCTCTATTCAACAATTATTGTCTTTCAGCTTTCTGTGTATAGGTTGATTTTTCCATGATAACAGCAGCACCGCCCTTATCAGCTTCTTTGATCACTATGTTAGGATTGTTCCTGAGGCTGGTACAGTGGTCCCCTACCCTTTCGCAATTCATATACTGCGGTCCTGCTATATTGCAGGACTGCAGTACAGTGCAACCCAAAAGGCATTGAGGAGCGGTGCACCATGCTGGGGCTCCAGCTGATTAACGCTGGGGCGAGGGAGAAAAACCTTTATTTTCCCACCCCAGCACCAATCAGCTGGAGCCCGGGGTGTGGGGAAGGGAAAAAGGTTTTTAAAAGCCTGGGCTTTTTAAATTCCCCCACTTCCCCCAAGCCTCGGGCTGCAGCTCATTGGCACTGGGGTGGGGAAACAAAAGGTTTTTCTCCTCCACCCCAGCGCCAATGAACTAGAGCCCCAGCATCGCACACCACTCCCCATGCCTGGAGGTGGGGGTCTAAAAAGTCTTCCAACAATCCGGGCAAGCGGCTGTGGAGGGTCAGATCCGCCATTGCCACTTGCACAAGCTGCTCAAATACTTTTTAAAAAGTCTTCCAGAAGCCCGGGCAAGCAGTGGTGGCGGGTCAGATCTACCACCACTGCGTGCATGGGCTGCTCGAATGTTTAAAATGCCTTTAAGCAATGGAGCCAAGCGCTTGGCTCCATTGCTTTAAGGAATTTTAAACTTCTTCCCCCCCCCCCCGGCTCCACCGACCTGCATCTGCATATCGTGGATTTTCAATCATTGCGGATCAGGTGGGTCCCTAACCCCCACAATAGATGGGGGTTATTGTATAGCATCATGTCCTGTTTGTGTGAGCTTATATGTTAAGTGTGGTTCCTTGTTGATTATCTCAGTCCTGGCACTATGGAGGAAGCATTCAATATAGTTCTTTGTTACAGCCTTCCGGGAGAGTCCAAGTGGGGCAACAGTTGGAGAAACAAGTTCAGGAAGAGTGTGATTACTGGGAGCATGTCTTGAGGCATGTAATAGCTGTTATTCATACATTAATTTAACATGGCTTGACTTTTCCAGGAACAGAATAAAGGTTTGGATCACTGCAAAATGGGATTGTTTTTAGGACTGCTTGAACTCATAAGGCAGTTTGATCCAGTTTTAACAGGGGACATTTCAAAATATAGAAATTCTGGCAAAGGAAATCCTTGTTACCTATCCAAAACTACCTGTGAAGAACTCATTCAACTAATGGCACAAAAGTTCCATGTGCTCATTGTTGACAAAGTAAAATCTTCTTATTTTAGTTTGTCAGTTAATTCAACACCAGATCTATCTGATATTGATCAGTTGAGTGTTGTATTTAGGTACATGAAAGATGGACAATGTCCTGAACAGTTTTTAACTTTTCTGGAAATGAAAGGCCATGCTGGTGAGGAAATGGCAAATCAGGTGTTGCAGTACTTACGTGAAGTTTGTTGGCTAAACTTTTCAAAATGTAGGGGTCAGTCTTATGACAATGCTGCTAACATGTCTGGGTGTTATAAGGTGATGCAGCAATTTTTTTTAGAAACAAATAATTTTCTGTGCACCTCATTCACTAAATCTGGTAGGCCAAGTGCTGTTGACTGCTGTCAAGAGGCATTTAATTTCTTCTCTACAGTCCAGTTACTCTCTACCTTATTTTCAGCATCAAGCAGCCAGTGGAAAATTCTTAAAGGTTGTATTGGAAATGAAAATGTCTTAAAATCCCTCTCTGATACCAAATGGGAGGCATATGCTATGGCAACAGCAGCGATATTGAAATATTTCCTTAAAATTTTAGAAGCATTAGACTATATAGCTGAAGACCTGTCACAAAAGGGAGATGCTAGAAGAGAAGCAGATAATATTGCAGGTAAGATGCAAGAGCAAGAGTTTATTTTTATGTTGAACATTTGGAATTAGATTTTGGAGAATTTTTACAGAGTAAGCCAAGTTCTACAAAATGAGGATGTTTATGCAAAAATAAACATTATTTTCCATCTTACTGCAAGTTTTAATTTTGATAAATAAAACTTTATTTTATGGGTTATTATTGTTTATATTTATATTTATTTATTTAAATATTTAAATAAATAAATATAAAAATATAAATATAAATAAATAAATAAAAATATAAACAATAATAAACCATAAAATAAAGTTTTATTTATCAAAATTAAAACTTGCAGTAAGATGGAAAATAATGTTTATTTTTGCATAAACATCCTCAAATAAATAAATATAAATATTTTGAATTATATAGGGGAGCACCAAAAGCTTTTAAGTGCTTAGAGCCTCTAAGGGTCTTACTCCGACCCTGATTGTGAGCTATTCTAATTTCACTTACAAAGTATTTTGGAAATACTCTTAAATGGGTAATTGGGACTGTTTCCTTTTTTTATATAAAAAACTTCTGCAGATGGAGATGAAAACATATAGAATGAGAGGTCAAAAACATAAAATATTGCTATATTTTTGTTCTCTCCTTGGGACAGTGAGTATGGAGGCTGTTACAGCAACCTTCAAAGTTTTTCATTGTGTGAATAGTGGTAGAATTTGCTAAGGAAAAAAACACCACACTGTTGAAACTATGATGCTGATCTTCTCAAGTGGCAAAACATTTAACACAACCCATGCACTTCTTTATACGGAGGGATGGGGTGGATGAATCTGTAAGTTTGCTTTCTCCCCTATTTGCATTTTTAAAACCTTAAGCTCTGAATACTTTGCTCATGGATAGATTTCTAGATTTAGAAAATTTCTTATCAAGAGTGTGCACAAAAATTCTCAGCCATCTCCACACAGCCATGTCCTATAGATGTATCATCACCATGGTGAGGACAGTGTTATAAATGTGTGCCATGCAGTTGTTAACAAGGGGAGCCTGTCCTATCCACAGGTGTTAACTAGAGATGGGCACGAAATGAACATTTTTTTGTTTCCGTTATTCGTTATTCATTTCATTACGTAACGAAACGACAAATGAAAATTGTGATGAAAATGGAACGAAATGAACAGAACCACAAAAATTGTGTTTGTTGCGTTTGTTTTTGTTAATGGTGACGTGCAATGAAATGAGCTGTTTTAAATGTTAAAAAACGCCCTGGACATCCATAAAAACACAGCTATAATTACTTATACTGCCTGACAACCCCCGGGGGGGGGGGGTTGGGGTCCTTAAAACATGCATTTATCTCTTTTCTCAGATCTCTGTATTTTTTTCCTTTAAGGGGAGTTAGGGGACATCGACCCAAAATGGCTCCCAGATGCCTAATATTGATTTCTTGGGTATTAAAACGCCCTGGACATCCATAAAAATGCAGTGATAATGCGAGAATTATTTGAAATTATTACCTACCAGGGGGTTGGGGTCCTTAAAACGTTTGTTTTTGACTTCTCCCATCACGATGTAATTTTCTTTTCCCTTTAAGGATGACAAAATGGATGTCGCCACTCCAGCCACAACATGGAGGCAAGCCATGTGAAGGGATCATGTAAATTCTTGGACAACTTCAATCAATAGCATGCCCAGGTTGCAGACTGGGCAGGTCTGGCAGCCACAGAGGGCATAAAAAGCTCTGGCAGCCCCCATCCTCCTTGTAGTCCCCGGTGGGATTTAGGGTGGGATTGCTGTCTCTGCGACTCTAGCTTCAGTCCTGCAGCCTCCCTGTGTGCGTGTGTGCGTACCTCTCAGTACCCTCTCCTGCCCCACAGTGCAGTCACTCTGTGGCTGCCTTGCACCCTGGGCAACGCCCGCCGCTGCCTTTGCAGCCTCCCTGCGTACCTAGTCTATACTGTGTCTCTGCCAGCATCAATTTTTTTAGTGTTTTCCCTCTGGTCTGGGGCGTTGCAGGACAGCCCTGCACAGAAATGCTTTAAAAATCATGCAAAAAGTGGGTAGAAACGAAAAATGAAAAAATGAAAAACAAAAACAATTTTTTTCCAAAAATTCATGAAAAACAGAAACGAAACGAAACAGACCTCTCAACGACAAATGAAAAACCAAAACACTTTTTTTTAAAATTTGTGCCCATCTCTAGTGTTAACCCTACTTACTTCAGGCCTTTCCTGGCCAAACGTGCTTGGAAACACTGGAATTGTGTCCAAGTCCCTTAAAAGCCCTGAACTCAAAGTCCTGTGCCTGGACTGGGAGATCTGCCACATGTGTTTTCGTAAAACAGAAAAACAAAACAAAACAAATAAACAAAAAAGACTGTGTCTTTCTGTCACTTTTTAACAAAGAAATCTGCACAGATAGAAACAGTCACTGATCAAAACACAAGCTGATTGAAATGCTCCTCTGTCTCTTATTATAGAACTCTAAAGTGACTGACTGGATGCTTAACAATGATGTGTGCATACTTTTTTGCTTCTTCCAAGCCTCTTTTCTGAGTCCCTTCTGAGATTCACACTTAGGAGCCTTATTTAATAAGCTAGTTGTTGAGGGACAAGCGGCTTTTTTTCTTGAGATTGATATGCAATGCTAAATGAGAAAGAACAATCCCCCTCTTCGCTTGGAGCTAAAAATTGATTTATTATACAGCTGCCATCTCTGGTGCCCTTTTGGCCTTGTGCTAATCAAAGCCCACTTCTGAAGCCATTTGTGTATAAATGCCTGTCACATGTACACCAAAGTACCTGTTTAGTTGTCCTTCGACCACCACTACCCTTCTGCAGTCAGTCCATTTTAAATTGGAGCACAAAAACATTACCTGACCCAGGGCCCATAAATTATGCCATTACCTAATGAACTGTTACAGAATGCATTTGAATATAGCAGTTTTTCTTGGGATTGTGACTCTTCCCAGTGATTAAAGTGATTTAGACAGCAGAGTAGTTGAGAGTAGACAATATTAATTTACGGATGAGTCATTGTGTTCAACACCAGTCTGGAATCTAATGAGGTGATTCAAATTCATTTAAATCACTGGGGGGAAATACTAAAATTAAGGCAAAAATGCAGAAAGGGATGAGGAGAAAATAGCTGCTTTTGGGCTCATTCACAGTGGTCAGCATAGGGACATCAGTCAATTTGAAGACAGTGGGATTAGTATGAAGACATGTCAAACTGAATTTTTTATAAGTGACCTAGTGAGAGGGACATGGAGGACTTTGTTGGTGGAATTTGCAGAAACTAGTACAAGAGGAGTAACCGTTAATACAGAAAAGGTTTAGATTAGGGATGGGCACAAAACGGAATAGTTGCATTTTGTTTTGTTCTGTTTCTGCCCCCCCCGCATTTCCTTTCATTTTGTTTCATATGATTTAAAAAATAATCATACAAAATGATTTTTTTTAATGAAATGAAACGAGGGGGCAGCCCTTCCTGGGCAGCCCAACCCCTCCTGCTGCTCACACTGGCAGGGGTCTTTGGTGGTGGTGGGCAGTGGCGGTGTGGTGTACCGCCAGGCCGCTCACCCTTATCAGGCTAGCCAGGGCCTTCAGCAGTGGGGGGGTCTACCGCTGGGCCTCTCAGCCTTTGAGGCTGGCTGGGGCATGCAGCAGCGGCAGCAGAGGAGGAGGAGGAGGAGGAGGAGGAGGAGGAGGAGGAGGAGGAGGCCCAGGATAGCTTGCTTGGCCTGGCTGGGCCTCTGTGGTGGCATCCAAGGCAGCGGCGGCTTTGGTGGTGGTGGTGGTGAAGCCCTGGCCTGCCGGCTCATCCTGGCTGGGCCCTGTGGCAACACCCGCAGCAGCTGCAGCGACGGAGGAGGAGGGGATGGAGGCCCAGGCTGGCCTGCTGGGCCCACTGTCGTCCTCTCCAGCCTGGCTGGGCCATCTCAGTGGCGGCGGGACACCAGCAGGTAAGGGACCGGTTTACAGACAGAAAAAAATGGTTCATTTCTGTTGTGTATTGATCTGTAATTGCTGGTTGAAGTAACTGCCTTCCTGTTCCAAAGGGAACAGGCCTATTGGTTGATTCTAGTTGCTGCATTTGGATCCTCGATTCTATTGGTCCCCGCCAAAAGGCAGCCTTGTGATTGCTTGTAATTGTTCCCTCCAAAATGTATCTTTTCCTAGCCAGTTCTGGTGACTATAAATGTAACTCCCTCTCCCCAGTCCCCAGTCTTGTCTCTCCCTGATTAAAGAGCTGTTCACTAGAAGCTGTCTCCAGCCTGCTTTGTCTCTGAGCTGAAATCACTGCTGAATCACTAACCCCACGCTACAATACTGGCAACGAGGATGGGATCCGGAATGCTGAGTAGCAGAGGTCCATCACGCTGACTCAGAATCCGGATCGCAGCAGAGACAAGACTCACCTGCTGGCTAGAAGACGACCCTGCCCGCCTGGAGAATGGAAAGTCCACGGGTCTTGGAGCCCTTCCAGCCATCCGAGCCTCACACTTGGGAGGACTATGTTGAGCATTTCGGGTTCTTCGTGGTGGCTCAAGGAATCACAGATGCCAGCAAAAGAAGGGCCACGTTCCTGAGTTGCTGTGGGCGGGAGACCTTCATGTTGGCCAAGGCACTGCTCGCCCCAGCAAAGCTGAGTGAGACAGCACTCACAGACATTTTCGCCCGGCTGAGAAGCCACTTGGCACCTACCAAAACCCAGATGGCCTGGCGGATGGAGTTCCAGAAAAGGCAGCAGCAAGCCGGAGAATCTGCGGCTGCATTCCTGGCAGGACTCCGGGAGCTTGCTCAGCACTGTGGCTTCCTAAATCTTGAAGACACTCTCTTGAATCAATTTGTTGGGGGGCTCTGCAGCAAAAAAGCCCGAAGGCACATTGTGGCAAAGGAAGATGTCACCCTTGCCTCTGCCTTGAAAGAGGTCTCTGCCTCAGAGAATTATGAGCAGGAAGAGCTCAATGCCAGTGGCAAGACCACAAAGCTGCGGGTAGAGGCTGCCCATGCCATGGATGAGCTGGAGGCTAGTCCAAGCCAGAGCCCAGTCCATGGTGTTGAGTTGGTGCTTCAGGCGGATGCATGGCCCAAAGATCGCCGAGGCGCTTGCACAGGCTGTGGCAGACACCATGAGCGGAAAAGCTGCCGTTTCCGTGATGCTATGTGCAGGGCTTGCGGTAAGACAGGACACATCAGCCAGGTCTGTCGGTCGGTGGCAGCTGCAACAACGGAATCACCTAGATCAACGCGTTGCAGATCATCCACCACGACTCATCTCCTAGACGACTGCAATTATCTCACAGAGATCAACGGAGAGATCGTGCAGTTTCCGGCGCAGGGCAAACCATCCATCAGAGTGAAGATCGAAGGTCAAACGTGTGACATGGAGGTGGATTCCAAATCTGGATTCACCATTGTCACAGACCAGACTGCAAGGGGGCTCTTTCCTGGGGATAAGTTCCCCTCTCTGGAACCATTCCCAGCAACCTTGCAATCATACACGGCGGGCCGCATCCACATTCTAGGAATGTGTGCTGTGAGGGTACAATTCCGGGAGAAACAGGCCGTGCTTAAATTGGTGATTGCACAGGGGAGTCGCCCCAGTCTTTTGGGTACTGACTGGTTTCCTGCCTTGGGGCTGAGTATATCAGGGCTCAACTCAGTCCAAACTGCCCCAGAGTTGGGCGAGGTATTAGGCCAAGAATTTGTTGAACTCTTCAGTGGAAAGCTGGGTTGTTATAAAGGGCCTCCCATTGACTTTGAGCTGGACCCCAGGGTAGCTCCAATCCGACTCAAGCCAAGGCGAGTGCCTTTTGCGCTGCAACCCAAAATTGAGGTGGAACTGGACAAATTGGTCAAACAGGGAGTTCTTTCACCTGTGGACTCTTCTAAGTGGGAGACTCCTATCGCCACACCCCTTAAGGCGAATGGGGAAGTGAAGATTTGTGCAGACTACAAATGTACTATCAACAAGGCACTCAGGGGAAATTCATACAGTTTTAAAACCAGCCCTGCCTCCTGCAACATCTGAACATCATCTGGTGAATACCAACTTGTCACAAAGGATCTCACTGTCTGGTAGACTACATCTTTTACCAAGAATGTACTTTGGTACAGTGCTTTGATAAAGATAGCCTGCTATCAAAAGCTCAGCTTGCATTTTTTATTTTATTTTATTAGTGACCTATAAAGGTATCACCTAGCCTAGACTTGAACACAAAAGGCCTATTCTTATTAGGAATATATTCATCTACAGTATATGTTTCCTGCCCCTGTCACTTTCCGTTGTATTGATTGCACATGTATATCATCTCGTTTCTGCATCAAACTTTCTGCTGTTTTTAAAGAAGTCATTCATATTTCAAAATTCATATTTATATTTTTGAATTTCTCACATAGTTAGGTTTCTTGGCCTTAAAACTGCATCACATTATTTGGAGATGTTCCGCATCTGAAAGATAATTGCAATTTTAGCAGCTCCTGGTTTCTGTATGGTCAGAGTTTGACAGTCTCAAAAAGCAGAGGCATCGCAGTTCATGGGTTTAGCAAGATCATGGTTCAGACAGTGAATAGATATCCAAGTAAAGGCAATTACAGAAAGTGAGTCCAGGGATAGTTCATGGTCTAGCACAGTAGCTCCAAACAGGTGTTCTCACTAAAAGCACAGTGTCATCTAGTCCAGCTTCCTGTATCAGTGGCCCCACCAAATGCCTATGGGAGCACATGAGACTAGATATTTGTCTCCTGCTACTACTCCCCTGCATCTGGCCCTTGAAGTACCCTGGTTTTATGCCTGGAGATTACACTGTCCAAGTGCCTATATTTTTAGATACTTAATGGGGCCTGTAGCCATGAGAACTATCATGATGAATGTCTTTTATTTGGCATGTAGCCCTTTGTGACTCTTTGCATGGGATCAATTGCTTGGCTCCTTCCAATCCAATTGATGTTAAACCAGGTTTGAGAGAGAGAGAGAGAGAGACAACTAAGAGTGCTGGGCTTATGTTGGTAACCTACGTAGGGACCTTTGCTTTGTACCCCCTACATCCTGATATAGGAGGAAGTGCTTTGTCTAAGTGTTTTTTGACCTCAGCTCCCATTGGCCCTACTCAACATAGTCAATGGTAAGGAACACAGGGAGTTGTAGACCCACAACATCTGGAGGGTCCCACTTGGTCCACCTGTATTACCGATACTGCAGCTGATATCAGGGATTGTTCTGCTGTGCCTTTCGGCATTTTGAGGGTCATTCTGTCATTATGTGATTTCTGAGTTCAACCTGCAAGCCAGTAAAAATCAGGTCTGCAGCAAGGCAGTGGCAGGGTGGGAAATAACAATGTTCTTCCTGCAATATAAACTGTCTAATAAATTCAATAGATGTCACTTGTGTGGATGGGTCCGGATTCCTCGGCAGTCATTTGTCTCCACAAAACACTTCCAGGACATTTTGCTGTTGTGTGCTGGTTTTATTTCAGGCTTTATCTTCCACGAACATTTCATGGTAAAAGAAATTAATTCCCTGCATCTGTCATTATGTGAACAATGCAAAAGCCCTCCTTGCAGAAGGCCATTATTCAGTACATTAGGCACTGATATGACAGCCTTCTTCATCTCACACTTGCACACAAGAGTAAGTAACCTCTCATCAATCCAGGCATTGTTTGTTTTTCTTGCCTTTTTCATCATCTTCTTCTTCCCCCCAGACTGTATAAAACCCTAATTAGGAAGGCAAAATAGGGTTATACAGTACTGTATATTTCTCTTTTGGAAACAGAGACACACACCCATTTTACACCAGCCTGTAAGCAGAAATCGATAACACATATTTAAGAGAGTTGTTTGTTTGTTTGTTTGTTTGTGTGTTGTTTTCCTTTTCTGAGATGGCTTCCTGTATCTGTAGTCTTGTGCGCTCCCAGACGCATCTGGTGGGGCCACTGTGAAGAACAGGAAGCTGGACTAGATGGGCCTTTGGCCTTATCCAGTATGGCTCTTTCTTATGCTCTTATGTTCTTATGTTCTTATCTGACAGGCTGGAAGATTCAGATCCTCCACCAACTAAGGCCAGCCTTCCTTTTCTTCTAGAAAGAGACCTTTACCTTTGGACAGGGCTCAGGAACGTTGCATAGTCTGCGAGCTACATCTCCTCTGTCTTGTAGATCATGGGCTGTTCACCAGAGGTGCATGAGGTCAAAATGGAGGAGGCACCGCTAAAGGGATTTGCGTCCATGTTCTCTCCTCCACCACTCCTCTGTGTCTATCTCTCTCTGTGTGATGTCTGCCCATTTCGTACAGCAGTTATGATGCTGGCCTGGGATTTGGCTGGAGTTCTAGTCCCTACTGAACAATAAAAATCACTGGGTGATCACGGTCCAGCTGCAATCTCACTTTCTCAAATTGCTCTATCGCACAGAATTCTTGGGAGGAGGGTAGCCATGCACATATGCTTCCTTGGGTCTACTGGAGGAAAAGCTGGATAGAAATGGGAGCACTGTAGCTATCAGTACTGTTTTTAGAGGGAGGAAGGAGAAGAGAGAAACAGAGAGAAACAGGGGGAAAGCTGGGGTCTAGTTGCATGTCTCAGACAGATCTGGACGGCCAACTAATTTTTCCATTATTGGCACTGTCAGCGGTGTAGTTCCCAAATTATGTGCCTGCCACACAAAATGACAAACCGGACATTAATATTCAAGGTATTTGAAATCAGCATTGTCTGAACTCTTTCTATATAGTCAACTACACCCTCTTGTTTTATTATATCCAGAGTCATGAAAGCAGTAGTGGCTCCCCTTTGTGGGCAAGTGAGATAATGCTTTGTAGTTTGAGTCACTTGCTTTTACTAGAAAGGGGCTGAAAGCACAGGAAATGGCTCTTATTCATTTAATTGTTGTAACGGAAAATAAGTTATAGCTGGTGAAGTTTTGTCCAGCTCTACAATACTGTACAATGAGATGGGCAGAACTGTGCATTCCCAATAATTCCCAATCTCTGTGATGTTCAGCATCAGAGTAACCTCACTTACGGTATGTTCATATTCATCCCTGCTGTAAAGTTCATGGGCAAAAACAAAAAAAAACAAAAAAAAACAGCAACATAAGGCCAAACTTTGTTGTCTTTAGGACCAGGAAATATTACAGCAGATGAAGACAAGGTGCAGGTATTGAGATATTATTGACTGCAACTCCCATCAGGTATAGCTAGCACAGGAATGCAGAGATTTGCAGTCTAACAACATCTGGAAGCCACATTTTGACCCCCTTTTTCTTCATAGTTGTATTCTAAGAACATCTGTTGATAAATTAAATCTCACTGAGATTAATTTCATATGTCCTAAAATGCTTAGATTGTAGTTTGTAATTCTGAAGTGAAGAGAACATTTGAACTTCTAGATATTTTGGGCCATAATTCCAATTCCTTTCCATTGATTATGCCAGATTCAGCTTCTGGGAGTTGATGCTCAAGTCTTCTTGAAGACCAAAGCCATCTTGTTTCATAGAAAACATCTATGGTGCACAGAGAGAATTCTTTCCAAGTAACCATTACCCTCAGGGCTACCTGCCAATATTTTGTTTATGTCTCAGAAGCACTGCACTGAGGGCTACATCTTGGTATGAACTAATATGTAACACTCAGAATGTGATTTTGGATGATTTTTTTCAATTCAGTACACTATGTAAATGTAAACTTTAGCTTTACTGTTATGGGAATTGTCATGCTACTTGGTGCTTTTGCTCCAAGCCAACAGAAAAACCAATGTGCTTAAATAAAGGCAGTGTAAAGATATTTGAGTAGTAGACAGCCTTCTATCTGTAAATAAGAGCTGCCATTGATTTCACATCTCTCAAAGTGTAACTAGGCATCATTGTACCTAAAGCTCACTCTTCAAGCTTATAATCTGAATCTAGGGACAGGATCCATCAACAGAGCCAAATCCTACCAAATATTTGGATTGTTACTTCTGTCTTATCTCAGGTCTTGCCTGATGAAGAGTTCTGGGGAACTCAAAAGCTCATATCTTTTGTGATATTTCAATTGTCTTGGTAACTACCCAACTCTGGTGTTTGATTATGGAAAGCACTGTGCAATTAGATTTTGATCCTTACAGACACAATCTGTCTTTAAATGTTGGTAAACATTTGCTTAATCCTCTTGGCCTTATGAACATGAGTGCTTGATGAAGCTTGCAACAGGGGCTTGAATTTTCATTGGGAAAGTCACTTCTTAGATTTTATGTCAGCTGCAAGAGAATTTGATCAGTGATTTGCAGCATTGCTTAGTGGGTTTCAACTTTGAGTCCCCAGATGTTCTTACAACTTTCATAATTCCTAGCCAATATTGTCTATAATCAGGGATGACAGGAGATGTAGCTAATACCATCTGGCAACCCAAGATGAGCAACCGCAGCACTAGATTAATTTACCCAAAACTACCACTCATCTTCTCTAAAAATGGGAATGGAATTTCTTCCCTGCTTTCAGGGGCTATTACAGGAATTACTATGGAGGTCTTGTAGGAATTGCTGTTGTCTGATTTGTCCTGTGTGCCAAGGTATAATTTAGGTGCCTCAAGGTCAGTGTTGTCTATATGGATTGGAAACTGTTATCCAGGCTTTGTAGTTCTCCAACCTTATGACAATACTTGACTATTAAATTACTGCTCTTTGCCATGTGCGAGAAGCCCTCTGAACACAAAAAATGCTACATGCAGATGCTAACTACCCTTATGGCTTCAACTTGGAGTATCATCCTCTACATGTAGATTTGTGAGAGGTAGCCTCCCAACCTCAAGCAAATACTAAAACATAAAGGAGTACAAAACAGCAACACAGACAATGGAACTAAACCTTGCCACAATCCCTGATGCCAAGTCTGCTGACACATCTACTCTGGCAACAGAATCACAGGACCCAACAATGTCACATACAATATCAAGGACAGCTTCACTTGCTCTTCAACCAATGTGAACTATGCCATCTTTTGCCAGCAATGCTCGTCTGCACTGTACGTAGGACAAACAGGACAGTCTCTTCAGAAACGAATCAATGGTCACAAAGCTGACATCAGAAACCACAATACACAGAAACCTATCTAAAACCATTTCAGTCTACCAGGTGGAAGACTTGAAGGTTACCATTTTGGAACAGAACCATTACAAATCCAGAATATAAATGGAAACAGCTGAGATAAAATTCATATGCATGATGGACAACCATAAATATGGGTTAAACTTAAGTCAAGATTTCTTCAGTCATTATCAAATGTAATACTTATGTTCTGCCACTGTTTTCTTCACTACCACCTTACCCATCTTCCACCATAAGACTCTAAGGTAAAAACTGCTTATGACACCTCTACATAATTCTTTCACCCTAATGACCCCTCTTTTCCCTTTCCCCACCCCCCTCCCTTGTGCATCCACTTCCAGATCTTGTTGAGGGCTCAACCAAAAAAAAAAAACTTATTTAGTATGTAGCTTATATTGTATTCCTTTATATATTAATTGTACACCTCATTCTGCTACTATATGTCTGAAGAAGTGGATGTGTCCTCAAAAGCTTACATTAAAATATAATAGCTAGTTTTTAAGGTGCCACATGATTTGTCTTTTATTTTGTTTTGTTTTTATTTTTGCCTGGCATCATCTACATGCTAGCCCTCTTCATACCTTGGCTATTTTGTCTTTCTCTGCAGACTCTTGGCTTGCAGCTTTATAGTCAATACAAAACCTTTTTCTAGGTGTTCCATGTCCATGAGTCTTTGGCATGCTGGTATTTATAGATATGGATTTGTACAGACAAGCAGAAATCTCTGTCTAGTTTTATTGGAAAGCAATCTTTTGTACAAAGTTTGGATATCAGATATTATCTAATTGCCGGGGATTGCTTATTGTTCTCAATTAGGGCTTGATACTGGGTACTTTTTGGGTGACTAAGTATCATAAACCTTGAAGCATTAAAAAAGGCTTTTTATTTTCCTTATGATTTAAAGATGTATTCTGAAACGCTAAACAGCAGGGGAAAATATTTGTGGATTATTTTTTGTTCTGCTCAGGGTTGAGTTTTTTCCCCTTCCGTCCTGATTCCTTTAACTTCAATCACTCTGAAAAATCTCAGTCTCCCTCTAAGGGTTACACCACTGCCCCTCAAATCTTCCAGGCTTGTTTTCAAAGGAAAATGCCCAAAGGCTTCTAAGTGATTTTCACACACTTGAGCTTAGCATCTGAGATTTTTCACGGCCCCCATTTTTAATTGCCCTTTGTTTGTGCTTTTCTTTTCCACTCTCAGCCTGATGCTTCAAGAGAAAGAAAACAAGGTTTTCAAACCTGTTTGCCTTGGAAAATTCTTGGTAATGGTTGTTTTGCATCACAGTGTTGTCTGCCTAATGTGAAACACGGAATGTACTGAAGGCATATCAATAGTTGAAGTGGGAGGTGGGGAAAGCAGGAAAATCAGAGAAAGACATACTTTGCTTGAGTCCATTGATTTGCAAAGCTGAATGGTGGGAGTTTCAGGAGAGTCAACAAGAAAATACTTCTCTACAAAGTTCATCATTAACCTGTGAGATTCTCTGTCATTAAATGAGATGATAGTCAGCAGCATAGTTGGTTTGCGAAGGGGATGAGACAAATCCATGGAACACAATATTGTCAATGGCTCCTCTTCATGATGGCTATGTGTTACTTCCACAGTCCGAAGATTCCAACTACCAGCTTCTGGGAAGATGCAATAGGAGAAGGCTATAGCTCTCAAGTCATGTGTGTGAAATGGCAGGCTGAACAATAATTTCACACATTGTGGCCGGTTCAACTGTGCGTGGGCAAAGACTCTTTGCCTCCCCCGGCTGGAAGGATCATGAGAGGAGAATTCCTAGGGGGCCTTGCGAGGCTGGGAACAGTGTAGGAGGGTCAGTATAAAAGTGGGTGTATTCCATGGCCCAGCCTGTTTCCAATTTCAGATGTTGTCAAGTGCAGACATGGAGGATCACCGAGTAAAAGGCACCTCCAACCATGAGGTAGTGACAAACAGTGGGCAGGCTTGTGGCAGCATGTGGGGGGGCTATCCCCATGGAGGTTTAGAGGGGGTGCCAGTGGTGTTGAGTAGGGTGAGAGGTATTGACTACTATTTGCAGCATGCTGCACTGTAGTCAATGTTGTGTTGTTCTCAGAAATGATACTGGAAGGAGGTCACTTCCCTCCACTGTCCACCACTCGAGCTCTATCACAACCTTGTAACTGGATGCATATTGGTTCAAAAGAAGTCACAATTTCCCACTACACACTTTTTGAGACAATGAAGAGTAACATGCAGAGATAAAAGAAGCCCAGAAAGTGAATGTGTAAAGCTTCCCTTGGTGAGACACAAAGCAATAATAAGTTGATTCTTTCACTGTAGGGCAGTCGATTTTAATAAGTGGACAAGTTTCTAAATGCTGTAAAGGAGAGGGCTGCCAGAAGAGGGGATTTTTATGAAGCACCTGTTGGATCACCCAGCAACTGGCTATTGTGCTGAATGCAACCCAGTCTGGTACAGCACAAGAAGGACAAATTTCTTCTAAAAGTGCACCTACAAGAACTAATATGTTAATAAGTTTTCCATTTTGCAGACATTGGTTCATACTAGAGATGGGCACGAATCAAAAAAATGGTTTCGTTTGTTGTTTGTCGTTTAGGGGTCTGTTTCAGTCCGTTTCTGTTTTTCGCGAATTTTTGCAAAAAAATCATTTTCATTTTCATTCATTTTGTTACCATTTTGTTACCATTTATTTCAATTTTTGTGATTTTTTTAGCTTTAAAAGCAGTTCAATGTATTGCCGCAATGAAAACGAAACGGACGACAAAATTTCTGGTGTTTCTGTTCGTTTTGTTTCATTTTAGAGATAAAATTCATTTGTCATTTCGTTGTGTAACAAAACAAAAAAGAAAATGGAAATGAAAAATTGTTCGTTTTGTCCTCATCTCTAGTTCATACCTTGTTGCTGAGGAATCTCTGCTACAATAGTGGGTCTCATTTGCATTTCTCCCTTTCCACTATTTGCATGAGGGGAAACTTGTAATCCCTTCCACAAGCAGAAATATCCATTGACTACAAGGGGCACTCTGGTTTACATAACTGCAAGTTTTGGGGACAAATGCAGAATGCTACACCCACAAACCTGTTTTCACTGTCATGCTGGATTGGGTTGATGGATGTTTTATATCAAAATATTTGGGAAGGCCAAATGTTTATATATCTAGGCATGTCCAGCAGGCTTTTAAAACAATTTTCTTAATTTTAGTCTCCTTTTATGTGTTATTTTAATTTAATCAACCCTTGGATCTCTTAATGCTGGCTAGGGAAGCTGGCAATAACCCGATTCAAATAAAGGGATTAGTTGAATTATTTTAATTTCTATTTTTGAAACCCAGTATTTGAGATACTAGGGATAGTGGGAACGGCATCATATTTATGTTCTCATTCATCTCATGACCTTAGCCTTTCTTGCCATCTACGTTTTGTTGCAGTAATGCCAGCATTACTGATCACTTCTGATCACTTCATTTTGAAATCTCTACCAGATCACATGACACCCATTCTTTTCTTTGAAATTATCTGTTGGAATGATTGATGCAGCTTTGTTTGTTCGTGTTCCTTATACAAAATACCCTTCTAAACAATTCCATCTTTCACGTCATGATCTTGTTTGCACAGTCTCTTTATGCTTTGTCCTGTGCTGCTTAATTAAGGACATAATAGTAGTTATTATAGTTGGTTTTTGGTCGGTTTTTATTTTACTGGTTAGGAAGTAATGAGGCCTGAGGCAAATAATAGAATGCTACTTAATTCAAATCAACTTACAATGTTTTGATAAAGCTGTTCACAAAAGGATTGGGTTGCTATTATGTTTACTTCAAAATAGTTTGTAGGCATTTTCCTGCTTAATAATTAAGCACTTGTAATTTTTCATATGACACTGGCTCCCATTTGCCAAGTATGGATTATCTAAATCCAGGGAATCATCTGTCTCAATCTACAAAATATTTGGGGGACAAATCCCTCTGCAAAGAATTGGTCTATGTTCTTTGGCTTGATGAAGAAAATACTCATTTTTGATCAAATTAATTAAACATGGGTTTGAAGAAAATCCCCAACTGAATGCCTATTATAGATTTTGAACTTGGCAGATGCCAGACCATCTCACATAACAAAATAAGATTTCAATTTTCAGCCTGCTAGAAATGCCGTAATTTGAAATACATAAAGAAACAAATAACACAAACAATAAATCAAGGAAGGTTGTAATCTCTTACACTAAGCAGCACCAAAGCATTGCTGAAGAATGTGGCATGCAGCACTTGCTCCATAAATTATGACTGGCCTTTCATTTCATCATTTTCTCTCCATTGATGCTTTCTTGTTTCTACAAGAAGTTTTGATAATGAACCCAACAAGAAAAACGTACCACTAAATGGTGGCTAGAATGTGGCAGGAAGATTAGTGACTGCAACCATCAATGTGCCACATCAAACATTAGTGATTGCCTGCATGTAGAGGCATCAATATGTAAGAACAGATGTTATAGTTAGTTCATCATTAAAGAGTTTAAATTCATTTGTTTATCCTACCACACAGTTTCTTAGTTCTGCCAGTTGCAAATTGGCTTGCTTCTGTCTGATAATCAGTCATCTGAAGATAAGCACAGAGCCCATCTGCACGTTTCATGGATACTCTGAAGAACTGCATTTGGGGCGGAGAAATGTTTTATCACATCCTAATTATAAATACATCATCTCCTTTCACATGGCCAGAAATGGGCACCTTTTGTGACTCTTGAGATGTTATTCAACTTCATCAGCTACCCACACACCCCATCCTTGCAAGAGCTGGCTACAGATAATGAAAGTTGTACTCCACCCCTACTTTAGGAGAAAGGATGCTCAGAAATATAAACCCAGGGACATATAGCCAAATGTTTGCAACTTTATTGCAAAGCATTTGCATGCAAGGTCAGGCAAGAATTTTGCTAATGATGTCTTATTACATGTGACCTTTTTAACATATGCAAATCATCACTCATTCTAGCAATAAACCTGAATATGAGAATTAACCAAAAACTACTAAATAGAAGAGTTAATTTTTTTTATCCCTCTACAGTATGTGTTTTAATCTGATGGATATGTTTTTACCAGTGGCCTCTAATCACTTCAATCCTACATATATCTGCACTCAAATAAGCCTCAATGAATGAGTTCATTTTGGTTTATATCAGGTAAGTCAGTATTGGGTTGTAGCTTTAATCAAATCTGGATGGCTTAGTGCATCTCAAAGGGAAAAAATGAAAACAATGCATTTGTTTTTTATTTAGGATTAGGGTAAGCATAGCCCCAATGTACTCTGACATTGTCAACAAAGTTTGAAAGTCTTTTTGCTGTTGCTGCTGCTATATTTATTCTTTTTTGTGTGGCATAGAGCCTAAAACATTTTTGAAGCACAGTCTTCAAGAATAAATAGAAAATAGGATGTAGCAAAAGCTCTCTTCAAATTTGGGATGTTTCCAAAACTATCTGCAGTGTTGGCTTTTGAAATTCCATGGTCTTGTTTCCAAAGGAAAACACATCACTGAGGAATCTTCATCAATTGTGCAGTACAGTATTTTGAATGTTGGATGATTACAGGTGTGCAGATTTGTGTTTTTGGACTGCAGAGCCCAGAATTCCATAAGCAGTGTGGTCACCCTACCTGTGGATTTTTTGGTTGTAGCCCCAAAGCACAAATTTGCAAACGGATTCCTACATAGAATACTTGCAGAAGTATAGTCTCTTTGCTCCACTACATTAGTGGCACACAATGAACCTGAATAAAAAGACTGCGAACATAATTGTGAGGATATCACATGTAGGGTTGCACCAATATTATTTATGAATAGTAGAGATGGGCACAAACTGAAAAGATGGTGATTCATTTCGTTTCATTTCATTTAAGGCTTCAGTTTGTTTTGTTTCATTTTTAACTTTTTTTAAAAAATAATCATTTTGTTAGTTTGTTAATTTGTCATTCATTTTACCCACTTTTTTTCCCAACGCCCATCGCGTGGCCCCTGGGGCCCGGTCGATGCTGGGTTTATTTATTTATTTTTTAATTCTGGGTGCTAACCAGGCCAACTTTGGGGCCTGGTTGGCGCTCCCATTTTCATTTATTTATTTATTTATTTATTTATTTATTTATTTATTTATTTATTTATTTATTTATTTATTTATTTATAGTTTCCCCCCCCCCACTTCCAGGTTCAGCTGTAGTGCAGGGCTTTTGTTGTTGTTGTTTTTCCCTTTCAGCGCCGACTGCGTCACCCCTGGGGCACAGTCGGTGCTGGTTTTATTTTATTATTATTTTATTTTAGGATGCCGACCAGAAGAGAACACCTTCTGCTCCCCACCCACCCCTGCGCTGCATCAACCTGGTGTGGGGGGGATCCCTCCTCCTCACTTCCCCACACATGCACACGCTGCCAGAATCGCCCAGGTGAGCAGCTCGTTGGCCGGACATGTGCCTCCCCTGCCGGACAAGACCCAAGCCACCCCCACTGCGACGCGGGTGTCTGGGCAGGAGTGCCACTGGCAAGCGGGCGGGCTCGGGATTTTGCCTCGTGGGCAGTGGTGCCCCGGTTAGGGAGGTTGGAGGCGGGTGCGGTAGCAGCAGGTTTCCCCCCACTTCCAGGTTCAGGCCCCGCGCTACAGCTGTAGCGTGGGGCTTTTTGTTTTGTTTTGTTTTCCTTTCAGCACCGACCGCACGCCCCCTGGGGCCCGGTCAGCACTGGGTTTTTAAAATTAGATTTTATTTTAGGGTGCTGACCAGGCCACCCTTGGGGCCTGGTTGGTGCTTCTTTTTTTTTAAACTGTGTAGCATGGCCGTCGGCTCTCTCCCCCCCCCCGGTCACCATCCCAGAAGCCAGGAAGACCGGACCTCCAGACCAGCATCAGGTAGGAGACATCTCCATCCCCCACTAATAAAACGAACCTAACCAAGCCAATTTTTCTCAGTTCAGTTCAGTTCATGTTAAATTTGCCCCTAGGGTCGTTATTCATTTTGTTACGTAACAAAATGAATAACAAATAATGAAACAAAAAACATCATTTTGTGCCCATCTCTAATGACCAGTATTTCATCAATACACACATGCATTTGCTTACATTAATAAAATATTGCACCAGAAAGCATATCAGTGCAATCATTTGTTCATTCATATGAAGTTCACATCATGTTCTTTTTTGGGAATGTAAAAAAAAGCACACCACATATTTCTTCATATTCTGAATGAAGATACCCTGTGGCTTGGACATTATGAATATAATAAAACTGGCTGCATCCTCTATCAGAGTTGTTCAGCCACACCCAAGACTTAGAGAGTTTGCTGTTTAAAATCTAGGTTTAGATCCTTCTGTCTTCATCCAAGGTGGTGCTGAAGTTGCACTACTATATCTTCTTCTCTGAGAAGCTTCTTGTCATCAATATTTCTCTATGAGAGGCATGCCATCATCTCCATCCTGGAAGTAAGTCACCTTGCTGAATGTGTCTGGTGCAGATGGGGAGGGGGATTTCACTTGATTGCATCTTGAAGAATCTATCCAAATCCGTAATAAATCTTCATGTTCAAGTAACAAAGCATGCAAGGGTTAAGACATTCAAATGCAGGAGAAAACAGAACAGAAACTAGAGATGGGCACGACTCAAAAAAATGGTGTTTCGTTTGTTGTTTGGTCGTTTAGGGGTCCGTTTCGGTTCGTTTTCATTTTTGTGAGTTTTTTTGCAAAAAAATTGTTTTCGTTTCATTAGGTAACGAAATGAAAAAACAAAACAAAAATGAAAAATTGCTGTTTCATTAGCATTCTTTTCAGTTTAATGCATTTGCTGCAACGAAAACGAAAAACACGGCAAAATTGGTCATTTTCGTTTTCATTTTCTTTTTGTTTTGAAATTTTTTTCATTTTGTTTTTGTTGTGTAACGAAATGAAAAAACAAAAACAAAAAATCGCTCGTTTCGTGCCCATCTCTAACAGAAACCTTTCCTCATCTTTAGCCATTTGTCCTTTACCCAGGGCAGCAAAGTAGGTTGGGCCAAGCCTGGCCAAGAATGAATTTTTTAAAAGATCATGGCAAAACAAGCAAGCAAAAAACAAAACAAAACCCTCTTACTTCTAACAGTAATACTGTATGATAGTTAAGGAGGAAAGACGAATGACAAGCAAACTGTGAATAAGGTGGTAGGGAAGGGAAAACTAGTCCTCTGTAACACCAGCTTATTGGCCTTCCAGTCAGATGATGCAAATGTCAACTCTGTTCTCAACTTACCCAGTATCGCACACTATCCCATCATGAGAATGAACTGCTGGAGAGCTCACCGGTTTGTGTATCTGGCTGCGGGGCTAGAGTTTGGGAGTTCAATTCCCCACCAGGCCTCCTTGGCAGGGGCTGGACTTGATCATCCATAGGGTCCCCTTGAAGTTCTGCAGTTCTAAGATGATGATGATTAATAAACTGGCCTGGCACATACAAAGATAATTTGTTGAAATTGTTTTATTGATGGTATATGATGCCTGAGAAATTAAATACAATGTTTCCCAATTGCTCAGGTAGATGCTGGAAATGTAAGGATAATAAAGGAACGTTGCTGGTGGTCATGCAAAAAGGCAAAGAAATTCTGGGTTAAAATTCATAAATGGCTTAACGAAATCCTAGATCAAGATGTAGAACTTAAACCTGAGGTATGCTAGTTAGGCATGACTCCAAACAATAAAAAGAGAGATAAGATATTTAATGATACATATTCTTACAGCAGCCAGCTTGGTCTGGACCCAAAAATGGAAATCAGAAAGCACACCAACAAGCAAGGAGATAATAAGCAAAATTTTAGAATGTGCGGAAATGGATAAATTGACGTATAGTCTAAAACAAAAGGAAGAACGCAAATTTGCACAAGTGTGGAATTTATTTTATGTTTTGGCAAAAAAACAGATTAAAAAAACCCTGGCCTGGCACCCTCCAACATGCATCCTATCCCAACAAGTTCTCCCCTGCCTGTGCCCTCTGCGTTAGTGAGGAATTGCTCCCCAGAAGCCCAGGTGGCACATATTTATTTCAAGAACGAGTCAAACTGGAATATTGCTTCTCAATCTCAAGAAAATGAAATTTGCAGTCACGCACTCCAGGGCCCTTCTCCTCGAACATTAGACACTGCATGCAGCTAGGTAGCGCTAATATCCACCCAAGGCAATTTCCTTTTTATTCACTTTCTTCCCCTCCTGCCAGCTGGAGTCTGGACTAAAAATAGCATTGGTGGTGACAGAATAATGAATCCGAGCAATAACCGCATTCCATAGTAAAGCAATGAGCTCATTATCTATGGTTAATGGATGAACAATGCTGAAGAGGAGGGATTGGGCAGTGACATACAGTTACAGTAAAAACTTAAAATTCCATTTCCTTCTCTCTAACAATGGCAACAACAGAAAGAGCCTGTCTGAAGGTAATGAAATGTTGAACCTGATTGGCTGTTTCACAGTATCTAATTAAAAATATTTAATTTTTCTTTATCAAAGGACTCCTGTTGTGTAAGGAATTGTTGGGTTTTGGATCCCTTCTCTTCACTGGCCTTGCAG
>JAHTLZ010003542.1:37363798-37412294 GCA_023846285.1 Phrynocephalus versicolor
AAGAAGAAGAAGAAGAAGAAGAAGAAGAAGAAGAAGAAGAAGAAGAACTATTTCAGGCTCTGCTATAGTATATTCTTTCTTCACTGTCTCAATTGTATAGGAAAGTAACAAAAAGCAGTAGCATGAGCTTAAATAAATAAATAAAGGAGAAAAGATAGGCAGTTGTCATATCCATGGAGAGTGTCTTTCATACCTTCCCTCTGTCCACCTGCTGAGGAAAAGGGTCAGCTTGTATTTCCCTAATGGGCATCCCAATTCATCCAGAATTCTCATAACACTCTATGGATGAGGAAACAAGTAAAAACTTGCCTGACTGCAGCTTGTGACACAGAGTAGAAGACAGTTCCTCTTGATGCTGAGGCTCTGGAGGGGCTGGACTGAGAGGGTTTCCTTCACAAGAGTAACAGAGGATGAACTCTGTGGAGATTGTAAACCATTTGGGCTGAATGCTGAACAGAAAGGGCTGCCTGCAACATCTGCTGTGACTGTGTGCACTGAACAAAGAATGCTGAGGGAATAACTTAGTTGACCTGAAATGGCAAATCATGCAGCATCTAGATATTGAAATAAGAAAATCAACTGAGTGAGGCCAGGACAGAAATATAAACTTTCTTTAGTAGGCATACACACAAAGTACTCTCAGTATCCTTCAGACTAACGCAGCTACCAGTACCTCTTCTAAAAGTACTTCCAGTATCTTCCATAACATTGTGTCAGAATTGGCATTGTCTTGCATTTATTATTAAAATAGCTTATTTCATTTTTTTAATGAACGTTACCTCAGAAGTTACACTTACTGTTCTGCAGAGAACAGTCTTCTGTATAGGGGGAGGGATAGTCTTCAGCTTGAAGAATCATCAGTCCAAGTCAATTTTAAGGATATATAACTTTTTATTTTGTTTTCTACTTTTCCTCCCCACTATGATGCATTCTTCCTTTTTTTTAAAAAAAATGTATCCATGACCACACAATTAGGCAAGGAATATAAAAGCACCGGTCCCAAAATTATTTCAAGAATTAGAAACTTCATCTTTAAGCAGCAGGAACAAATGCACTGAATGTTCCCAGAGATGGAGCCAATTCCACCCTACCTCCTGAGATGAAGCTGGTTGCTCCTCCAGTTTCAAAGGTGCCTGGAACCAGGATTTTTGCAGCCCCATGAAACAGCAACACTTAGTTGAGTGTGTCCTAAGGCAGTGTTTTTCAACCTTTTTTGGGCAAAGGCACACTTGTTTCATGAAAAAAATCATGAGGCACAGCACCATTAGAAAATGTTAAGGTGGGGAAAAAAAGAAAGAAAAGACAGAGAGAGAGAAGAGGGCGACCCAAGACAGAAAGAAAGGGGCAAGACTTCAGGGAGGACCCCAAGCAACCGTTCCCCCCCCCAATCTATGAGGAGGAAGAGGAGAGCTTGTCTGCGCCAGCCCCACACCGATGAGGAACCCATCGCGGGGCCCCTCAGAGACGGCTCTTCCCCTCCCGGACCCTAAAGGCCGGCCGTCCGGCCGTCCAGCCATGCCAGTAGCCCCCCCGCCCGCCCGCCTCCTCATCCCAGGCCCGGCGGAGGCCTCCTCCATCCCCTCCTCCTTGCAGTCCTGCCGCGGTTCTCGTGGGGCAGCCGGGCGCCCCTCCTCCCCTTCCCTTCACCTGGTGGTTTGTTCTGGGCTGGGTCTCCCGGGCCGGCTCATGTTGGCGGGCGGACTGTCGGGTGGCTCAGTCCATTGGTAGCTACCAGGAAAGGGGTGGTGGAGGTCCAGGGTAAAAAAAGGAGGGGGAGAGGGAAGCAAGCGAGTTGCGGCGGCGGCGGCAGGCACAGGGCAAACACTAAGAGAATGAGCGGGGCCAGGTCCGGCCAGGGAGGAAGTGGCTCCAGCGCCGCGGGCCTCAGGGGGAGGAGCCAAGCTGGCTCTTGGACGCTATTTATAGCACCTCCCAGCTGTGGGCCGCCCGCCGGCCCTGGGTTGAATTTCTTTCAAATTTTTCAATTTTTCCCACGGCACACCAGGCAACATCTCGCGGCACAGTAGAGTGCCGCGGAACAGTGGTTGAAAAACACTGTCCTAAGGAATGTCTGGATAGTTTTTCTAGTCTTCCAGGCACTTTGGTGTGCGTCATTTGATTTGATCACAACTAAAAGATGAAAACACCTGAATCAGGAAATATGTGTGAGAGAGAGCAATTTCATTTTCTTTGACTAAGACAAAGTCATGGAATAATCAGGCAATCGCAGAAGGAAATACCTGGCTAAATAAACAATTCATTCCAATTAGGCCAATTATCTTGGCTATAGTTCACCAGCTTGAGATGATAAAGGCCATTAATGTGCTTTGGCGCTGATACCATTACTTTCGAATCTTAATTCTTTTAGGGTTATTAGCTTTAAAGCCACTTCCATGAAGATAAGTTAATTTATACCAAAATTAAATTGAAAAGTGATGTGTAGCTACAGCTCCTATCAGAGAAGTAGCACCGAGTTGGGTTGTAAACATTCATTGGTATAAGAGCTGCTGATTACATTTAGCTGGCTGTTGCTCTTGGCCTTTTCAGAATTTGTTTTGTGCAACGAGTCATACAAGCAACTTATTAAAAGGGGGAAAAAAACAGGCAAAAATAATGGAAAGAAAAAAAGGAGGGGAAAGATGCAAACGTGGGAGGAAAAAATCCCTGCCATGTAATGTTTATCAAGTCCTCTGCTGGTGCTATGCTTTTCTTTCTTTTTAAAAACTTTAATTTTATTTCTACAAAAATGGACTTCCAGCCTACTAATATTCATTCGCATATCTAATAAAGAATGTCTACTTATCTGTCAGTGAAGCAGAAGCAGGAAGTCTGACTCTCCTGAATATGTGTCAGTTTGGAAACACCAGAAATGAACTGAAAAATGGAGGAGGAATTAACCTTGTCTGTAGAAAGTTGCCTTGGCTCTGCAAGCATCCTGTAAAACTAGGCTTAAATGATGTGCAATATGTTTTAGCTGCTGCTCTAATCATGGTTCACCAAAAGATGGACGGGACCTGGACTTACCCAGGCCCTGCACTGATGCCAACATGGCCACTGAGAGTTGGTCCAGAGCAGGGGAAAAATGTCAGCCACCATGTGGCAGCTGCAGGAGTGGAAGGAGGAGCATATGCAAGCCCCAGTGGTGCTGGCAAGCCCTGTTTGGCCAGCCAGAAGTTGGGGTGGAGTGTGCGGCCGGTGGACCAGTAATGTGCAGGCTTCACTCAGGTCCACTGGCAGAGTAGAAAAGCAGGTGAGTTGAGACCAGGAGCCTCAGTCTCATTAGACAAGCATCCAAGAAGTGGTGGGTTTGTAAAAAAAAATTTTTTTTCTCTTCCGAAGCAAGCATTGATGGCGGACATCAGCACTTGCTTTGGGAGAGAAAAAAAGTTTTAAAAACTTGCCACTTCTTTCTCCCATTGTAAGATGAGGAGGAGTAGGAGGAGGGGGGCAGGGGAACTGCCATGGCAGCAGCCACCACTGCTATTGCTGCCAGCACCGCCAACACCAGCAAGGCAGGAGGGGCTCCGGGATCGCCCTCCTCTAGGATAGCCAGCGGAGAGAAATATTGACTCAGGTTATACTCAAGTCAATCAATTTCCCCACTTTTTAAAGGCAAAATTAGAGGCCTCAACTTGTACTCGGGTCGACTTATACTCAAGTATATATGGGTATGTTATATTTGCATTGTGATTTGTATAGAGAGCTATAAAATATATATAAGCAAATGTGGTTTTGCAGCAAAGTAGGATTGAGGTGGGCAACATTTAATATAATACCCATAAACACTGCCTATAAAAGCAGAAGACAGATGTAGAAAGATCTGGAAGAGGTAAAGATGAATAAAATCACCTGAAAAGGGGGAATGTGTTACAAAAATCTAGCAATACGAAATCACGGGTGAAAATAGCAAAGTTATTTGCAGACTTCAAAATGTATGTAATCATCACCATGATCTTATAACTGCAGAGCTCAAAGGGGCCCTGTGGCTCAGTGAGTCAGGCCCCCGGCAGGGAGGCACAGTGGGAAATCAAACTCCCAACCTCTGGCTCTACAGCCAGCTGTCAAATGCTAATACTATTACAGTTTTTTTGGGGGGAAGGGCACTGCATTACATGCTATTTTAAAAAAAAAGTTTAGAGAGCGGGGGGAAAACCTGTTATGAATAATTCAGAATTTATAATAAACTGGTGTTGGCTGCAAATTTTGGGGTTCTGCATTAGTAACACCTTACAAACATATCAATTTTAATTTATTTATTTTAAAGGAAATTGAAATGTATTTATTTTTAAAAGAAATCCTAAAAGGAATGGTACAATTGCTCAAAATCCACATCAAATAACCCTTGTAGAAAAAGTGCCAGCATTAACACCATCAGCTGGGGAGACAGATACTTGTAATTATATTTCAAGAATGCACCCTTTCTGAGATCCTATCTATCTCCCAGGTGACTATGGACCTTTTCACACGACCCCTAAGATCCGCTGGCCACTTAAATTCGGACCAGAGATCTTGGGGGTTCGTTGCTCTTCCTGCGTCCCCACCCCTCCGCACTTCCTTGATCCTGTCTGCGTGAGGGGAGGGAGAAAAAAGGGGACAAAAGAATGCAGTCTCACCTCCGTTTGCCGGTCCAAGCCTCCCCAAGCCCCGTCGTCATCCTGATTCCTTCTCTTAAAGGGGCAGGAGGCAAAAACAACAACAAACAGAAGCTAGGAGAGCCTGGCACTCACTCCTTTACATCCGGATCTCGGATTTTTCACCCTCCAAGAGCAGGTACCTGAAAAGTGCGCTGGGACGCACTTAGGTGGGTGTGGCCGCACTTAATTTTCTGTATACTCCGGAGCTGGTAGAGAAACATTTTAAGCTCTGGAGCTGGGAGCCATTTGCGGCGGAGTTTAGGGGTCGTGTACAAATACCCTATATAAAAAATTGTAACCTTAATGCAATGTTTAGTTCAGCTTTCACTACACATAACTATTGATCTGGCCAAAGCTATCTTTACTGAGGTCCATAGGTGTATATCCTATGAAACTAATTAAGTAGTCCCTTGTTGCATCAGACGAGGGATCCATCTGCTAGTCAACTGCTTGTCTCCAGGGAATTTACAAAATGACATGAATGTAACCATCCCTCCTCTCTCAACACTGTGATGCTGAAAGCTGTGCTAGCTGTGAAATACATAATTTCTTTTCCTAGATAAAGCAATGGATCCGTAATTTTAATATTTTTAAACCCATTTAAACTATTAAGCTATTAGCTGTTTATGGCATCATGAGCAGTTAGGGTGAGTCCTTTCCTAGCAATGGTGTCAATGTACTAATGTCAGGAAACAGCTTAATATATACAAAATAGCATAGAGATGTGAGTACTGTCTGCTTATGTCATACTTTGTGCATCCAATCTGTAAACAGAAGGTGACATTCTAATATAATACTTCAAGATCACTTTACTTTATCAAGATCTAGAATTACAACTGCCAGATACATGTTGTGTATTGTAGCAGAGGTTGTAAAAGTCTATGATTTTTATAGTCAGTGGTATCTTCATACAAGGAATCAGGTGAATGACACAGTGGAAGTTTTAATCCTATGGAGAGATAATAATCTGCTTGATTCTCATTTCCAACCAGTCAGAGAAGTGTTTCAAAGGGATTGCAACAGCAACAGGAATGCTACTTGTTTTGTACATTGTCCAGTGATCTAAGACTTTTGTATCCTGCTATCAGGCTGAAGAGTCAACACTTTCTGGAACTAGATCTAAGGAGGTTGATAATGGTCTCGCAATAAGCAACAAAGCAGAACAGATGTTGGAAAGATATGAGGCAGGTTTGCTTCCTGCTGACAGATTTTCTAACCAGAAAGATACCACAAAAGAATTTGTTAAAAATGAAACATCTAGAAGTTCCATGGTGAACACCTCTTCTCCTCTTGCTTTAAAGCTGAACATTTGCAGCAAGTGGTAGCAACCAGTGGTTCTGAAGTAGACAGAACATCTGCTTCGATATTAGAGCCATAATTAGACAAATGGGAGAGATGGATACAGTATATTTCTTGTACAAATTGATAGACCACTACTGATCACTGTTTCTGCCATGCATACATACTATCTATGCCACCTTTTTGTTGTAAACACAGATAATAGCATGTTAAGACTTAGACATAATAGTTAGCACATAAAATAGAGCTAAAACTACAAACCAATGAAATGCAAAATGCCTGTTACTAAAAGGGATGTGCATTTAATTTCAGAAATATTCAGATTTCATCAAATAATGCCACATTTGGATACCTTCAAATATATTCAAATCTTAATATCCTATTTACTCCCAGAGATTAGAAAGCAAAAAAACTGAGTTTTTGCTTATTGAAAGAATAAATCAAAGTAAAACCTATTTCTCAGATATTCTAAAGACACTCTGACACCAGTGATAATAAGGACAGAGATCTAACTGACTCCTGATTCGGGTTGCCATGGATTTCCCAAGGAAAAGGGACCAAGGTGAGAGTAAAAATTGTAAATTATGTCTGTCTGCACCAATGAAATGTAGAAGGAGGCAGACACTAGAAAATATTTTTTTTCACATTGAAAGGTGGGCATAGCTGCTTATAAAATCACCAGAGCATATGCTATAAGGATAGGCTTTGATGCAAGCCTGCACTGCTGCAGTTTTCTCTGTGTCCTTTTCTGAAACCACAACTTAAATTTTCATACTGTACATCTCATTGTATAATGATCAGTTAATTTAGTTGGGAATAAAATGTTCAGTCATCAACAGACCTACTGTGGCCTGGGAATGGAAGTTTACAGGAAACCCACCCACACAGATCAATACTTACTATTTGACTCCCACCATCCATTACAGCACAAACTAGGAGTCATCAGGACTCTAAACCATAGAGCAGAGAACATCTCCACTAGAGAGGAGCATGAACCAAAAAAATAAAAAAAAATAGGGCAATTCATTTTGTTATCCATTTTCTTCCCTCCTGTTTTGTTTTGTTAAATATGAAATGATTTTTTTTAAAAAATTATTTCGTATTTCGATTGCTTCATTTCATTTTTCATTTTTTCATTCTCTTGTTTATTTTTTATTATTTTAAAAAGTCCCCCTTGCGGGGCTTTTTATTTTATTTTTTATTCTTACAGCTAAGAGTTGCTAGTGCCTTGGATTTTTAAGTATTATTTTTTTCATTTCCCCTTCCCCCGCTGGCCTGCAGGCAGAACCAGCTGGTGCGATGTTTTTTATTATTTTTTAATTATTATTTTTAAAAGTCCCCCCTTGTGGGGCTTTTTTATTTTATTTTTATTTTTACAGCTGAACGGTGCTAGTGCCTCAGGTTTTTAAATTATTTTTTTCATTTCCCCTCCACCTGCTGGCCCATGGGCCGAACTGGCTGGCCCACAGGTGGAACCAGATGGCCTGCAGGCCAGACTGGCTGGCCCATGGGCTGGAAGTGAGCCAGAGGGATGTTTTTATATATATTTCTATTTATTTTTTTAAGTTGGCCGTGCCGGCACCATTTGTTGAATGTTTTTATTTTATTATTATTATTAAATTAAACAGCTCTGACCATGCAGCCCCAGGGGCCAGGTTGGTTCTTTTTAATTTTTTTAATTTTTAATTTTTAATTTACAGCACCAACCATGTGGCTCCTAGGCCAGGTCGGCACTTATATATAAAATTAAAATTAATTTTTAAAAAAAATTATTTACAGTGGACCCTTGTATAATAAACAGCTTGTATAACATAACATTTGTACAACATAAAAAATTCCAGAGATAGGGGAAGTTTGCATAACATAATCGCCTATGGAGAGAGTCCGTACAACATAAAAATGGGATCACTACATTTTCAATACATTCCTATGGGAATTTGTATAAAGGAAAATTTGCTTAACATAATTTCATTTGGAACAAATTAATTCCTTTATACAAGGTACCACCATATTTATTTAAGCACCAACCAGCTGGCCCCAAAGCCAGGTTGGCACTTTTTTATTTTTCTGTTTTGTTTCATTTAATTTTTTTGAGGGGGTGGTTTGTTATTCATTTCATCACCTAATGAAATGAATAACGAATAATGAAACAACTTTTTAATTTGTTTCTTGCCCATCTCTAGTAGAGACAACACATGCCTGAAGAGCAGCTGCTGGAAGGTGGCAGTGACACATTTTAAAATAAAAATGTATTCCACACCTACATTCCACGTGTGGTGTTGTATATAATTTCAGCATAATTCCATTGAAAGAGCACAGTGCTTGTTGATATAGAGTGATTTCTGTGTGATAATGTGTGATAATGTGTGTGATCCACAGTGATAATCAGTGATTGCTAAATGATGCATTACAGTTACAGGTTGACTGACTCAGATCAAGGCAATTTAACTTGGTTGATTGATTAAAACGAAGGCAATTTAGATCACTAGGAAAAATACGATTTTAAATAATTTATTTAAATCAAGTATTTAGGTATTTGCTTGTAGGCTGATTTAAATCTCATTTTTCATTTTGAAATCCATATATTTCCTGAACAAGCATTCCTATGAACTGATATTATAATAATGGAAATTGTCCTGTTTTGCAACTATATAGGGTCTTAAACAGGTTCTATATAGAATCTAGATACATATCCCTGAATCATTGATTCATGTGTATGTGTTGTGTTTTTACAGTTGTGACCGACTCTTCTTGACTCTGTGTCCATGGAGTTTTCTTGGCAGAAATACTGGAGTGGTTTGTCAATTCCTACTCCAAGTGCCTACAGCACCTGGTATTCCCCGGTGGTCTCCCATCCAAGTACTAACCAGGGCTGACCCTGCTTAGCTTCCAAAATCAGGTGAGATCGGATGTGCTTAGGGCACCTAGGCAGCTCCATTGATTCATATGCTCAGCCAAATTAATCTGGTTAAAGGTATGAAACTGTGGGAGAACCTCTGCCCCAGCCAGAATGGCAGCACCAGGCAGGCCATCATCATTAATGGTCTCACTGAACTCCAGGCCATCAGAATGATTTCAATCACACTTTATTACAGCAGGGGAGCAGGATATCACCCAGGGGCTAGCCACCAGAAACCCTTAGTCAGTCTACTTTCTTCCTGATCTTGAGTTTCTGTTACTGAGATCAGGTGGCTCATAGTCCATGGGTTGTGTCAAGTCTTCACTACAGCCCTTAGCCACCCTGTGTCCTTCAAAGAGAGTCTTTAGTGTCAGTTGATTGGGGGCAGCCCCTCTTGCTGGTGCTTTTGGTGCTTGCATCTCCAGTGCCTTGGGGACATCAGGATGGGCACTGGGTAGCCCATAGGTTCTCAATACTTCTACAGGGCCAGTGCTGATAGGATGAAGACGGAAGCTCCTCACTAAATTCTCTCCCTTTGGCCACCAGAATCTCTGACCAGGCCCCTCTCCAGAGATTCTGAACACTCACATCATGGTGGCACACAGGACAGGTTCTAACTCCTCTTCAGGCTCACCTCATTCCTCACTCTTTGAGTCCAATTAATCTCCCATGTAGCTCTTCCCCACTTATTTCCCTTCACTCTTCCTTTATCCCCAACTGTCCTTCCTGCTACCTTGCCTCTGTCTCCTCATCCAGGTGTGTTTACTGTATGGAAGGGTAATGATTTAAGAACTGTATTCAGGAGGGTGGACTCCATAAATATGAACATCAAATTTGATACTTACTATAACCAGAAAGCAATACAGTTTTAGATCTAGGGGTTTGAAAAAGGAAGAGGTACATTATATACAACAGTTTACAGAAAACAATTTGAACTCAATACATACGTTAGAGTTGACAACTCTCATCCTAGATCACTAAGGTGTAATTTGCCTTATGGACAGTTTCTAAGAATCAGAGAAGACATTGCACCATAATGGAGGAGGTTTATTTTTCAGGAACCCAAGCTCCTAAGAAGCCAGTTAAGAGAGAAGAGCTGTTAGAGAAAATAGCTTTGCCAAGGCTATCCATTATGCATACACTGGATTCAAAAGGGCCTACTCTCATTGTGCCACAACAGCAGCTTGCAATTAGAGTAGGCCTGTTTGAATCAATGGAACATATGGTGGAGTTGGCTCACAAAACCTCCACTGATTCAGTGTGCTTACTTTAGCGTGACTTGGTGCACTAATCAACGGGATTTCAGCTAGTGGATTACTGGTAATTATTTCCTTTCTGCTTTCTAAGCAATGAGATTTCACCCATTATTTGCACATGGTTACTTCAGGTTAAAGGAGGATTAAATTCAACTGATAATTCTAATTGTATAAGCCAATTTTTTGTTATCTACTGTTCACACTGGAGCATCACACCATATCACTATCATATTCCAAAACAAATCTGAGAACTTCAAAATTATACATTATATGCTTGCCCTATTCCATTCTGTACTCCTCACACTGTTGACTTTTACATTAGTCATTTTAATATGTCATCTCTTCATGCTTGATACAACTGCCTCAGATTTGCCCTTGTAATTAAGGTACATGTACAAGCATTTGTCGTTCAAATGTATAATGTATTATAAAAGTCATTAAAACAGGACAGAGGGGTGCTTTGAACTATAGAACTGGGATGACTTCAGTCTGCTGAGGAGATTAAATGTATTTGCTTTATAACACATATAAGACTATGCCAGATCCCTCCCACCCACCCTATGTGTGTGAGAGAGAGGGGGTTCTCATAGGGCAAGAAGATCCTTGTGAGTTCTAACTTAAAATATGGTGAAAATCCTGTTGTTTAGAACAAGGGCATTTTGCCACTTGAAGATCACAATGGAAAGCAGGGTGGTTGCAGAAAGGATCCTTGGAGAGCCGAAAGACACCAGTTGTGTGCTAGATTATTGCACTTCCTGGCTCATAAAAGGGGCCAAGGAGAACTGGGGTACTGCCTAAGAAGACAGTTAAATCATTCTCTACAACCAGGCATGAACCAAGCCTTCTAAAAGAGGCAGTGATCAAATATTCATTGAACACCCTCCCCTGAACCCGCCATGCTAGATAATCATCAACCAGCCTCAAGCATTCCTTTCTGGGTCCTGATCCTGAAGCATATGGTAGCTTTTTAGCTCCAGGAATTTACAGTTAACACAAATTATCTAGTTCCATTTCATTCTGGCTTTAGGTCTTGTTTTGGCATGGAGCTGGCTTTGGTAACGTTGGTGGATGCTCTATGCACCCAAACCTATTTTGTTTGTATTGGCTGAGGGAAGCAGTTTAGACTTCAGTCAGGGAAGTTTCTCTGTCTCTCTTAAGCAAAACTTTCCCAAAAGAAACAAAAACTCTCAGAAACAACAATAGGTTCCACTGGGTTCTTAAAATGATCCGAGACAAAAATATATTGTAATGGAGCTTTATTTCTATGCTAAGTTACAAAAGAAAGTTATACTTGTAAAAAAATTCAAAAAAGACCAAAATACTTAGTAGACCCAAGATATGGACTTATTTCCCTAGAAAGTATCACTCATAACTTTACATAGAACCTTGCTCCTCTTGAACTGCTTGCATTCTCTTGTAGTTTTAGTGTAATGTTGTTTATTAATGCTGTAAGATGTACCTCAATTTCCTGTTCTCAATACTTGACCATGTCTTAATTGTGTTGGACTGTATACTATCCCTCACTCTGTAAGCCACCTTGGGTCCTTTTTCCAAGGAGAAAAGTGGGGTAAAAATATTCTAAAATAAATAAATAAATAAATAAATAAAAGCTAAGTTATTCTTTCTGACTGGTTACACTAAGTCATTCTGACTATCCTAAATTAAACCTAAGACTACCTAACAGAAGCAAGCATCATTGCTCAAAGTGAACCTCAGCAAACTCATGGCTTCTGTCTCTTCTTCCCGTCTTCTTCCCAGAAGCTTCCAGATGTCACGTGATGTAATTGGCCAATGGTAGCTGTACCTTTCTGCTCTAAGGTGGTTACTTCACGTCCTTCCTTGAGCCGAGGTGAACTTGCCTCCGTGTTGAAATCGGTTTTCAACATGGATTGAGAAGTGGATTGAAAAGATTCCCGAGCTCCAGGATGGAAATCTCTCACCCCGCTTGGAGCGCAGTTCAGGGGGCGTGGTCGGGGTGAACTCGGATTGATCCCACAAGGACGTGAGGTTACGTTCCTTCGAACTCGGATTGACCCCACAAGGACGTGAGGTTACGTTCCTTCGAACTCGGATTGACCCCACAAGGACGTGAGGTTGCGATCCTTCAAACCGGTCTCCAGCGGGGCCGCGAACTGCAGCAAGAGGGACGTGAAGTATAAGCCTAAGAGAATTGTTGTGACTATATTCCACATACCTTAGATAAGAGTCTAATGCAAGGCTGAAATGTGCAGTTAATATCATAGCTTGGGGAATCAAACTATGTCCCATCATCCCTAATTCCCTTGCACTCTACAGCAGGAAATGGACATTAGGAAGATGTTCCTCTTAACTGTGCTGGATAGCCTGGCAGTTTTCAATGCCATCAGCTGTGATATGCGCCTGGGACACTTCTGTAGGATCGGACTTGGAGACACTGTTTTGCAAAAGCTCTAGTTCTTTCTGAATGGAAAGAACCAGGAAGTGATGTTGAGGACTCATGTACAATCCCCTCTGGCATGACTCAACCCTGCTCATAGAGCTTGTTTAAACCCGACACTCTCTTCCAGTTCATCTTCATCCAAGGGATCTGGCGTCACTGCAAACCAGGATTGTTCATCAGTTGAGATGGGCACCAAAGGAAAAATGAAATGCTGCTTTGTCATTTTGTTACATAATGAATTGTTTCATTACAATTGCTTCTCTCCCCCACATGGGGGGCTATTAACTGCTTTTCAACTCAATTAGAAATGATTTTCTCCTGGAGAACCCCTTTTGGAGTTTAATAACTCAGCCCCCTGAATCCCAGACCTCTCCAAATTTGGGGGGCTTACAGCGAAAAGTCCAAAGAAGCTACCCTATGATTTGGTGCCTCTATGACCCAGGGGAGCCATTAACAAATCATTTCATTTCATTTTGTTCCAAAAATTCTTTAAAAATCATTACTAACAAAACAAAGCGAAACGAAACAGGAGAAATGAAATGAAATGAAACGAAACACTATATTTTCATTTTGTGACCATCTCTAGTCATCAGTAATGAACTCAAGAGAGAAGAAAACAAACCTTAGTCCAAACAATACAGAGGTGCTCCTGGCCATTCTGAATGCAGATCTGAGAATAGGAATGCAATTTGTATGGAATTGAATTACACTCCTCTAAAAACCCAGACTTGCTACTTGCATGCATGCTTGTATTCAGGTCTGAGCCCAGACACCAAGGTTTCAACAATACTATAAGGCAGGCCTGCCCAAAATCTGGCCCGGGGGGGGGGGCAAATCCGGCCCGTCAGGCCATTCTGAGTGGCCCGCGGCTGGCTGGCCGACCCCTGCCTCCCCCTCCTTCACCCCATTTTTTTTTAAGAAAGTGGATGGGGCTTGCAGTGGGGTGGCAGGGTTGGGGAGCAACCGGCCCCTGACACATTCTCAGCCACCAAATCTGGCCCTCCTTACAAAAAGTTTGGGCACCCCTGCTATAAGGTTTTAGGACAGTTAATACTTGTGCTACAGCTGCTTCCATTCCTTCACATTTTCTGTTCTGGCTACATGCTTTTCTTAGATCTAGCTTGAGTTACTGTAGTTCACTCTATGAGGTTTGCCTTTGCAGCTTGTTCTAAAACATCAGCTGGTCCCCATGCTGTAGCCAGCCTGTCAGGCAGGGCCAGTTGCAGGGAAGTACACATGTCCCATGCTTCACTGGCTATTGATACATTTCCAGGCCCAGTTCAAAGTGATGGCTATGACCTATAAAACCAATATAGCTTGTATCATGGAATATTAAAGGACTGCATCTCACCCCCAGCCCCTCACTGAAATTATCTAAGCAATCACACAGCAAGAAAAGTCCGTTTATTTGGACCAGTCCTAATTGTTTGGGGAGGAAACAGCAGGCTCCAAACCTAGACCAGTCTGAGATGAATTGGTTCCCACTAAGGAAGGCTTGGAACATTCTAAGAAGGATGTAGTTATTGTTTTTAGACTGAGCTCAACCATTCATGCAGAAGCTACAGAACAGAACAAACTCCTGTGTCGCTGACCTCTGAGTTATTGAGAGATTAGCATGTCAAGATGGTGGTGGAGGCAGTGGGGCCGAAGTGTTCCATCCACCCCGGCTGCTCTCAGTTTCCCTCTCGTCCTTGGCTGCACTGCTTCTGCTCACTTCTGCTCTGCCGCCTGCCGTCACTTCTCCTCTCTGTCACCATCACATTCCCAATGCCAAGGAGCTTATTTAGAAAGTTTATCTTAAGGAAAATCACATTAAGAAGAGACATGTTAATGAAAATCTACGAATTAAGATGGTATATGACAGAAGTGTTGAGGAACTGCTATATGAAAAAAAAACGTATAAATAAAAAACTTTTCCCACAAGCTGTTTCATATTAAGAGAAAACATTTCAAGTACAGAAATCTACTGGTACTGTCTTATTAAGCAGGCAACAAACAGATATTTGAGAAAGAAGGATACTGCCTAGAAGCCTGTGCTGAGCATACAAGGTGTGGTCCTGTTATAGTTCCTGAGGAGCATTTGCCTTGGATTCTATTATTGTTTATAATTTTGATTTTGATTTTAGCTATGCCTAGATGCCCTAAGCACATTCAATCTTGCCTGATTTCAGAAGCTAAGCAGGGTCGGCCCTGGTTAGTACTTGGATGGGAGACCACCAGGGAATACCAGGTGCTGTAGGTGCCTGGAGTAGGAACTGGCAAGCCACTCCAGCATTCCTGCCAAGAAAACTCCATAGATATGGGGTCACAAAGAGTCGGTCATGTTTGATTTTATGTTTGTTGTATTTACCTTAAAGATTTGTAAACTGCCCAGAGTGGCACTTGTGCCAGATGGTGCAGTATAGAAATCAGATAGATAGATAGATAGATAGATAGATAAATAAATAAATAAATAAATAAATAAATAAATAAATAAATAAATAATGTCACATGAGTAGCTCAGCCCAGTTTTCCCCCAGCACTATAGAACTGTTATAGAATACATATATTCAGCCTGCATTTTTAACTTGGCCAATCCATTTTACAGTTTGCAAACTAAAACATACCTTTCCCTTAGATACTGTGCTTCCCAGGATGTTTCAGTGTAGGTCTCAAATTAAAAACTGATTGAAAACTCACAGATACAAGGGAAATTGTGCACACATGTGTATATTTTCGATTTGCATATAAAATGTCTGAGAAAAAAAGGCCAAAATGCATATGTGAGAGAAAGTGTGTACAAAAATAAATACAAAATTCTTCTTGTATATGTGTATTGAATCTGCAAGCTGAGTGGATATAATTAATTCATGAATAAATTTATGAATACATATGAAAGTCACATAGACCAGAAATCCAACCCATGTACAGTTAGTTGCCAGGAAAACACACTACTTTAGCTTTATACACAAAATTTATTTTCTGTACACAAAATTCATCTTTATATACAATATTTATCTATTTCCTAATTTTCCCATTGCTGAAACGTCTGCTTGCACTTCTGAACCTTGCTATGTGGAAAAAAAATAAAAAAAATCTTGCAACTGCCTTCTCAATCATGTTCCATTACTAGTTAAACCTCTACATTGTGACTCCTAGTGACTACAACTTAGTTGATGAATGTGCTTCACTGAAAGCCATTATGTGTGAAAGGAGGTCATGAAGATACATGGACCTGCTGTGTTTGATTTGAGGAGGCTATTTAACATATAAGCATCCTTCTGTGTTTAAGATATTGGGAGGTGAACAAGGATGAACACTTGTGGCAACAGAAATTCTCTTCAGTGAGCTGGTTCAATAATGCAAGATCAAGGATGCTGTGGCAAATTCAAAATTGTACATGCACAGATGTTCACATGCTCAGAATCATGACTTTGCTGCAACCTGACATTTAGAAACCAGTCCTCCCACCCTCACCCTCTTCTTGCATTACACATTGTAGGAATAAGCTTGAGGGAATGAGGGAGGCGCCTGAAAGGAAAACACTCAAACACACAGCTGTCCGGAACAGCGGGGAGAAATTCTCCTCCTCTCCGCCTGCCACCTTTTATTAACTATTTGGTTACAAGTTACATTCCAGAACAACAAGGAGATAGTTAACTTGCTGACTTCTTAGAAACTCAGGAATGCTTACAGGCGAGGAATGTTGGGGACTCAGGAATTTTGCCAGCGTGGCAGAGGTCAGGTGCCGGGTCCGGAAGCGTGCTGTTGCGAGGCCTCCTCACTCAAGCCTGTTGCTTGACATATCCAGCACCATCTTTGACCTAGCTTTACCTGGCATATCTCCACAACACATGTATAGATTTAGTCCGGCGAGAGGGAGAGAAGGAACATTGCTCAAGCAGCCCCATAAATAAGTTATAGGATGGCTCTGTTTCTGGGTTTTAGTCATCAAGTTGCAAGTGCTTATGTGGGCAAACAGGCAAGTGAGATAGCATGATGACGGTTTTGAAGGAGGAGCCAGTCTGAAGAGAAACAAGCCTGTGTCTGCGGAGGGGATGGAGGGAGGGAGACATTTGGCAATAAAGATCAAGGGAGAAGGTGCTGGCTTCAGGAGAAGTACCCACACTTCGACCTCCCTCAGGTGGTGGCATGACAGAACTCCTGTATAAGATCAAGGGAAATTGTCTCCTTCAGTCTTTCAGCACATGACTGAGATCAAATTGATTTTCAATTGATTTAGTCATGAAAGATTATTGCTTTCGTAACAGAATATTTATCATGGTAAAAAAAGAAAAAAGAAAATGTAAACATCACCTGCAAATACTGCTCTGATTTGCTATTATTTAGGAACAGCCTTAATGGGGAAAGAATCCAAGGAAGTCAGAGGGGGAGGGCGAATTAAGAAGCAGAAGAAAAAAAGAGATGATCAAAAACCTGGGGAGAAGAACAGGAACCATAAATTACCATTCAGTTTTGACTAGCATGCACCCACATATGAAATGGGACATTCCTACTGAGGCAGATACACATTTGAAAGATGAACACACTGACACATTCCAAGAGATGACAACTCATTTGGGGACTGAAGCATTTTTAAAAGTATCACCTACCATTGGCTTTGTAAGTATGGAATATAGGATTCGATGAACCATACCTTTTTTAAAAACTTCAATTGTAAGTTAATTTTGCTTCCAGCATCAAGAAGACCTAGCTCTGTCCTCTGTGACAATTACTGAAAGTGCTTATTAAAATGCTGATAACAGGCATAACTGTTGGGGTGGGGAGAACTGCAATCTGGGAGATTAGCAAGTGTCTTTCATAATAGCAATTTCAATCGTACTTTTAGGATTTCTTCTTAATGGTGTTGCTTTATGATATAATTTTCTCTGCAGGAAACTGTATTAGTGAACATGAGCAATAATGTAATGTGATGCTAATAGAATGTGATTGAGTATTGCTAATACAATGGAATCCTGATAAGAATTTATATTGCTTTCTTACCCTGTACTTTAATACTCTGACTGTCTTGAGAATGAGACCAGGATAGTTTGTAATACAAGAAAAGATTCAGAGTAGCAATTTACAACTCAATCCTATACCTAGAATCAGATTACTTAATCACGGTTTGTACTCCATCTAGACCAGTGGTGGCAAACCTTCAGCACTCCAGATGTTTTGGACCACAACCCCCACAGTCGTTTGTCATTGGTAATCTTGACTCAGAATTCTGGGAGTTGTGGTCCAAAACATCTGGAGTGCCGAAGGTTCGCCAACACTGATCTAGACCAATTTTTGCTTGATACATGAAAACTACAGTAAGGCATCCTCAACAGATGGCCCAGTGATTTTTCTTTCTTTTTTATTTAATATTATTAATTTTATTGATAAAAAACCAAAACCAAATGGAAAAGAAGAACTATTTAATAGATAAAATCAAAATGCAGAGTTCTCCTTTTCAATGGAATTAGCCACTAGAGATGGGGTCAAATAATAATAATAAAATAATCATAACGTGCGACAAATATAGTTGATTCATCAAATATTTGTCCCTTAATATATATTGGGGCTGAAAATGGTACATGAACTTCTACATATAATATTGTCCTTGTTATACAGTGACCCCCCCCCACCTATTGCAGGGGTTAGGGACCTGACCCAACCCGTGATAATTGAAAATCCACAATACGTGGATGCAGGTCAGGCCGGGTGAGGAGGGCCTAGCCGGGGGCTCTTGTACTTACCCCCAATCTGACACTGCCCTGAATGGGTCTGCAAGAGCCTTCCTGGGCCTTCTGGAGGCCCCAAAGGGCCTCCCTGTAAACCAGAAGTGACTTCTGGTAAACCAAAAATCATTTCTGTGGCCTCTGACAGGACTAGAAAGGCCCTCAAAGGCCTCAGAAATGATTTTCGGCGATCTGGAAGTCATTTCTGGTTCACAGGGAGGCCATTTGGGGGGGGCAGAAGGCCCGGGAAGGCCGTCATAGGCCCATTTGCGGTAGCACCAGTCCTGGGGTAAGTACGGGAGGCCTGAAACAA
Organism: Phrynocephalus versicolor; assembly: GCA_023846285.1. Taxonomy (NCBI): domain Eukaryota; kingdom Metazoa; phylum Chordata; class Lepidosauria; order Squamata; family Agamidae; genus Phrynocephalus; species Phrynocephalus versicolor. The sequence goes on from JAHTLZ010003542.1 coordinate 37,382,324, forward strand.
GTCTTTCCCCCTTACCCCAGGGGGCCTTTTTAATATACTGCAGTCCCGTGATATAGCGGGACTACAGTATATGAACCATGAAATGGTGGGGTACCACTGTACTTTCAAACCAGGATTATTCCTCTTGCATATTATGCCTGAGGTGGCAGATGTAATGAAATGACATTTAGTGATACATATAGTAACTGCAGCAAGAGATTTGAAAAAGGCAGTTATCCCCCCCCCCAAAAAAAAAGGAGATTTGCTGGAGAAAATGTTGGAGGTGGCAGAAATGGATATTTTAATTGAGGTTTTAAAAGTACAATCAGTCCAAAAAGCAAAAGAAATTTAGGAACTGGTATGTACATGGATGCAGAATAAGTTTAAAAGTCCAGTTTGTAACAATAAGATGTAATAATATGTAATTAATCTGGAGAAAGAGCATCAAACTATATGTAATAGGACAGAAGATGCAAATTTCTAAAGTGATGATAACATTAATGAGAGTAAGGATGTATTAATGTGCCACCTCTCTCCTAAGAACCCTATTCCCTAATTTAAAAAAAACCTATACACACCAGGCCAAAAAATGAAGGCAGTAGTGGTTGCAGCCTGCACCAGAGAATGCATTCCAGCCTGTAGTGATTGTGCCCTGTCATGTGATGGAGCCGGTGCCCCATGCTAGAGCCACTGCCCATGCAGGACAGCAACCAAAGCCCTTCCCACACAGGACGATGGAGGCCACTGTGAGATGTCGGTTCTGGCTCGGCCTATGCTGGAGGCCGCAGGCCATCATTTGTTGGGGGCTGCAGCCTGTGTGTGATATCAATTGTGGCCTAGACTGCTTCAGAAGCTAAAGGCTATCATGAGATGTCAATCACTGCTTGGCCCGCATTGGAGGCTACAGGCCATTATGCAACAGTGATCACAACCCAGCCCAGCCCATGCCAGAGGCCAGAGGCCATTGTGTATTATACCAATCACGGGCCAGTTCGTGCAGGAGGTTGCAGGCCATCATGTACCGTGTCAGTCCCTACCAAACCTCTGCTAATTGCAGCTTGGGCTGCAACAGAAGCTGCAGCCTGCGAGGGACAGAGATTGCAGCCCAGCCCACAACACATTCCATGTCAGCTGGCAGCAGATGAAGTTGAGGGGAGGAAATGGAAATGGGGGGGGGAGTAGGCTGGGGGACTCATTTGGCCAGCTCTACTCAGTGGCATAGTATGAGAATCAAACTCCCACCCTCTGCCTCTGTAGATAGATACTAAAATTCCTGAGTAGAGATGGGCACGACTCAGAAAAATTGTTCGTTTTCGTTTTCGTTTTCGGCTAGGGGTCCGTTTCGGCTCGTTTCCGTTTTCATGAGCTAATTTCAAAATTTTTTGTTTTCGTTTTGTTACGTAACAAAAACGAAAAAAAAAACGAAAATGAATTTTTTTCGTTTCTTCCCATTTAGCTCCATTATGTGTTTTTCCAGTAACAAAAAACGAAAATTGGCTCAAAATTAGTCGTTTCGTTTCCGTTTTCATTCCAGTTCTGAGCCGTTTTTCGTTTTTCGTTTCGTTACGTAACGGAAACGAAAAACGAAAACGAAAACGAAAATACCGCTAAGTCGTGCCCATCTCTATTCCTGAGCAATAGTTGCCTAATTAGCTTTCTCCTTTTGAAATATTTTACTATGTTATTCAAAATTAGAAACATTTTTAAATAGTTGTTTTAAAAAGTTTTCAGTATATTTTTATTATCTTTTATTCAATGAATATTTACAGGGTTCATTATTGTGTTTCCACATTCAACCAGATTAGCTTGAATATTGAGATATACTGTAAGTTCTAGTATCTCCAGATCCTTTATGTTCATATAATATCTGAGAAGTAATATCTGGTACCTTACTTGATTGGCTATATAATATAGCCTTAAACTGGGAAGCCCCAACCCTCTATCTTTTGAATATCTACCATCATTTAGATAGATAGATAGATAGATAGATAGATAGATAGATAGATAGATAGATAGATAGATAGATAGATGATAGATATCTTGGGTAGTATCTTCATTCCACTTCCTGCAATTCTGCAAACCATGAAATCCAATTTCTCTTAAATCATTAAACTTATAGTTTATTACTAGTTTCAGTGATTTAAAATCTTTCTCAATTGACTGTGATATTTATATCTAAATACTTTATATGCTTGTAAATATTAACATATTTTATTTTATTTTTTACTTTTCTTCTTTGTTAATGTTATGTAACATCATATCAGCTTTATACCAATTTATCTGCAATGCAATTATCTCTCCAAATTATTTTAGATATAGTTTTACCCTCTCCATAACCTTTAACAAGTTTGCTATTGTTAATAATATATCACACACAAATAAATTAATTTTAATTCTGTCTTTAATCTCTTTATATTTCTAATAACATTTGCTAATAGTTCTATAACTAAAGCAAACAATGAAAAGTAGCTAAGATAATTAACCCTCCACTAAAAAATTATAATACTGTGCTCCAAACCCACCTATTCCTGGTCTCTTCCCTACTTTTAATTTATTAAGTATTTCCTAAATCTCTTCTTCTTTTGGCTTCTCTGTCATATCTCTTTCCCATTCTTGGAGCGTTCTTCAGGTTTTTCTCAAAATATTCTTTAATTCTTTCTGGAGGTAGTTTCCATGCAATATATAAAAATTATTAAAGACTTCTGCAACAAAATTCCAGAGGCATTCCTCTCGAATTGTTTATTTTGCAACCTCTCCCCAGACCTCCTCTGGCATAAATCTCCCTAAGGAGTCCTATAGCAGGTGTCTGGAGGTCCCTAACTTTATGCGTTTGTTTAAAATGACTTCATGCCTTTTAATGCTGTGACCTCTTAGAAGACGTACCCAAACAAAATCCAAGCATCTTCTATAATTAAATGCGTTTATTAAAACTTAATGAGAATTACAAAAGTTATTTGCTACTATCTGAAAAATAACAAAGCTAATATTTACTAGTGTACTACTTCAAAGAAAACTAAGGCTAAAAACCCTAAAATACTTTCTAAGCTACATCTTGCTGCTGTTGAGTAGTTGGTTCCAAGGCAAAGAGAAGCATCCCCCAAAACCAAAAACTTCTCATTGTTTCTCAGGTCGGTTCAGCCTCTGTTGTCATGGGAAACAGTCACATGTAACCATTTGTTCAATAAGACTTTTTTCTTGGATCTTCACTGAGCCCTTTTTTACATGGGCAATAAATAAGAGTACAGCTACAAAACGAATATTAATATTAATATTAATGTTTACATATTACTTTAATATTAATGTTTACATTATGGCCTAGCTAAAGTCACTCCAATCTAATTCTAATTCCCTTACAACTTCTGTTCTAAGTTATCTCTCATCATCTTATACATTATAGTAAATAATAATAATAAAGTGGTCCAATAATGTTTGTTGACTTTTTAAACTTACATCAGACTAATAGTTTGATTTTTTTAAAAAAATAAACTTAATATATATAATATATTAATTTTCTCTAATTTTCCCTCTTTCAATATTCTCAAATTCTTTCTTTTTGCCAGTATTTTAGATATACTTTTTATAGTGTCTAATAGAATATATTCTATTTCAAACAATTGTATTTCATCATCAACCTTTTAAATGTCCGATTTTCATTCTCTTTTAAGATGATCTGATTCCACTTCTTTTCAATAGTGCCCCATATATTACCCTGCCTGCAACCTTCTCTGACATTAATTTCCTATGTTTCCATTATTTCTTTTTCTCTTATCTATTATTTTGTTTTTCTGAAAAGAAAACACTAATATCTTATCTCCACCTTCTAGCATCCTTATAATCAAATTTGATTTTAATATCCATATTTAGTACAGCATGATCTGTTAGTCATATTAATCCAACTTCAGTTTTAACTACTCTGAAGATCAAACTGTTAGAAATGAACGTGTAATCTATTCTGGAGTAACTCTTATGAAAAGAGGGGAAGAATGGTGTATGACTTTACATCTTTCATCACTAGAAATATCTTTCAGATCAATATTCTTTATCATTCTGTTCAAACCAGTAACACTATTATTTTTCTACACTTTAGTAGTATTTGATTTATCCTTGTCTTTCTCCATAACCATATTAAAAGCACCTGTCACTATTACAAACCCATTTGTTCCAATTCCTTCCTTTAAAAAAATTTCATTTACATTTGGAGAGTAAAGTTTAGTCAATGATAGAGCATTACATGGACCATCACTTGTTTGGTGGCTTGCACTGGTTCATTTATCAGCTGATCAGATGTTCAGTGCTTCAGAGTCTCATTTCCTCCAGCAGGTACCCAATCAAAGATAGCAACATAGCTTTCCGGCACACACACACCTCGCAGGGCACTGCCTCTGAATGGGTACCTGCTTGAAGAGGTGGGGGGTTGAAGTGCCAAACACCTATATGGCTACTAAATGAATTGGCACAAACCACTAAACCCAACTCTAGTCAATGTATATTCCTCTCTTCTATATGCTCCTTGTAACATTATGTATCTTCCTTTACAATCTTTTCCCCTTTTAATTCACTTTAAAATCACATTTTTAAATAAATAAATGAAGTTTTGGAAACTAGCCCAGTGGTTTTCATTCTTTGGCCCCAGATGTTTTGGACCTCACCTCCCAGAATTTCTGCTGACTGGCAATGCTGGCTGGGCTTTGATGAGCTGGTGTCTGAAATACCAGGAGGGCTAAGAATGAAGAATTACTGAGTTAGTCTATGCTTGAAGGCCTCCTGTGAAGATGATACTCCTAAGTCCCATGATACCCCTAAATCAAAAATCACTAAAAAAGCATCAACCTGTATTCCTTGGAGGTATCAATGTGTATGAATATGAATGGATGAATTAGTGTTTTTTTGAATTAATTTTGCAATACATTTTTAAATTTATGGCCATCTCTAGTAAAAAAAATCTAATGAACGATGGAAACTAAACCCTTCCCAATTCTTAGACAAATGGTGTTCCTTAAAGTTCTTCAAACAGTGCTGCATAAATCCCCTATGTTCTTTAACATATACATGAGGCCACTGGCGGAGGTCATTTGGAGTTATGGAGTCTGCTGTCATCAGTATGCTGATGACATGCAGCTCTGTCTCTCCTTTTCTCCTTTTCCACCTCTGCAACGAAGGCTGTGCAGACCCTAGACCGCTGCCTGGCTGCGGTCATGGAATGGACCAGGACTAACAGGCTTAAGCTCAACCCCAGGAAGACTGAGGTTCTGTTCCTCAGGGGATCTCCGGGTGGATACAGTGGCCCTCTCCCCTGTGTGTGGGGATTGACCCTCCAGCTAGTGGAGAGCGTGAGGAGTCTGGGAGTTGTCCTGGATCCAGCTTTGTCCCTGGAAGCCCAGGTAGCAGCTGTGTCCAGAGTGGCCTTTTATCAACTTAGGCTTATCGCTCAGATTCGCCCGTACCTGGACGTGGATTCCCTTAGGATGGTTGTGCAGGAGCTGGTGATCTTCAGGATAAACTATTGTAATGCTCTTTACATGGGCTTCCCTTGACCCTTGTTTGGCAACTGCAGCCGGTGCAGAATGCACCGGCCAGGCTGGTGGTTGGTGTGGGCAGGTTTACGTCATCACCCCCATCCTGGCTTGCTTGCATTGGCTACCTGTTGCCAACTGAATAAGGTTCAAGGTACTGGTCTTGGTTTACAAAAGCCTCCATGGTTTGAGACCTGACTATCTGGTGGAGCAGATCTCTCAGAGGTCAGCTTCGTCCTGACCAACCAGAGCCTTGCTAACTCTTTCGCTCCAGGTGGCCACTCCGAGGGAGGCCTGAAGGGTTTCTACCTGGAATCGGGCCTTCTCAGTGACTGCCCCAGCACTTTGGAATACCCTGCCAATGGAGATAAGGCTGGCGGAGCCAACCTGGCTTTTCAGGAAAAACCTCAGTGATTGCTGAGTATACAACGGCATTTGGTTAATTGGTTTGTTTGTCTGTCCCAGCTTTTTCTTGCCAGGAGTCTATGCCTATGGATGCTGTTGCTGTGCCTTATTTTTATATTTTTAATTTGATTTTTTTTGTTTGTGGTTCATTTTCTTTGTAGACAAGTTGTCTTTACAATTTGTTGTACACAGCCCAGAGTTCCTGAGGAAAGTTGGGAGGTTAATAAGTACAAATATAAATACAAAAAATAAAATAACTTTTCTGTTTGTTCTGTTCCTGTTTCTCCAACTGTGTTTCCAATTGCACATTTTCTTACCTCACATTTTCTGCACAAGTGGTGGGTTTGAAAAAACAAAACAAAACACTACAATGCTGCACTAGGGAAAACTTACATGAGTCCTTTGCTCATTCTGACCAAACTCACAAAATTATTGAAAGGCTAACAGGAAAAACAGGTGAGCAGAACTGGCCAATTTGATGCTCTTGGGTCCTTCTAAGGGGTGCACATACCATCCTAAATTTTAAATGTCCATTTCCAGCTTTGAAAAATTGGTATTTTGGCTTAGTCTGAGAACTTTAAAAAAGACAAATTAGACTGGAGAAGAGATGGCAATAAATCTCCCCACCCCAACAAAGCAAAGCAAAACTAAACAGTTTGTAAAAAAAAATGCTGGTTTGCTAGTTCAGGCTGGTTCTAGGAGCTGCCTTCTGTGCATATGCCATCTCCCTGATCAACTGGGACCTCAGTGCATATGCAGGCCTGGTTCATGGAAGTCAAGCTGCTGTTTCTGCACATGCACACAGCTGTCAGCTGACAAGCATGTCATGCACAGAGGCAGCAGGCCAGCTCCCAGAAGGGCATCTGTGCTACTATCAATGAAGATGGCAGTAGAGGAGGAGGAGAAGGCAGTGGCAGCACAAGGTAGGTAGGTGATGGGAGGCAGGGGAAAAGAAGCAGGTAGGAGGCCGAAGGGATGGGTGGCAGTTTCCCCTCCCCTGGACACAAACTTTGTTTTCCTTTTTAATGAACCATTTTGCTGTTTATGATTCATGGTTCATGGGGAGAGAGAAACCACCATGGTTCTAATTTACCTCTGGAGGTCCAGCAGCTGCAATGACCTGTTAGTCTCCAGACCTGGATAAAGAGGGGCCACTGCAAGACTCAAAGTTGCATTTGCCCCCATCCCTGTCTTAAATCTACACTTTTGCAAACCCTAGTGTTGCAATATGTCTGCTCTAGTAGATATTAAAATTGGATTATTATTTTTTTAAAGAGAGGATTTCATGTCCTTTCGCTTTAAATGTAGCAGCATGATTGCACATTGTGCCACATTTGGTGGCACAGAAGGTTGGCTAAATTGTGCCTTTAAAAGCTCCAGAGGTTCATCTATTATATCATGGTAAGAAAAGTATTTATTTATTTTTAATTGTAATTTGCTGGAGCTTAGAGAATTTGGATATGTTTTCATTAACGGTCCTTATCTGTTTCAAAGCAACGGCCAGCTTGCTATTGTGAAATTAACAAAAGTTGAAAATAGATCCTTTTGCAATTCAAATATAACTAATAAAATAGAATGCTAACTAGTGGGAATACATCTTTATGGGTTATACTGAGAAACAAAAGCAGAAAGGAAAATGACAGAGGATAACAGCAGTCGACAGAAGTTTTAAAATGCCATATTAGTCCAAGGTTTTACTGTGTTTATGTAATAAAGCTATTTTCCTTGAAATAAATTAGTCTGCGTCATACAGCTTATCTATAGTATCATTTTTTTTGTCTTAATAAGTTTGTATTAAATCTATCTTTAATGAAATATGGAGTGTATACCTCAGTTGTGTAATTCGGCCCATTCCAAGATTTCCATACCTACAACAATGATAATGGTACAAGGCTTCAGGTTCCTTAAATCCTTTAGATCCAGAGAGTATAGATCTCCTCCTGTGTCTCTAAAGACAACACAACTCTTTGAAATCATCTTAATTTTGTTCTGGTTGCAAACATTCAACTGTTAAGAAAAAAGCATGCAAAGAGATCCTGGTTGCTCCCTCTCCATTTCTGGGAGGTGGTTTTTATTTCTCTGTTTCTTAAAAAGTGATATAGTACATACTGCTTATGCTGCCCTGATACACTTTTTTAAAAAATTCTCTTCCTCTGCACCTACTAGGAGCCAGGGAAGTATTTAATTTGTCAATTTCTCGAACTACCTCTCTTCTTAAGACATACTGGCAAATTGGCAGCAAGCTAGGGCATACGAAATAGTATTTCTCGAGGTCCTTATGCCATTTGGAGTCAAGGATTGCATCAAATACCATATTGGACCTCAAAGTAACTCTATTTAGCCTACAACAGGGGTGTCCACACTTTTCCCAAGGAGGGCCAGATTAGGTGAGGTGAAAATGTGTGGGGGCTGACCATTCAGCCACATTTGGCTCCCAGGCCAGACTTTGGACAGGTCTCTATAAGGAGGCGGGGAGGACACTGCAGCAACTGAGCTGGGGGCGGTTGGCTGGGCAGGTGGCTGGGGTGGTGGTGGACAGAGGCAGGGAGGGCAGGCAAAACTTAAAAGTGCAAGCTGATGCCTCCCTCTGGTATGGGGAAAGGCCAGCTGATGGGGATGTGTGACAGGCTAAGCCAGTGGGGAGAAGAGGTTGCAGGCTGTTCAAAATTTGAAAACAGGCTGCATTTGGCCCCCAGGCCTGACTTTGGATATGCCTGGCCTACACCAACTCACTCCAGTGAAGCCCTGTAGCCAAGTCCTAGCTCTGCCTAGCAACAGGGTTGAAAATGCTTCCCATCCCATTTAATGATGGGTCACCAGCTGCTTGGTTCCCGTAAGAATACATTACACTCCTTTCCTACGTGCACTACCTTGTGCATTTTGAATGAGTGTTTGAATTGGCTTTAGGACAAAACAAAACAGAATAAAACATCACATTTAGAAGCCTTTGAAAGCTGGTGCTCGTTATTATACAGTATGAAAGTAGGATGTTAAATACATCTCAAAGACAGGGGTTTTGATTTATATTGGAAAACTAAAACAGAGCTTGACTTTACTTTTCCATAGTATCTCCCTGGCACTGGAGCATTACAGGGATATGACAGCCAGCATAAATCAGGCTGGAACAAGACGTTACTGGAGATACACAGCTGCTGTCAAAATTGCCCATTCCCTGTTCTCATCCCCTCTTCCTCTTGCCACCATAATATTCAAATAGAAAAGAAATGAGGTGACATCACTCGACTGTGCATTTCCTCAACCTACCCCACTCCACTGGGGACGGCTGCAAAGGTCAGATAAATCTGCATCATGGTGACATCAGACCACACATTTTGGATGTCTAAGGTACTGCCAAAGACAACATGAAAAAGAGATACAACTCTGGTGGTTACTTCACGTCCTTCCTCGAGCCGAGGTGAACTTGCCTCCGTGTTGAAATCGGTTTTCAACACGGATCGAGAAGTGGATTGAAAAGATTCCCGAGCTCCAGGACGGGAATCTCTCACCCCGCTTGGACCGCAGTTCTGGGGGCATGGTCGGGGTGAACTCGGATTGACCCCACAAGGACGTGAGGTTACGTTCCTTCGAACTCGGATTGACCCCACAAGGACCTGAGGTTACGTTCCTTCAAACTGCTCTCCAGCGGGGCCGCGAACTGCAGCGAGAGGGACGTGAAGTATCAGCCTCTGTGGTTGCTTTGGCAGAAACAGTGTGTCCTCCATAATGTCTAGTTCCATTTTCAGCATAGATCACTCATGGATTGAGTGGGAGGGACATAGCCCCTTACTCTTGCCACCCCAAGAGGATGCAGGCTGAAACTGGCTCTCAGTCAGCTTCTACAGAAGGCCAGCTGAATCAGCACCCAGAGTTATCTAAGTAGCTGCTTAATGTAGGGTACATGTCACCAAAAGAGATGAAGTACATTGCTGAAATGGAACAAAAGTAGCGTGCCTGTGTGAATTCATACAGAGAGATGCACATTCAGAAATAATTATTCACCACAGAGGGGAAAATACTGTGACTAGATGGCCCGTGTGCTTGCTTAGTGTCCTAGCCAGGTGTTAACCTGAATGGACAACTTCAATCCTTCTTCTTGACATCCTTTGCCTTCAGACTAGATTCAAGGATGTGGGCTCCTCGAGAAGGATGCTCTCAGGTAGATGAATTCCCTCTGACAAAACTTCAAGTGGAGTAGGGATGAAGTCCGTTGACTCTACAAATCTTTGGAGCCACATCTTCAATAATCCCTTGTCACTGGGTGTGCTAACTGAAGCTGTTGTGTATTGAAGCTGGGAGGACTAAATTCCTGAAGCCCAGAACTCTCCCCTGTCAAGTAGGACACCAGGCCATCCCAGGCATGATACGAGGTCAGAAATAATTCAGAGTCAGAAGCCTAGCAAATTGATTGTTGGCTACAGAGAATTGGATTTTTCTGGCTCACGTTCTAGATCAGGCCAATTACTAAAGCGAGGAACATTACAAGCTATTTTGTACTAAGTCACGCTCACTGCTCTTATAAAAATTAACTTACTCGTTATACATACATAACCATTTTCTAAAATGTCAGAAGATGGGGAACTTTGCATCCACTCTTAAAATTTTTACTGTCAAAGGGGTTGAACCACCATGGAACTTTCTGCTAGCTACTAGTAGATATGGACATTAATCAAAAATCAAATTGTGATATTAGTCAGGAATCAACATTTCATTGTTTCATTGAAAAATGACAAATCCAAAACCATGAAGTGATGGGTTTTTACACTTTTGTGATTAATTCTTCAACCATTTTGGGGGGGCATTCCCACCTGCAGCCTCTGTCTATTTCTGGGATGGGGCCCTTGGGGGGTCCATAACTTGGACATCCAAATTCCAAATTTCACCCAACTTTCAGGGATTGTAGAGGAGTGCAAGCAGATATATATATATATGTGATTTTGGTGTCTCTAGGTGCCTTGGAGCCATTTTATGGCATTTTTAAATGGTGAGACAAACCGATAAATTGATTTGTTAGCTCATTTTTAAAAAATCATAAATTTGTGATTAATGACTCATCAACCTTGATGAATTAATAATTACAAACCAATCATAATTTCCCCACATTGTGTCCATTGCTAATGATCAGCCAATGAGCTCTGGATATGTACTACATTATGAATTGTTATTATAATTGTGTGACTTGCATTGTACTGTCATTGTCCTAAAATATAAAGGGTCTTTAGAAACTTACAGTGGAGAAATGCCAAAAACTAAGACTTCCCAAATATTTTAGATGATGAAATTTCCTCCTCCCCTCTGACAGTATGGGGACATTGAAAAGAAAGAGACTTATTACAATATTAAGATGTTAAGTAAGAGGAATAATCACATCTATTAAGTGTTAAGTATCTGCTTAGCTCTTCCAGTTAACTGGACTGGAACTCATTCAAATTAAAAGACTGGAGATTTGATAATGTTAATTTAGAAAAATGTTCTCTCTTGTTCTTAAAATTAGAAATGATCTAATGACAAATAAGCTGGGAAGGATGATGTCTACCTTTCTTCCTGCTCAGATTTCACATTATACCTGCAAATTAAGCAGCAACCTCTACTTCATAGCTCTAAAACCAAGATCCTGGAGGAAAAGTCCATCACAGGTTACAAACCATGATGGAGATGTGTAATCTCCAGGCTTAACACCAGGGTAATTCAAAGCCCAGATGCAGAGGAGTAGTATCAGGAGACAGATATCTAGCCTCATGCGCTCGCAGATGCATTTGCTGGGGCCAGACACAGGAAGCTGGACTAGATGGCCTGATTCAGCATGGCTCATCTTATGTTCTTATGTTCTTATACTCAAATAAAAATACTGTTAGACTGCTACTGATGAGTTGCAATACTTTAACCCTGAGACTAATTCTGTTCTTAAACACTGTTTGTCTAAGCCAAAGTAATATAATTAACCTTATCTGAAGAGAACCATGTTCTAGAACGTTGGAACCAACCTCTTGTCCACCCTTCCACAGAGGCATCCACCTGGTGGAGACAGGTACCATGGTCATGTGTAGAGACGGGCATGAATAAAAAAAATGACATTTCAATTTTTCATTTTTCATTGCAGGTCCATTTGGTTCGTTTTTGTTTTTCATGAATTTTTGAAAAAATATCGTTTCTTTTTTCATTTTTCATTTTTTGTTTTTACCCGCTTTTTGCGTGACTTAAAGCATTTCTGCGCACGGATGTCCCCCAACGCCCCAGACCAGAGGGAAAACACTAAAAAAAATGATGTTGGCAGAGACACAGTATAGAGTAGGCACGCAGGGAGGCTGTAAAGGCAGTGGTGGGCATTGCCCAGGGCATAAGGCAGCCGCAGAGTGACTGCACTGTGGGGCAGGGGAGGGTACTCACCGAGAGGTATGCACACACACAGGGAGGCTGCAAGAGAAATCTCTTTTTTCTCTCCCCTAAGAGCCAGGCTGCAGCCAGCAGGAACACAGAGACACACACCTGCCTGGCTGGCCTAAAGTAATGAGTCGCAGAAACAGAAATCCCACCCTAACTCCCACTGCAGACTGCAAGGAGGACGGGGGCTGCCAAAGCTTTTTATGCCCTCTGTGGCTGCCACACCTACCCAGTCTGCAACCTGGGCATGCTATTGGTTGAAATTGTCCAAGAATTTACATGATCGCATCACATGGCTTGCATCCATTTTATGGCTGGAATCCATTTTGTGTCATCCTTAAAGGAAAAAGGAAAAAATATATTGCGATGGAACTAAGTAAAAAACTAACATTTTAAGGATGGCAACCCCCTGGTAGGTAATAATTTCAAATTATCACTGCATTTTTACGGATGTCCAGGGCATTTTAATACCTAAGAGATCAATATTAGGCATCTGGGTGCCATTTTGGGTTGATGTCCCCTAACTCCGCTTAAAGGAAAAAACACAGCGATCTGAGAAAAGACATAAATGCACATTTTAAGGACCCCAACCCCCCTGGTAGGTATTATCACGCAGAATAAATAATTATTGCTGGGCTTTTATGGATATTCAGGACGTTGTTTAACATTTAAAAACAGCTCATTTCATTGTGTGTCACCATTAACGAAAATGAAATGTAACGAACCTAATTTTCATGGTTCTGTTCTGTTCATTCCAATTTCATCACAATTTTTGTTATTCATTTTGTTACGTAACGAAAGGAATAATGAATAATGGAACAATTTTTTTTCCGTTTCGTGCCCATCTCTAGTCATGTGTTGCAAGTGCGTGAGAGACTGAGTGCCAGAGACCTCCGCAGTGGCTTCTGCTGCTGCTCTTCTCCTACCCTTCTCCTACATGCCCCCTGGGCTTTGCTCTCTGTTTTCCTGCTCCACTACTGCTTTCTCTTCCTGTTTTTCCTCCTCCCCAATTCCTCTTATCATTTTTATTTCCTCTCCCATCTCTCCACCCACCTTATCACCTACTGGTTCTATGCACTTTGCCTTCTCTTGTCTCCTCTTCCATCCTCTTCACTCCTTTCAAATTAATTTCAATTCTCCATCCAAACAGCATCCTCTTTGCTCTCCCTATCTGGTTCCTTTCTGTCCTGGACCCTTTCCCCTCCCCATTCACCCCATTCCCACTTTCTCTTTTCTCTTCTCCTCCTCATTTGCTGTTTCTGCTTTGACAACTTATTGGGCTACGAGGGATCATTTCTGACTGGAGGACTATGCCAAATTACACTTTGCTCCTCTCTCTGACCTCACCAGATCTCTTGTAGCTCAATTGAATCCACCCCCAAGAATGGTCAGTTTGGACAGGCCCTGTCAATATGGCTGAAACCACCTTAGAATATTTTCATTGAAATGGAATTGTTACTATTAAAGTTGAAGGATAATTAATAAACAGAACAAAAATTAAAATTGGCTCTTCCTGGTGATTTAACTTTAAAAAATGAACCCCAACTCCAGTTAAGAAGCTTGTCATGCTTCTGGGTCACCTTGTTTCCCTAGCCAAATAGAATTTCTTTGGGTTTCAAAAATGGCAGAAGGAGGAAATGGGGGACGGGACTTGATGTACTTGGCTTCTCTTTGTTTAGACTAGGTAATACATTCCAAAATACTGGTGGAAACCAGCACTGGACCCCTCTGCAGACAGCAACCATGTCTATCTAAGAAGCTGAACCTTGCCCCTACATTGGCCATGAGGCTTTAGGTCTATCATAAAAGCATACAGTTTTGGAACTACCCATGAGTAGATGATGTACAGCTTGAGCAAGTTGAATTATCATCAAAAACTACAGTAGCTTTATTTTTTGTGTTATGCCTTATTTTCAAAATGGTCTAATAAAGTTATTACCAGTTCCTGCATTGGAATTAAAAGATCATTGTTCAATCATTTCACACATGAACTTTATGTAGGAGAAATCACTAAAGGTTCACCCTGAGCTGCAAAACTAATTGTTGCATCTATTCTACACATTTGGTGAAACATACCTTGAGAACTCAAATGTCCTGCAGCTTTAGTACATCCTTGTTTACTGCCTTTGCATTTATGGTGTTATCATCAGTTGACATATATCTTATCTGTTCTTCCCTTTCATTAGCCCACTGTAGAAGAAAACAGGTCCTGAAACATTAAATCAGTTTTAAGGCCTACATATCTGGTACATCTTGACAGATATATTATCCACATATTGATGCTTGATTTCTCAAGTGGCTCAATCCAGCATGCTCCCATTGACTTTAGCAATCATTAATTATTTCAGAATAAGTCACCATCATGATAGGACAAGCATCAGAGATTTAAAAGCAGCTGAATTCAGTAATAAATAATCAGTATGCTTAGGACTGCAGGTAATAGGTCTGCTCTTCTCTTGGAAACCATTTGGGCATATTGCCAACTTTACTGAAGAAAGACTTTACAAACAAGTGCCTTTTCTCATTCTAATCAGAATCCTACATTTCATTTGTTCACTAAAATTTACATGTTCTTCGTTTTTAATCTCAAAGATGCCTTTGGCTGACCATTTAAAACTGGGTAATAACCATCTTATTCTAAAGATGGTTCTAAAATAGAAAGAGCCAACTATCATATTAAGATGATAGAATATGCACAATATCAACAATTGTTACAGATGCAGAAACATACAGTATATGAAAACATCTATTAGACCTCTGCAAATCAAAATAGCTAATACAAACAAACTAACGAATGAACTAACTAACTAACCAACTAACCAAACAACCAAACAACCAAACAACCAAACAAACAAACAAACCCAGGCAAAATTGGTTTTGAAGGTGTTTGTTCCAAAGACATGTACATCCGCAGGTGGAGGTACAAATGAAAATCCTGTCTCAGTTTGGTTTCTTTGTTTCTCACAAACTCTGGGGTCAAATTTAGGAGTCCTGTCCAGTTTCCCCATCAGTGGCAGAGAAACCTCAGATGACTGCTTCTAATTCTTGAACTCCAAGCTCAAGGTAAGGATCACAACACCCAGCTCTGACTAAGAGAAGCAAGTCACAGTTGCAAGAACTCCACACTCCCCTAGGAGGATTTTGACTTTCCAGATGATTTTCTGCAGCTTCCAAGAGCTCCACCCAGCATGGGAAAGGGTTCATGGAAGTTGCTTGCTAAAGCTTTGTGAAGAAAGACATGCAACAAGTATAACCAAAAATGATCTCCACTATCCTACATTTTTTTCCCCAACAGAATGTCTTCCAGACCAGTATCTTATCTTTTTTAATAATGAACAAGTTGCTTGGTAAATACCGGACAGATATTAGTTATTAAGGATTTGTTTCCCTACCCCATCACTTTCAAAGGAACAGAAATAATCCCTTAACTATGCATTCCCCTTTCTCTGCAATGCTGTGAAAGGTAGATTGTTGGTCAGTGCAGTACATTTGCAGCTTTAGTCAAAGGCCCAGTTAATAGTCAACAGGCTAATATGTCTAATGTATCACTGAAGTCTCACACATATATCAGATAACTTATATTTGCATTGCAGCTCACCCAATAAAATCTTAGATCTGTGTCTTCAAAAATGATTACTTTCAGAATTAGTACTGGTACTTGGAGGCTGGAAATAGAAATGGGATTGACACATGAAGAATAAAGGCATGCATATTGTACATGCTGGCTTGAGGAGAAGGCAGAAAAACCATGCTCACATATTTTCTGTTTTCTTGCAGACCACGTGAAGAAATGAGGCATGTGTTTGGTTTTGTTGAAGAATCAATCCTGTTTACGAGGTCCTGTTCAGGTGTTCATCTAAATGTGTGTGGCCTTGAAAGTATATTAAGGAGCAAGGTCTGTCCAGAAGCCTCTGCTCTCCAACATCCTGACATAGGCATGCTGTTTTTTTTAGTTTTTTGTTATTCAGAGGAAAAAGTTGAAGATAGTTATGAAACCATGTTTAGCCAATTCCTTCATTTCCACGAACCCAATGCTTCCTTGAAGTCATGAGTCTGAAACAGCATATATTCCTCCCCCCTCCCCCGGTCATGATTTAGGGATGGAAAACTGCAAAACCAGAGATTTTTTTTTAAAGATTAATTGATTAGAAATTTTCCCATCTCCACTAGCCAAAAGGATAACATTTCCAGTTCTGCAAAGATCATGTAGTACCTTCTTGCCATATAGATGTTAAAGAGGAGAAGTGTTTCAGAAACTAGCAGTAGTATAACCCTAATTCAGCACTCCAAACATGGATAAACATACACAGAGAGAAATGCAGACTTTTAAGAGTTAACTTATTCAAAATCATTGGTCTTTAGGGGTGAAGATACGAGTTTTGGTTTCATCCATTCCCTTTTGTCATTCTCTTCATTCCGCACTGTAGGAATTTGTGAATTTGGGGTTAATATTTTTATCAAAAAATGAATTTGAATGAAATTTCTATCATTTATGTTCATTCCTCTTTGCATGTTAAAATACTTTTAAACATGGAGGCATTTCAAAAGCTGTCTTTTAGAATAATTATCTACATGACCATCAATTTCAGTGGTTCTTTGCCCAGGAGTTTAAAAGGAAACAATTTGGTGATCTGTTGCATTATACACACTCTCCTCCCATCTACCTCATTGGCACCTCAAGTAGCAAGGAAGATCAGGCAAGTTCAGTACTAATTAAAACTTGATCCATGTGGTATTCAGCCTTCATTTATTGAGCTCACACCCCTATAACTTGAAAAGTAACCAAAGAGTTGCAATTTATAGTACAAATGAAAGTAATTCATTCTTTGTTAAGTTGCAGTTGTAATGTAATATTGTCTCCTTTACTGGAAAAAGAAATTAGGTGCCAGTAACTCACTAACTGTATTATTTGAAAGGAAGCTTTCAACTCAGCTTTTCAAATGAAGGAAGGAAGGAAGGAAGGAGCCTGAAATAGTTTTCTGAGTTCTATCCAAATATGAATTCTGGCTTGAAAAATAATGTTTTTAATACATGCAAATTTTGAGTTTTATATTTTTAGTTGTTCTAGTCTTTCTGAATCCTATTCCTGAGTTCCTAACCTGGATTAGTAGGGAGGGATATATTTAGAAAGTCAAAAAGTGGCAAATGAGCAGAAAGGTTAGGGAATAACTAAAGAGGTGTCGCAAAGAAAGGAGGCAGTGAAATTAAATCTCACTGTAATTATCCTTGTCGCTTTTCATCTCAAGGGGAGGGATGTAGATGGGTGAACAAGCAATAAAGAAGAGGCCAAGGATTTTAGAGTAATTAATTCATTGTTAGGATTGTCTCTCATTCTTCTGCAGTGGAAGAAACCCTGATAAAAGGAGAGCAAGAGAAAGTTATTAGCATAATTAGTCATTGTTCTAATCACAAAACCAGATATAAGGGAGAGTGTGGAAAAATAATTACCTCGTTGGCTGTTTTTTTTTTTTTCTTTCCGTTTTTCATATATTGTTAAGTGATTGTGGGGGAGAGATTCAGGCTGGAAGGTGTATTGGAAAAGTAACCGTGGCTGAAAGAGATTACGGTAATAAAGAAAATTTCTACTGTAACCAGCCTGAGAGAGCACCTGGCATGCTCCAGTTTCTGAAGGCAAGTCACAAAAGGCAGTCCAGTTATTTTTGGCATGTGAGGTAAAAAATCTCACACCGGCCTCATTCCATCCCTGGCAGTAAATAACAGATTAAATAACAACCACTTTGCTCTTCTTTCAGGATACACAACATCCACTGCTTTCAACTCTTGATCTGCATAATGGGAAGGCTGACCCCAGAGAACTGTGAGGAAGTAAATGATTCGAATATGGGACAAGATGATCAAGGGAGCTTACGCTGTGCACTGCTTAGCCTCCTGTGTCCACTTTGGCTCATCCAAAATAGAAAAAAAATGCAAGTATTTATTCAGTTTAATAATTAACCTCTAATTAACCAATTGCAACAGAAGCATCCATTGTATAAAAACATTATTAAAAATATCAAGATGAGCAAAGTTAGGAGTGGTTCAAGACATTTTGCTAACTCCTAGGAGAGACAAGATGGTGCCTTTCAATACAACAGAAGCTGAAGGGACTGACAGTTAAAAGTTTACCTCAATTCTGGCTATAGAACAGCTGCGCACAGTCTCCTAGCTCTGAACGACAGTAGAGCAGCTCTGCTAAATATAAGCATGGGAAAATGTAATCATACCAGGTTGCACATGCAGTTGCTACATCAGTAGCATCAGATTCCATAAGATATTAAGACCAAAGCTTGAGATAAAGGGACAGGCATTTATGATGTTCCAGCAGCACACCCTTTTGATGCCACAGAGGACACACACACACACACACACACACACAGAGAGAGAGAGAGAGAGAGAGAGAGAGAGAAAGCAACAGTTGGAAAATGAAGGGTGTGGTAGACAGTACAAAGAGTCAGTGTTGACTTTAGAGGCCAATGCATGAATGTCTATACCAGCAATAGGTCTAAAGGAGTGGTCCCCATATTTGAGTAAGCCATGTGTTCTTGGGCTGCAATTCCCAGAAACCTTGGCCAGGACAGCTGACGGTGAAGTTTTCTGAGAATTGCAGTCCAAGAACATCTAGGGCAGTGGTGGCTCTCCAGATGTTTTGGACCACAACTCTCACAGCCCTTTGTCATTGGCAATACAGGCTCGGAATTCTGGGTGTTGTGGTCAAAAGCATCTGGAGTGGCAAAAGTTTGCCACCCCGGATCTAGGCTATCCAAGATTGAGAACCAGTGTTCTTGTCAAGCACTTTGCAATTGGTTCTGCCAACAGAAGCAAATATATATTGAATAATTACATAGACAGAATCAGAATCAGACAAAATCAGAGCTTACTTAAAACAAAACAGCTATATTACATGTATAGACAGATAAGTTACATGGAAATCAATAGCATAACATCATTTCATCATACATGGTATGCATAATCAGTACATAACATAGAGAGACAAAAATGGGTGCCTTACTCACAAAGGCCCATTGAATACTGATTAACATAGAACTTATATACATTTGTCTGTCCAATCAGGTAACACATTGCATCATGGCTATTGCAGCACCTTGCATCAACCAAACCCAGTTAAGCCCATTCTTTTCACCTGCAGTCAAATAGAAAACACATTTAGACTGAATCACTGTGATTCACATTTGCACCTTTGCAGTCTCCATCTTAGAAATCAATTAAATACATACAGACCATTTACTTATACACCTATCTAATACATAGTTTCACTAACTAATATGACCATTCTAGAGCATGGAAGGTAAGTGAAAAAGATAAGTTTGCCTTTGAGCATGTCTAAATACCATGTTCATGAGAAAGTACTCAAAAGATCCAGTGTTGCTACATTGGCACCATCTCATTCAGAGATTTCAGATGTGGAGAATGGACCTGGAAACCTGAATCTGAAAGCCAAAATTTGAGACCTGGTAACCCTCATTCCCACACTAGTTTTCTACCTCCCAACATGGATATGCAAGCATGTTCCTGAAAGTCCCCCACACACACACTTCAAAAATGTGTTCATTTTCATTGATGTTTCATTGATGTTACCAGTTCATGAAAGGTGATGGCACCCAAAAATCAATTGGTGGAATTCCTCCCACCCCCACCCCATTTCATGCTAAATTCTCACTGGCATCTCTTTTTGGCAGCTAGAAAGGAACCAGTTCATGCATTTCAACATCCATCCATCTCTTCAAAAGACTGCTATAAATAAAGAAATAGAGTTCTGAAATGAAATCAGGATTTTTTGGTGCACCTTGATTCAAAGAGTGGAAGATATTTATAATATTTATCTAATTATTGGATTGATATACCACCCGTCTTGCTACTGGTCTACTCTGGGTGGTGTTACGGTGTATAATAATAAATACAACAAAACAACATACTAATTAAATAAAAATCAAATAATAGAGTTATAATAAAGTCAAATAATAAAGTGATACCTTTTTTCTAAGGATATGCTATGAAGCAACAGACTTCAACCCCATCTCTAGTCCACATGAACATTCTTGGTAAAGTCTTCATATACAATTTAACAGATTACTTGTTATACAAATCATTGTGGGTTCATAGTTGATTGTTTTTCAGTGTTGGCATTGTCATCAAAATCAGTGCAGTATTATGGACACCATAGTCTTTAGACTTCGGCCCTCCTGATGTCTTGGATCACAACTCCCAGAATTCTAAGCTTGGACAACCAATGACAAAGGACTCTGGGAGTTGCGGTCGAAAACATCTGGAGGGCTGAAGTTTGGACATGCCTGCTTTAGTCAGTTAATGATTAGTGTAGGGAAATTTTGGGATCAGACCTACCCCTCCATCCTGATTAGAGGTGGGCACAAAACAGAAAACTGATAGTTTGGATTGTTCTGTTTCAACCCCCCTCCAGATCATTTCATTTTGTTTCGTAAAACAAAAATTTGTACAAACCGAACCAAAACGAACTGGTTTGGCTTACCTGGCTGGAGACCATCACCACCTCTGGGGGACCGCTGCCACCACCGCCACCACCAGCAAGAATGCTGTGGGCTGCTGGGGGATTGCTGCCATTATCAAGGGACCTCCACTGCCAAGGAGACCGGATCGGCACTTTTTTATTTTTATTTTTATTTTACATTTACATATTACAGTTCTGACCATGTGGCTCCTAGGCCGGGTTGGCACTTTTGTTTCTTTATTTATTTATTTATTTATTTTAAGTCCTGTTGCTGGGGCTTGGTTGTTGTTGTTTTTTCACAGCTGAGAGACGCTCTCTTCCCCGCCAAAGGGGCAGCACCAATTTTTATTTATTTTTTATTTATTAATTTATAGCACCGACCATGCGGCCCCTGGGGCCAGGTCAGCACTTTTTTTTTTTTTTTTTTTTGCATTTTACAGTGCCAACCTTGCGCCTCCCAGGCCGGGTCGGCACTTTATTTATTTGTTTGTTTCTTTGTTTGTTTGTTTTAAGCCCCAATGTCGGGGCTTGTTTTTTTCTTCTTCACAGCTGAGAGGCGCCTGCTTTTCTGCGTCTGGGGCCAGCACAATTTTTTAATTAATTTATTTTTTTTATTTCCAGCACCGGCAGAAGAGAAGTCGGGAGACTGGACCCGGTGCAGAGGGACGTAAGTGCCCTCCAAATGAAAGATGAAATGAATGAAACAGAAATTTCTGCTTCGTTTCATTTCATTTTTCTTTCATCTGTTTGTTCGTTATTTATTTCATTATCTAACAATAGAAATAATGAATGATGAAACAAATTAAAAATTCATTTCGTGCCCATCTCTAATCCTGATCCATAACCCATCCACAGCTATAGGTCAAGCTTGGAGGTCAACAATGGATAGTTTAGGATTCTAGCTCTAGACAGCACAGTCTTGGTCAAAAAGCAAAACAACAAACTGAAATGAAATGCAGAGTCAGCTATACATAGTCTTTAGTATAATGCAGCCTTTCTTCATACCTTTTGAATTGACCATAGGTTTAAGAACTTCTTCCACAGAAAAATATGCAATAGTGTGATCTCACATTGAGTGAAAACCATAAAAGACACTCAAGACATCACTTTTAGCGGGGGATAGCTGTAATTTAAGAAATCACTGTAGGCATCACAACCTGCAAAGCTGAGTTGTGTGACTCAGTATGCAACAAATAATTACCACAGAGATTTTCTAACATGGCTAAATTTGCACATTTTGAGTAGTTGCACAACAGGATTTCAACCACTGATGACTAGGCAGTTTCTAACTGCAAAAAAAGCATTAAAATGGTTAAGGGAATGAGAGAAATCTTCTATAAGTAGAGAATCACGGCGAGCCAGGAATGATTATTAACTTATTCTCCGTAAGAGGCATGGATCCTACCTGGAAGCATGGCAGCTGAAGGGGAAAATAACATTTTGCCTAGCAAATAAAAAGTACATTGGGGGCATGTGGGTCCTAGAAATCAAAGTTTGAAATGCTTTTTTCTTTCTTTCTTTAACTACAATTCCCAGAATCTCCTACAACACCATAGCCAGAAAACCAGTATCCATGCTGGTACATAGCATCCTGACTAGAGATGGGCATGGAACGAACATTTTTTCATTTCCGTTACCGTTTTCCGTTTCCGTTATGTAACGAAATGACAAACAAAAATTGTGATGAAAATGAAACGAAACGAACAGAACCACGAAAATTGTGGTCGTTATGTTTCGTTTCCGTTAATGATGATGCACAATGAAATGAGCTGTTTTAAATGTTAAAAAACGCCCCGGACATCCGTAAAAATGCAACAATAATAATTTATATTGTCTGATAATACCTACCAGGGGGGTTGGGGTCCTTAAAACATTTGTTTTTGTCTTCTCCCATCACGATGTATTTTTCTTTTCCCTTTAAAATGGATGTCGCCACCAGCTACAAAATGGAGGCAAGCCATGTGATGGGATCATGTTCAACCAATAGCATGCCCAGGCTGCAGACTGGGCGGGCAGGTCTGGCAGCCACAGAGGGCATAAAAAGCTCTGGCAGCCCCCGTCTTCCTTGCAGTCTCTGGTGGGAGTTAGGGTGGGATTGCTGTCTCTGCGACTCTAGCTTCAGTCCTGCAGCCTCCCTGTGTGCGTGTGTGCTGCGTACCTCTCAGTGAGTACCCTCCCTTGCCCCGCAGTGCAGTCACTCTGCGGCTGCCTTGCACCCTGGGCAACGCCCGCCCATGCCTTTGCAGCCTCCCTGCGTACCTAGTCTATACTGTGTCTCTGCCAGCATCCATTTTTTTAGTGTTTTCCCTCTGGTCTGGTGCGTTGGGGGATGCCTGCACACGGAAATGCTTTTAAAATCGCGCAAACAGTGGGTAGAAACAACAAACAAAAAAACAAAAAACGGTAACGAAATTTTTCCAAAAATTCACGGCAAACGGAAACGAACTGAAACAGACCTCTCAACGAAAAACGAAAAACTGAAACACCTTTTTTTTGTTTTGTCTCCATCTCATCTCTATCTAATTCTGACTGTTGTAGTCCTAAAAAGTTACTTCCAATCATTGCTGAAAATACACATTGTCATATACTGTATGTAATCTTGTAAATGCAATCCTCTGGTGAATCCTGTTTGTTCCAAGGGGGTTGAGGCTGAGAAAGTTTCAGGAGGGAGAGTTGTGTTGCAGTAAAAAAACAACAACAACGAGTATGGTAAAATATCCCAGGATTTATAACTTTTACCTGGGACCCATTTCTTGCAGCTCTAAGTGGAACAAGAAAATGTATTAGCCATGAAGGTACACCAAGCCACTTTGGTGTCATAATTTAATAATTGTGAGTAAATATTACAGATTAGTATCAGAATGCAAACTGACCTGCTCTGCATTTTATGAATTCATGTGTGGTTGGCAATGTAATTATGAGACTCTTGCTTTTGTGCTAACATAGTTTTTTGCTCCAGAAAAATAAAACAAGAAAATAAAATTGCAAATATGTGCTTTATGAGATTGGCAGGCAAATATTCGAAAAGATTTACAGATTGGAAGGCAAATAATAAATGATATTCTATCCTAGTCCTTGTGCACTTGACCATCCAGCTTAAAGGACTCTGCTTCCTTTTGGAGGGTAGTCTCGGGGGGCATGATTCATTCAGGATTTTTGTATATCTCCTTCATAGATAGATATTCATTGGAGCTTGACTGCCAGCCACAACCTCAGGAGGAGTCAGTAGTTTTAGGAGAATGCTCTCCTGTCACACCCAGAGAAATTATATCCAGCAACAGAAAGCTGGAAAAGCCCGTGGAGCTGACTATATCTCAGCTGATTTGTTACAGGTAAATTCAGACTGGTGGCCCCTAGTTCTAGCTTCTTTATTCTCCTGGATTAATCACACCACAACTATCCCTGAGGACTGGGGTTTGGCTATCATAATTCCTATAGATATAAAAGGAAACAGGAAGGATCCAGCCAATTACCACCCTATAAGCTCATTAGGTACAATTAGCAAATTATATGTGAGATTTTTGCTCGGTAAATTAATGACATTAATTTCCACATTCTTGTGGAAGACCAGGCAGGCTTTCAATCTGGAAGATCAACTGTTGACCAAGCCCTTCTTCTCCAACATCTGGCTGACAAATACTCTACATACACCTAAGGGCAGAGCTTTATTTGCTGCTTTTATTGAATTTATATTTGCTTTTGACCTGGTTCCAAGAGAAAGACTCTGGAGCAAATTTAAAACCACTTCTATCGATCAGTGTCTTTTATTCCTAATGCAGTGCCTGCATGAAGGAACTCGTTTGTGAGTTCTTTGCAATAAAGCTGAAATTATGTCAAATTCAATCCCCGTCCTCCAAGGAGTCAAGCAAGGTTGTATTTTGGCCCCTCTGTTTTTTAATTTCTATATCAATGGAATTGTGGATAGTCTACCTAACCCCAACTTTCATCCACCTAAATTGTCCTATTTCAATTATTTTATATATGGATGATGCAGTTCTGTTGTCCTTACCCATTGTTTGTTTATGGCACATTTTCAGGGCCCTTTCCTCCTACTGTGCCAGCGAGCAATTAATTGTTAATTACTCCAAGTCTAAGGTGTTGGTAATAAGCAGAAGGAGAAATAAACATAATTGGAATATCAATGGGAACCCCATAGAGCAGGTGACTAGTTTTAAATATCTTGGAATTATTTTTCATTCCACTGGTTCCTGGTTCTCCCATATCAGGCATGTAGTGATAAATCCTAGGAAAAGTACCACTGCCTTACTTAGATTTTTCCATACTAAAGGTGGGCAACATGTACCATCTGTGATTCAGGTGTTTCAGGCCAAAGTCATTGCTCAAATGCTCCATGGTTCCCAATTTTTTGTGTATTCCAATCTGAACCCCTTTGAGACAGTCCAGACCAAATTTCTAACAGCCATATTTGCGGTACCACCATGTGTTTCTAATATAGCCACACGGATGGAGGCTGGTTTAGTCTCTATAAGAGCCCATGCCAAAGTTTATTTGTTTAATATTTGGCTAAATTTCTTTTGCTTTCTGAGATCTTGGCTGCACTGACCCTCTTGGATTCATTCGAATCGAAATGGAAGTGGTTTTTGGTGAACGAGTCCCTGCATTTGGGTTTCTCATTAAATCATATTACATCTCTGGACTATAATAGTGCTAAAGCAGCCATCCAGCAAAGGATTTGGGACATCAAACTTCAAGAGAACCGGGGCTTGCTGACTCGTTTAAGTGCTGTTAGAAGTAATGTTTTTTCACCCCCCTCTTACTTGAACACTGTTTTTCCTCTGAAATTTAGAAGACCATTTACCCTAGTGAGACTGAATGTGCTACCTTCTAAATTGTTGGATGGAAGATTTCAAGGGGTACCTAATTGCCCCTGCAATTGTGGTGAAGATGAAACCGTGGGACATGCGCTTTTATACTGAGGGTTTTATAGGGATTTATGTAAGGATATTTTGTATCCAGTTCTCCAAAAGTCTCCGGGGAGATCTACATAATTTTATATCTACCTATTACTTTCTGATAGGGACCCAAGTGTTACAATGGCAGTGGCCAAATTTTGTGTGGCAGCTACTGCTTGCTGCAAGATACTGCTTATGTCAGGCCCCTAGAGTGTGCTCATTATGAGCTTATTATAGTTTGTGGTTTAAAGCATTTTAACTGCTCTATGTAGGAATTTTAATCTTTTGTATTGTCATTTATATTTATAAATTTTATCCTTTTATGGTACAATTAGTTATTAATTATATGGTCCAGATTAGTTTGGGCCTTGCTAGATAAAGTGTATTAATTGTATTATTTTTGATTTTTGATTGTCTATGTAGTATTTTGGTCGAAGACCATAAATAAAAATCCATCTCTCCATACCTGAGAGTCTGATGTGGCCTAATGTTTTTTAAAAACTGCCATGGACATACCAGGTAGGTCCACTCTCTCTCTCTTCATATATGAGGGCCTGATGTGGCCCAATGTTTGTAAGACTTGCCTTGGACATTGAGGTATCTTGTACCTTGGATATACCAGGGAAGTCTACTCAAACACACTGTCTCTTCATACCTTAGGGTCTGACAAGGCCCAATGTTTGTAAGACCTGCCTTGAACATACCAGGGAGGTCCACCCACTCTCCCTTCATATCTGAGGATCTGATATGGCCCAATGTTTACTGCCCACCTGTCTGCCTGGTGCACTGCAACAAAGGTTTGAAATGGCCCAATGTTTTGTAAGACCTGCCTTGGACATACCAGGAAGGTCCACTCATACTCTCTCTTTATGCCTAAGGGTCTGATATGGCCCAGTGTTTATTTCCTACATGCATGCATGCCTGTTGCACTGAAACAGAGGGTCTGATATGGCCCAATGTGCCTTGGAATAACACATTTGGGGGGCTTACAGGGAATCGCTTGAGGAAGCTCTGCTGTAATTTCCATGCTGCTAGATGACCTTGGATCAGCACTTTCGAGTACTTTCCGATTACAAATATTTTTTCTTGGGTGAACCCCTTTGGAATTGAATAGCTCAGCCCACTGAAACCCAAACCTCTCCATATTTGGGAGGCTTGAAGGGAAGAGTCCAAGGAAGCTACCTACAGACATTGGTGCCTCTAGGATGCAGGGGATCCATTTTATAGCATAACAAATAGTTTCATTTTGTAACAAATATTCTATAAAAATTGTTCATTATGCAATGAAATGAAATGCAAGGAGAAATGAAACAAAATGAAATGCTATTTTTCCATTTTGTGCCCATCTCTACTCAACAACAACAACAATCTTTATTTGCAGCCACAGGCCCAACCAATAAGGTAAAAATACCTACATGAAGTATTAAAAGGATAAAAGAGTAAAACCATTACAAAATTTTAAGATAGTTAAAACAGTTTAGGTAGTAAAAGTGAATTATACAAACATTGTGCAATTCATAATTATATTAAGAGCTAACAGAGGCCAAGGTTGTCTTCCATATTCTTTGGACAAAGAAAAGAAACTTGGCCACAGATTCAGTGGTACCCTTGTTTGTGTCACTTAATAAATATTTTAAATACCAGTTCAACGTCCTACCTGGGAAGACACTCATTATGGGCTTGAGTAATTTAGTATGCTCATTTCTATAAAAATCACATACAAAAAGGAGAGGGTTGGAGAGGGTAGAGAACCAGTGATAACATAGTAGGTATTTGCACTGGGAGAATAATGGGATGTGGTAGTTTGTGTAATGGAATTGAAAGCTGGAGGGGGGGGCACAAAGAAGCAGCCTTTCTTGGGGGACCTACTGTACAGGGGCTTCCACGCAAATGTTCGAAGCCTCTGAGCAAAGATGGGAGAACTTGAACATTTGGTAGCTAGGGATAACATTGCTATAATAGCCATAACAGAAACCTGGTGGAATGTGGAGAACCTGTGGGATACTGCAATCCCAGACTATAAACTCTATAGGAGGGATAGAGAGGAGCAGGTTAGAGGTGGAATGGCCATCAATGTCAAAGAAGGGGTAAAATCCAGCAGAATGGAGATTGACTGTGGGTTAAACTACATGATGCAAGGAGCGATGTGATAGTGTGTGTGTGTGGGGGGGTGCTGTCCACCAGATCTAAAATTTGAGGGGGACCTTGAAATGAGGAGACAAATCATGGACGTGTCTAAGAGGGACAGGATAGTAATCATGGGGGACTTCAATTATCCCCACATTGATTGGGCCAATGTGAGATTGGGGCAAGAAAGAGAAACCAGGTTTCTTGACATGCTGAATGACTGTGCCTTAGAGCAACTTGTCATGGAGCCGACCTGAGAACAGGTAACTATGGATCTAATACTGTGTGATACTCAAGACCTGGTCACGGATGTGAATGTCACTGAGGCTCTGGGGAACAGTAACAATGCTGCAATCTCCTTTGCCATGCATGTCAGGGGAGGAATGTCCAGCAAATCTGACACAAAAACCCTTGATTTCCAAAGGGCAGACTTCCATCAGATCAGGAAACTAGTTAGAAAGGAATTGAAAGGGAAGGTAAAAAGAATCCAATCTCTTCAGAGTGCATGGAGCCTGTTTTTTTTTTAAAAAAAAAAACAGTAGTAGAGGCCCAGCACAAGTGCATACCACAAAGAAAGAAGAGCTCATCTAAGTCCAAAAGGGCACCAGCAGGATTAACGAGTGGAGTTAGAGAGGCTCTAAAGTGAAAGGAGAGGTCTTTCCATAAATGGAAATCCTCCTCAAATGAGGAAAAAAACAAACAAACACTAACTCTGGCAAAAGAAATGTAAGAAGATGATAAGAGAGGCAAAGAAAGACTTTGAGGAACATATGGCTAGCAATATAAAGGGAAATAATAAAAGCTTCCTTAAATATGTCAGAAGTAGAAAACCCTCTGGATGGTGAGAGAGGAAAGGGGAGGTAAAGGAGGACTTGGAAATTGCAGAGAAATTAAATGAGTTCTTTGCATCTGTCTTCACGACAGAAGACCTTGGGCAGATTCTGCTGCACGAGCAGCCCCTCTTGACTAAAGAATTAAATCAAATCAAATCAAATTAAAAGAGAGGATGTTATAGGTTTAATTGATAAATTGAAGATCCACAAGTAATCAGGCCCAGATGGCATCCACCCAAGGGTTATTAAGGAACTGAGAAATGAAATTGCAGCTCTCTTAATGGTAATATGCAACTTATCTTTTAAAATTTCCACAGTGATGGAGGACCCCGTGCCTGGTACTGACTGGGCCAGGTTTAAAGTGATCCAGTGACTGACAGCCTGGCAGGCCCCTTCTGAAATTGCTGGAACTTCCCTCCCAACCCATTTTCTGAAGGCTCCTGGTGGGCTGTCAGTCGCTGGACCCCCTGGTACCAACTGGGCTGGGTTTAAAGGGGTTCAGCCATTGATAGCCCAGCAGGACCCTTCTAAAAATGCTAGAGAGGGCAGCTCGATCACTGGAACTGCCCTCCCTACCATATTCACAGGGCTCCTGCCAAGCTGCCAGTTGCAATACCTCTTTAAACCCTCCAGTTGGTACCGGGGGACTCCCTGGTACTGACTGGGCCAGGTTTAAAAAGGGTTCAGAGACTGACAACTTGGCAGGGCAGGGCAATCACTGGAACGTCCCTCCTGACCCGTTTTCTGAAGGCTCCTGCTGGGCTGTCAGTCACTGGACCACTTTAAACCTGGCCCAATCAGTACCAGGGGGAGGAACACTTGGTACCAACTGGGCCAGGTTTAAAGGGGTCCAGCCATTGACAACTAAGCAGGAGCCCTCAGAAAATAGTGGAGAAAAGTGTGGGCTACAGCTGATTGGCGGTGCTGGGTTCTGGCGGGAAAAAAGCCTGTGGTTTTCCCACACCAATCAGGCATGGGAAACCTTTCCCATAGGAATGACTTGCTTCAATGCATTCCTATGAACAAAATGAACAAAATGGAAATTTCCACTTTGTTTTGTTTCATTTGTCTTTGATGGGTCAATTTCATTTTGTGCCCATCTCTACAGGAAAGAGATATTCATGTGCTGGTGGACTACCCAGTGTGCGGCAATGAAGGTATCTACCCAGTGTGTGGCAGCCGTGAAGAAGGCCAATTCCATGCTAGGGAATGGGATTATAAAAAACGGGATTGAAAATAAAACAGCCAAAATTATAATGCCATTCATTTTGGTCTACAACTGTAAATAAACTATTATTATTATTATTATTATTATTATTATTATTATTATTATTATTA
>JAHTLZ010003542.1:37412304-37423739 GCA_023846285.1 Phrynocephalus versicolor
TATTATTATTATTATTATTATTATTATTATTATTATTATTATTATTATGCCATTGTACAAAATGATATTAAGGCTCTTTAGTCTGGAAAAAGGGTGCCTGAGGAGGGATATGACTGAAACCAACAAAATTATGCAGGGCATGAGAAAAGTGGATAGAGGGACGCTCTTCTCCCTCTTATAAAATTCCAGAACTAGGGGACATCCACTCAAACAGAGGGTTGGTAGAGTGAGAATAGACAAAAAAAATTAACCCAGGTAGAGTGAGAACAGACAAAAAAAATTAACCCACAGACTAAAAAAATAGTCTGTGGAACTGCCTGCCACAGGATGTGGTGATGGCATCTGGCCTGGATGCCTTCAAAAGGGGATTGGACAGATTCCTGGAGGAAAAGTCCATCACAGGTTACAAACAATGATGAAGATGTGTAATCTCCAGGCTTAAAACTGGGGTACTTCAAGGGCCAAATGCAGGGGAGTGGTATTAGGAGACAGATATCTAGTCATGTGCACTCTCAGACACATCTGGTGGGGCTGCTGTGAGATACAGGAAGCTAGATGGGCCTTTGGCGTGATATATCATGGCTCTTCTTATGTTCTTATATTTTTTGTTCTTATAATTAGAAAATCCTTACTGAGGGCTGAATCATTTTGGTGGCTATTATTTTCAGCTGAATCAGACGAAGAATGATTGTGCCATGACATTGCCTATCACAGTCTCATCAGCAACATCTTCTCAAGGCAAGTGGATCAGGCCACATTTCCCAAACTTGTGAACCCATGGAGTACTTATTCCATGCACACATGGAAACATACACACATGCATCCTAAAAAAGATCCATTTAAATTTAAAGAAACTCAAAACATTTTATCTCAGAAAAGCCTCTGATAAGACCAAAGCACTGTTGGTCATCTGTTCAACCTCTCCCTCATGGAAATACAGTTTGCACAGGCTATAGATGTGGATCTTCTCTTCAGGTTTCCTTCTAAATAGTAAACTACATTCTTATGGTCAAATTAAGTATGATTTAACTTTTTAAAAGTATGTTACTAGCAATCATGAAGAAACTTGAACAGTCTTGGCACTGTAGAAGGTGTGAAGGAGCAGTTTGGGTCTTGATCTTGAATGCCCTCTCTTTGATGTTATGTTGATCCAAATCACCTCTCTGAAGCTGCTATTTACATTTCAAGAGAACCCTCCATTTGGGGCAAGCACGTTTCCTCTTGACATGTGAGCAACAGCTCCAGAGAGGCTGCTTTCCTCACAACCATAGGAGAGAGTGTTGTTTTAAAATCAGAATAAAAATGTCTTAAATTTCCCATGGCAACTTTTAGTCCAAATGCTGCTCAACATTCCTTGTGGCTGATATTTTTGTTTACAGGGGGGGAGAGAGAATGAGAGAGAGAGAGAGAGAGAAATCCTTGCATGTTAAATATCCTTCACACATTGAATGTCACAGTTACTTTGGAATCTAAACTGGAGAACATCTAAAGCCCAGCATGAGTACTGTGTCACATATTGTAAACCTTTTTGAATGAACAAAACAGCAAACATTTTTGCTTCCCCAGCTTACAAATATTTGATGATCTTTCTGCTTGATCAGCTGTGTTTTTCTACAAGAAAGAACACTTGGGCCATATTGTCAATATTCTACCCCAAAGCCCTGAAAGTTCACTTTAAAAAAGGGAGGCAGATATTTGCATTTGGAATATTTGGGAAGTGATAATTTTATAAACTGAGAGGGAGGTGGCACAACCCACTGAGTAGCTGTTCCAAAGGGGCATCACTTCTGCGGTGTTCTCCTTTTCTGGAAGGCAGGGAGAAAGTGAAGAGCTTGAGTCTATAATTGCCGAAGCACCTGCTGCAACTATTGGATTACCTACCCTTATGTCTCTTCGTTGAGTCTTCATTCAATCGACAGAGCACTCCAGCACTTTGCAAAATTCTTTCCTTGTCAGAGTTAGCCAGAAAGGAGTATTCTCATTCATTTAATTGACATAGGCGTGCCCTGAGGCCAGAATCATTAAGGATGGCATTCTATGAAGTCCAAGAGCTTTTTGACCCCAGGCCATCCATGAAATCAATGTCACCAGCAACAGCTATTTAGTACAGTCAGAGAACACTTCAGTGACCTGTTGCTTAAGATGTGACCTGATAGACAAAGCATTTTAAACAGGTAAGTGCCACCTTGCCGAAACATTTCTGTGATGAATCTCACAAAGGTATAAAGGTAGTCTAGCATAATTTTACAGCTCCTCTAAGCCAAGCTAAAATGAAGAATTACAGAACTTTAGTAACGATGTTTTTCTTCTCTCATCCCAACTATTTAAGTAATAGTAACTATGAGGTTGTTTTCACCTTGCTTTCAGATATCATTTCTGAGAGAAAACTTAAAGGATCATGACTGCACTATCTAGTCAGATGGGGATTATCTAAAATCACTTCGAGAAGCTACCCCTGCTATTTTGGAGTCTCAAGGTAAGTACATTTTGATTGCATATCTTTAAAAATAATTTTTGAGTGTAAAAATAAAAATTAAAAAATTAAAAGCACCGACCCAGCCCCTGGGGTCATGTGATCATCATTGTCATCATCGGCGGTCCCCTGGCATTGGCAGCATTGTCATCGGTCCCCTGTCATCAGCAGCAGTGGTGGTCCCCTGGCATCAGTGGCATTGGTGGGGGGGGGTCCCCTGGTGTCAGCAGTGGTGGCAATCCCCTGGCGGTGTGCGGCGGTCTTCTGGCAGCGGCGGTGGCAGCGGCAATGGTCCAGGTAAGCCAAACCAGTTTGTTTTTGTTCAGTTTGTACGAATTTTTGTTTTTAAAAATTGTACAAAATGAAACAAAACAAACTGAGGGGGGCCAAAAAAGAGCAAACCGAACCATCACTTTTTTGTTTTGTGCCCATCTCTAACTCCAAGTATATTTTGATTTTGAAGCCCAACAAAAATACTCTCAATACTGTTAACTCCCTGCAATTGGCAGTCATATTAAAAATGAAAAAATGAAGACTAATATTCCCTTTTTGTTGTTCTCTTACTTGATATTATTATTAAAGTGGCTTTCAGATGAATAATTTAGATCTGTTAGAAACTGGAAACATACAACTGAAAACTGGAGAGTGTAAAATAGCTATTTGGTAAATGGACACTACAAAAGTCCAATCAATCAATCAATCAATCAATCAATCAATCAATCATCTCACATCATCAAGTCAGCTGTCACTTATGGCATCCCTCCTCAGGATTTTCCAGGTACAGAATACTCAAATGTGGTCCATTCTTCTGGAGGTGTCCTGGGTCTATGCAGCTTGTCTAAGGACACACTGGCTCTATTCATAGGAGACTCACTGGAGAATCAACCTCCAACCTCCCTTTTCTTAGCCAGATACCTAACTCACTTAGCCAGCTGAAGAGTATTAAAATAACTCTATAAAAGGTCTGAAAGTCTATGAAAGTTTTAATGGCCTGCTAAAAGTCAACAAAGAAGGGCCCAGCTTGATCTCCTTTTGGAGTGAATTCCAAAATTGGGGACCTATACCAACAAAGCCTTTCTGAAAAGCTTTGTTTAAATAGCAGTGTTGGAAAATCAACAGATGATTTAACCCATGATCCTTACTTCATTGTAGTAATCATGCAACATCATCAAGGTCATCATATTTTTTTCGTTCTGTCATCTTTTGCCAAACTTCCCCAAAACAGAGTGAACATTTTTGAAAGCCACCTTGCCTTAGCAACCAACTATTTGCTTAGTGTGCTGCTCACATTGAGGACAAGTATTCCAGTGGATACAGATTAAGTTAAGTGTAGGTTCCATTGAAATCTACAGTGTAAGTTGATCATGGGTGCCGCCATCAATATCAATGGAGTACAACAAATTGGTCTCTAATCACAGTGACCGAAAGTGAAGTAGGGTTATCAAGCATGGAGTAGAGAACTCTAAGGTGTGCTTCTAGCTCAGCTATAACGCTAGGGCAGGGTAAGGCATAATGCAGTCAGTAAGGGCAGAAGCATCCTTATGGAGGAGGGATTCCATGCCTGATTTCCTGAAGGGTGTTTTTACATGAAAGATACATATAATAGATTTCCTTGAATCTGGCTAAGTTCTCAGACTAAAATAAAAACGAATGACCTGAAGTGACCCTGCCCTACACCATTACCATGGAAATGCATAAAATCCTTATGCAATGGTCACATTTCAATGTAACATTAAGTAATATTTGGCTTTAAGAAGCCAGAATCTGACTTGCAGACAATAAAGCAAACCATGGCTACTCTCGCATGGTTTGTTGTCTTCCCAACCTCTTCCATCACAGTTGTCCTACATGGCTGTTTGAGGAACCAAAGCCCAGTAAAGTGTTACTGGTTTTCTTGCCATTGACCTTCTTCCCAAACCTAGTCAGTATCTTTCCTAGGAAATGAGGATGCATCAGTAATCTGATTTGCCTGTCCAAGCTTCAGATGCTTGTTTTGTTAAAGGCTTTGATTTGATCCTTCTATATTCATCCAGATCAGTGGTGCTATCAGAAGGGGGACTCACGGCTTGAGTTACGTCTGCGACTCAACTTGGACTCAGCTTGAGGTGGGAGGTACTGGGGAACACACTAGACTCAGATCATAACTCAACCATTTTCCATATAGTGTTTTCAGTACCTAAGGGATGGGCCTACTTGCTGCCACCTCCATGATGAGAGGCAGCAGGCCTGACTTCCCTTCCAGGACCTAGTTGCTGCCTCTGCCCATGCATGCCCCACCCAGCTGATAAAGTAGCACATGTGCAGAGGTAGACACCAGCTGTCTTTGGGCATGCACCAACCTCAGCAGGGTGGTACATGTGCAGTCCAGCACCAAAGGCTCAAGCCTTAGGGGTGGGGCAAAAGGAATCAAGACCCAGATTCAAGGTGTGGGACTTAAGACTTCCTCTCAAAGACTTGGACTCAGACTTGGAACTTGGTCCCAAAGACCTGCAACCTTCCCTGGGTACAATCCTCTGAAGCATTCCATCCTGTTGCCCTGCCCAAATTTCATACTTTCTAAAGGAGCTGATCACAGGCAAACTACATCCATATGACATTATAACATGACACAAAGTGTCAAATGTGCAAGCAAATTCATGTTAAGTTTGTTTTTCTACTAATATACTATGGAGCCAGGTGTTGCGAGCAGAGATGGGCATGAATTAAAAAAACGAATTGCACCATTCATTCAAAAATAACTAATTTGACAATTCGTATTCATATGACTTGAAACCCCCAACTAGTGATGGGGATGAATGAGAAAGATTGTATGAATACATTTTGATAAATTAGCAACTTTTGAATAAATTTTGCAATTTATTTTCTTAATTTGTGCCCATCTCTGTTTCTCACTGTATCCCAGAAAGGCCAGCTTATGTGATCTTTGGCAACAGCAGCCCCAGAGTGTCTCCAAAAGAAGGGAATAATAAACCAGTTTTTTCAATTGTACCCCGGTTTACAAAGCTGTGCTTCGGTTAACAAAAAAAAAAAAAGTTTACAAAAGAAATTATTGCAAATGGGGATTGCATTGCTTTAAGACATTTTTCAATTGAATGCCCCGCCTTACTTTTTTTGTAAGCCACGGTGAAAAGTGTGCCCAGGATGCTCTGCACCCCTGTAATTTGTGGGTGGGGTGGGAGGAATTGGAGCAGTTTTTCATTGAGTTTTGGAGCCATTCTGGACCCTTTTTTGCAGTGTTTTTTTTTTAACTTTTTGTACTTTTTAGATAAATTTCTCAAACAGTGGAAAGGTAGGATGCTGAGCTTCATTGTTTCCGTGCCTTTTACTGTGCCTTTGCATTGCATTGCATGGGAGTGTATGTGAACTGAGCTTCATCACTTGCATGTATGTAGCCTGCATACTGTAATTAAACCATAAACTGCCCAGAGACTAATTGAAGTGGTATGGGGTGGTATATAAGCAGAACACTTTCCTTTCCTTTGCTTTTGCATGCTTTTTACTGTGCATGGGGGGGTTGAGCTGAGCTTTGTCGTTTCCATTCCTGTTAGAGATGGGCACGACTCAGAAAAATTTTTTCGTTTTCGTTTTCGTTTTCGGCTAGGGTCTGTTTCGTTTCGTTTCCGTTTTCGTGAGCTAATTTCAAAATTTTTCGTTTCCGTTTCGTTACGTAACGAAAATGAAAAAATGAAAACGAAAACGAAAATTTTTTCATTTCTCCCCATTTAGCTCCATTATGTGTTTTTCCAGTAACGAAAAACGAAAATTGGCTCAAAATTAGTCGTTTCGTTTCCGTTTTCGGTCCATTTTTGAACCGTTTTTCGTTTTCATTTCGTTACGTAACGAAAATGAAAAAACGAAAACGAAAACGAAAATACCGCTAAGTCGTGCCCATCTCTAATTCCTGTTACAGTGTGTTCTGCATACAGGCTGGGGTCTGCTGTGCAACACTTTTCTTGACTTCTTTCTGCCACCAGAACAGATTAATTGGTTTTCTATTCATTTATATGGGAAATTGTGCTTTGCATTATGAATTTTTTTGCAATGTGAACCACCCCATGGAACGGATTAGTTTCATTAAGTGAGGTACCGCAGTACTCTCTACCTGGAAAAGGGTCTCAATAAGTCAGAAGTGACTTTATTGTTATGTTGTTGTTGTTGTTGTTGTTGTTGTTGTTGAATAGACTCAATAGAGAAGCAGACATGGTAATGTGGAGAATTCCATTTTAAGCTTTATTGAAGAAAGTGCTTTGCATCCAGGTCTATATCTCTCTACCTATTCTCAAGGCTCAAACAGAAGGAGCTATTGCAACTAACTTTATAAAATTCACTGAAGGTGGGTTTTGCAGTGTCTCCATGGTCCTGTTTATTACCAGAGTAAAATAATTAAGTCCATTCAGTAGTGGCTGACCCTTTACATACCTTCTGTGCAACTTCATTACATCTGTCAACCCAATCGGTCTAAATCTATTAAAATTGGATTATAGTTTGACTTAACTACATCAATATAGGCTCCTGGCTGAAACTCTCCAATAAGCAGCTTCATTAATTTTACACATTTCCCCCCAAGCTCCTGGATCTCTCTAACTTGCTTGCCCTCTAAAAGCTCTAGGCCCGAATACCTTTTGTGTTACTTTGTATATTTAACACGTCTTGCAGCAGTTAAATCTCACTCTCGCTATTAGCTTCACATCTATCTTGGAGTCCACCTGCTTTCTGCTCACCCAGTTCCGCAGCTTCTTCCTCCTGGACTCCTGAGCAGAGAGCATGCCACTCCATGCTTACAGTGAGCACAGCTCCAAGCAAAATATAGATCTTCTGCTGTTGCTTTATGACAAAACCAAACTCAAACAATAGCTGACATGTTCGATACATGAAAAATTGCACGGCTCCCGGACAGTCGTCAAGGGAAATTTATTCCAACTTCCTTGGCGTCACATTAATCTTTGATTCTCAGCCAATCCATTTTCCTTTTGGAAAATTGTCGGAGCCATTTTTAACAGCAGCTTCATGCACTATAGATATGAATGCACATCTGATAGTTCAGTCAGGTCAAATAGCCTCCTATGAAGCGATCTTGCTGTTGTGTAATCAACATATACCATGTGTAGTGCTCTCTGCTTTTCCTCTGCTACGTCCCGGGGAAAAATG
Source organism: Phrynocephalus versicolor (assembly GCA_023846285.1). Taxonomy (NCBI): domain Eukaryota; kingdom Metazoa; phylum Chordata; class Lepidosauria; order Squamata; family Agamidae; genus Phrynocephalus; species Phrynocephalus versicolor. The sequence goes on from JAHTLZ010003542.1 coordinate 37,419,926, forward strand.
ATCCATTCTTAATGAGCTCATCCCAAAAATGTGAGAAACTTCAAGACGTTCTTTCACTTTGTCCTCTCTTGTCACAATAAAAGTGCAGTAATATGAGGACGGAGATGATATGCTGGATAAAGTCAGATTAGGACTCAAATTGCTGTTCAGACATGGAAACTCACTGGAATTGATGGTGCTGGTAATTCATCCCTTGATCTTCTCATGTATTGTGACAACCCTATTAAAGTTACCGTAAATTAGAAAAGGCTAGACAACACATTACCCCCTCACTATGAGGAACATGAGTGAACCAATGGTGTAGGACTGGGTAGATTTTCAGTTGCCAGGTTGGATTCCCATCACTGTCCTTATCAGAGAAGACACTGACAACAATTAATTAAGCTGTAATGCTTAAAATGTATCTTTTGTTTAAAATCAGAAGTGCAAAAGAATTGAGCTACCTAACACTCTTCAATAGAGTAACATTGTGGGGTTATGAATTCCTGTTAAAATTTTGAAGACAATTGTAGGAGTAAGAGTTAAAATGTTTTATTACTTACAATTGTTCAAAAGTACATATGTGTGTATGTTGATTTCTTTACTACTCACATATGTAGAAACCAACAGAACAGATCAACAGCAAACAAACACATGGCTCCAACAGGTAAAAGAGAGGAAAAGAAATGCTCAGCAGAGAGGCTATCTTTGAAGGTTGAATTGATGGTGCTGGGAACTGAGGAAGTGCAGTATTACCAGCAATATGAATTTACTGTATTAGCAGATATTTCCTTGAAATGGTTCCTGTAATTATTCTTTTTGTACCCAGCGATCAGAAATAGGGAAGTTTTGGCATTTGCTTAGAATACTATCCATCATTTTTATTCCAAACAAACAGAACAAAACAAAAGACAAAAACATGTGGCACCTTAAAGACTAATTATTATATTTTGATGTAAGCTTTTGTGGATCAGGTCCACTTCTTCAAACATATAATAGCAGAATGAGATGTTCAATGTATAATTACATTGAACATCTCATTCTGCTGTTATATGTCTGAAGAAGGTGACCTGTCCCGCTGAAGCCTACATTAAAATATAATAGTCTTTAAGGTGCCACATATTTTTGTCTTTTGCTTTGTTTCTTTGATTTTTGCCTGGAATTTTTGCACAGACTAACATGGCTACCTCTTCCAAAACTTTGCCATTTTTATGTGTAAGATGTCCTCAGTAAACTCCAGAGCTTCATAAAATTATTTTAGGGTGTGTGTTGATGTATAGTGCATGCCTCCCATACAACCTCTGGTACCTCAGAATGGCAATAGAACTGAAATCCTAAAGGTGGATGAAAAATGCTGAGTAGTTGCATCCAGGTTGCTATTGGAATTTTTTTCTCTCCGGGGGGGGGGGTGGAGAGTGGGTTGACACTGGCCCTCCATGTTCTTTCCCCATAAATAAGCTAGAGTATTGTAAGAGGCCACTGACTTACCACTATATATCTGTTCTTTTGTGCAACTCCCATTCACCTGGAAAGAAACCCTGAGGAGAAATGGTCTTCTCACTGGATTCAACTCTGATGCTTCAAACATCTGTTAACTGTAGTGGACTGATGGATTAAGAAGCCATAAAGATCACATTGTCTTGTCAATAACGATTTAGATATTTTATGGCACAAATGTAATTACATGAAAAACAATGTGCTCTGTGGTACAGAACAGATGGGGAAAAGGTCAGATATCAATTAAGCTGTAGTAGGAGGTGTCATCTCATCAAGCAATCAGAGAATCAATGAAAATAAATGTTTTTTATTTGAAGCTGGAAATTCTTCTTTTTAAAAACTCAGATACTGAAAGCTAATCCGTGTGTTTATTTACAAGGATATTGGCTTGTTGAGCACTTACTCAGAAGCGTGATTTATAGCAATGCTACTTGGAGATTTGAGTCTCTGAGCCATATGTAATTATGGAATAAGGCTGCCCCAAGGCATTATGCTGCCTGGAGCAGGAGTAAATGGTTTACCTGCTCAATTGCCCATCCCAAAATGCATAGTACCTAAGGCCAATTATATTATTTTGGCATATGGGATGATATAGATACCTCCCTCCATTATAACAATAACAAATGATAAATCAAATTCAGTAGGACCTTCCAAACCACAGAACAATCTACCACAAATGCCTTAACCATGGATAGTAGTGACCCTTATAAACAACATACAAAGAGGTGTGACAAAGGCCACAAGGCCTGCCCCCCTGTATGATTTATACAGGGCTGCGATAAATCATAGGCCTTCCATGAAATTCCAAAATCTGCTACTTGAAGCGAGGTCACTTCACTCTACCCCATGGTAGGACTGGTCCTGTTCTGCACTCTGGATCCAACTGTTGGCAAGGCCCTAATGACACAGGGTAGAGACATAGTGAGAGGACTGCAAAATGTTCTGAAGAGAATGAGATGGATGACAGTGAAGAACAAAAGATCAAAGATGGCTCATGGACACACGTTACGTTCTGGAGTTCCAAATGGTGAAATAAATATATTGATTGAATATATTGATATCTTTGATATATACATATATCTATAAAGAAGCCTAGTGTTTAAGTTAGTAAGCAAACCAGTTGAAAGTGGTAACTGAAAGAGAAACACTGATGTTGCTATACTGGTGAATAGAGATGGGCATGACTAGGGAAAATGACGTTTTCGAGTTGTCATGTGTCGGAGGCGGCCCGTGTCAGCTTGTTTCCGTTTTTCGCGAAACTTCGCCAAAAATAGTCGTTTCGTTTTCCATTTTTCGTCTCTCGTTATACTGGTTTAGGGGGGGTAGCGGGCTCCTGGAGGCACCTCTGTGGGGTGGGTGCCTCCGCTGGCCTGCTATGAAGGGAAGCGGGCTCCTGGAGGCACCTCTTTTTTTGGGGGGGTGCCTCCTATCCTCACCCGCTAGGAAGGGAAAGCAGGCTCCTGGAGACCCGTCATGGCATGGGGGTCTCCTCTCCTCACCTGCTGCTGCAAAAGGGCATGCATAGCCATATGGATATGCATACCAGTTGCAGACTATGAGACCAGTCAGTGTGCACTGGCAGAACCCAGAGCCATAGGGTGATGCCTAAGGCTCTCACACCCGCTGTGTCTCACAAAGTAGGGAATCGTACTTGTGTACAGTGCAATGCAAGTAGATCTGGCTTAGGGGACAGTAGCTTAGCGCAAGGGCTAGGGTTAGGCTAGTTACTGGTGAGGTTAGGGTGGGGTAGTGGGGTGCAACTCTGGGTGCCTCTCTGACCCACTAAGAGGACAGTGTACTGTGGCGTATGGGTAAGGAATCAAGGATTAGGGTTAGGGTTAGGGGGCTAGGGCAGGGTTTAGTGGGCTTTTTGGCACATCCCAGAAGTCTCAGTGGTCAAGTGGCCATGCAGTTGGTGGGATGGCTCCAAAAAATTGCATGGTCCACTCCCACATGGCCACTTGGCCAGCCCATCATTGCGCAGGTGTAAATAAAATAAAATAAAATAAAATCAATGGAGAGAGGACAGAGGAGGAGACATTTTGTTGCAAGAAAAACCCACTGCTACTGTAAAAATTCTGGCAGTTTTAGCAATAGCAATTAGCAAATTCTGCATGTTTCTGTGGTGCTTGTGTGTTTTTGGACCACGATTTCAAAAGAAATATTGCGGTCGCCGGCCCATTTTGGATCCCCCGCCCGCACCGCATGGCTGGCGACTCGAGTCCGGCTGCCCAGGACAGGAGAGGGGGGGAGGCCGGGACCCCCCCCCCAGAAACCACCCCTCTGGTAGTTGCACTCTGCAGGCATATTTTCGCCTGCTTTTTGGCCCGGGAATGGG
>JAHTLZ010003542.1:37438263-37448661 GCA_023846285.1 Phrynocephalus versicolor
AAGAAGAAGAAGAAGAAGAAGAAGAAGAAGAAGAAGAAGAAGAAGAAGAAGAAGAAGAAGAAGAAGAAGAAGAAGAAGAAGAAGAATTTTACCAGAAATTTAATACTCTGCCACAAACACATGCTTTCATTCCCCCATATTTCCTTTCTTCAGTGTGGAATCAAAATATAGGTTCTGCTCCCAGAATATGGATTAATTTAGCCTTCCTTCCACCTCTCCCTCATGTTGTCATGTTTTGACTCATGTGTCTATGGAACCAGAAAAGGCAGAGCTTTTTCTGGTAGGAAATGGTGAGTCATGGCGCCTAGAAGAATATAATCTGGAAGGCTGTAGTGAAAGGTGCTTGTTTCAACTTTAGCTCCCAGAATCTCTCAGCTTGGTTTAAGGATTCTGGGAATGTTGATCTTGCTGTCTGGGAGGTTCAGCGAGCAATACTTTAGAAAAATGACTTTTCGGAGTTCTAGGGCAGAGTTTGAACAGCTTCTGGTCAATTAGTGTAGAATGGACAAAACAGGCCAAATCTGATGTTCGCTGTTTCTTCAATCCCTTGTGCTGGTTACCCAAATAGTAAATATGAGGAGACTGTTACTAATGGGGAAAGATAAATAAATTGACACAAGCACAGTGATGTATTGCTAGACTCTGACATCTGATTTATTATAACAAAAACATTTAATGAGCAGCTGAAGGTATCAGAGCAAAGCTTAAAGAAGCTGCACTTTTTTTTTTACTACACAGCCGGACACTGAGGAAAAATGGGGAAATGACTTCTTAGCCACCTGCATTTTTCAAGTTTTGGCTTGGGAGATGGATGGAATCATCTCCCCCCCCCCGGCAAAGCTTCTCATTTCTGATTGGTGTAAACTTCTTTTTTAGTTCAAGGAAATGGTTGGCATCTACCTAAGAGCAATTTTGCCTTTTGTCCTTTGGAACTGCATTACAGTAGGACCCCCGTATCCATGGGGGATTGGTTTCAGGACTCCCCGAGGACACAGAAATCCACGGATAAGAGCTAACACTCTTATCTGGGGTGGCAGTGGTGTTGAGGAGGGGAAGTGAAAGGAGGTGGCACTGCTGGCCAGGGAGGGGGTAAAAGAGAAGCATTCCCCCCTCCCAGCCCGCCAACCCCATCCACCCTTGCCCTTACCTCCAGGCCAGGACAAGTTTCCCATGCCAGACAGATCACCCAGAGCATTGGGGTGGCGGCAGAAGAGGTACCCATGCCATGCCACTCTCCTGGAGCATCATGGCTCTCCCGGAGCATTTCTTGACAACACACTATTTGTTGTTTTGTTTCATTTTGCAACATTTCATAACCTTATGAGACAATGAAATAATGTGTCATTTTTGGGGTAAGGTGCCCATCCCTAAACAGGAGCAAGTTTAAATGATCAGTGTTATATTAATCAACTTAATTTTCTTTCTTTTTAAAAAAGCAACACCTTAAAATCAACACAAGTCTTATCAGCCTTTACCTCCACTTCAGTATCATTTGAGGTTTAGCCATTTTTTTTTTACCCCAGAGGCACAGGGCCAATTTTTTGCCAATCTGTTTCACCATTTGACTTGCAAACATTTTACAGGCATAACTTTAAAAACAGGTGGGCTATTGGGAGGTTCTGCTTCTAGATATCACTCTGCCATGATATCAACTCTTAGGTCAAACATTATTTCTTTCCACCTGCCCTTCCTCATAGGTTTATCATGAAGATAAAGTGAGGAAGAAGGATAGCTGTATATACCATCATAAGGACTCTCTGGATGACAGCTTGTGCAACATCTGTGCAACTAGTATATGTAAATAATAAGGAATAAATAAATAAATACTGAAATGATCCTGACAGAATGCACTGCCTGTTTCAAATTGTTCAAGAATTAGCCAAGAAAGACAAAGACCTCCATAACATTTTATGGGATCGTTCCATAGATAGATGTTCACAAGTCCCACAATTTCATGGCTTTCGGCCAGGCCAGCTCTGGTTTTCCAGTAGTTGAAGTCCACAAAAACAACTGCTTCCCATTAGTTCCCAGCCACGGAGGTCTATGGAATGTGAAATGACATGAGAAAGAAAATAGTTTGATTCTCATGAAAAGTTTTCCATTCCAGTTCAAAATGCCTTTTGCATTTTCATATTTCATATACTGTATGTCAATGCCTTCTGAAGAGCAATGGTGTTATTATGTTTCCAGTAGCCTGCTGGTTGAGTAAGAGGCAAGAATCTCTAGAACTCATCCCCCAAGTCTTAAGAAATATTTAAGAGGTTGAATAATTAATTCCTTAATGAGCGAAACTGAACCACCACATAGCCCTGCTGTGTAGATCAGTTCTAGCTGTGCCTAATGATGCAAGAAAATTTGATCATGAGGAAACTGAGCAGGGGAGGTGTTTTGTGTTTCTTGCTTTAGAATGTGAGGGTGACCAAATCCATCCTGAATATAAAGACATTTTCAAGCCTGGGTTAACTGCTATGACAATGGCCCAAAATGATTTGATCACCCATTTCCATAGATCTAAGGCAGTATTCCAAAAATGTGGTACTCACAGGTTGGAAGATTTCCTCTATATTCAATCATTGTTTTTACAGCCTAGCTGTTCCATATAAAGCCTAGGATGGCATTCTGTATGCAGGGAAACAATAATTTTGTTCAATTTGCATTTTAATTTGCAATTCCTGAGCCAATATGCACGCCATAATGCAGTTACCCTTTACAACTGTCAGTTATCTGAATTTTCCAGTATGGTTCTCTAAATTTTATTTTAAAAATCCATACAAAAATGTTTATACTCTTGATGAGAAGGTCACAACAAAGGGAGAGATGAAGTGTCCAACTGTTAAAAATCTTCATTAAGAGAGCCTCTTTAAAAATGATATATTTTAATAAATAAAACCCATGTCTTGAAACACGTTGAAACTTCATTTCTTCTTTAGATTAGGTTGCATTGGAAGTATCCTCTTTCTTTTGTTCATTAGCATGGGAAACTGTATATCGCCAAAATAAGTGAAAAATGTATATATTGGCAATATGACATACAAATGTGTACTGGGGAGACTGGGATATTTTGGGGAAATAAGGAATATTTAGAAAAAAAGTTGGCAAAAAAGTGTATGTTTGGGAAAACTGCATTCAAAATGTGCACAAGAGAAGAACCAGAATTGGAATGAACTGAAGTTTTCTTAAAAAATGAAAAGATGGAGAGAAACTGAAACAGATGCTTCCATCACAGAAGCATGGTTCTTCCATCCCATCTGATCCTCATAACTGTTAGATTGCTCTCAGTTTTGTTTAACTAATGGTGGTAGGCCTAGAAACCCAGACCTGATTCATAGGGGGCAGAAATGCTCATCTCAATACTTTGCAAAGGGGCCTTAATGAGTGATATGTAACCACCATGCACTGGGATTCATATTCACACTGAAGTTTAAAATTTTTAATCTCTGTAGAGGTCTTTGGGATGCTTGTTTGAAATCCAAACCCCTCCATAGCTTGTTTTTCTGGAGCTATTTTTTAAATCTAATAGTATGCTAGTTTTAAGCCTTTGATTGGAATGTTGTTTCTGGGTGGAAATGAACTGCCCATACATAAACTCTAGGAAGCACCACAGAGCTGCAGCTGCTCACAACAGAGTCTTTTGAAGAAACAAACCCTATTCCTCTCACCTATTACGAACAGACAAACAAAAGGCTCAGGAAAGCAATGGTTTGTCATTCCTGTATTTGAACAGACAACTATTGTACACACTGGGAAAAACTGCAAAACAAACAGTGGTCAGCGAGTCCTTTTTCAAGAATTTCAGGCAATAATCAAATCAAAGCAAAACAAAACAAATCAAAAGACACAAACATGTGGCACCTAACTTTCATATTTTAATGTAATTTTTGTGGACTACACGTCCACTTCTTCAGACATACAGCAGTTGAATGAGGTGTGCTATATAATAAGGGATGGGATATACATTTCAAATACTTCTTGGTGAAGCTGGGTCTCCTTATTCCTCATCTCACAGTCTTACACTCTATGCCACAACAGACTTTGTGGTCTGTGGAAACTGGGAACCCATGAGACTTTTTCAGGTTTTTATGGGTGGCCATATACTCACTACTAGGAGCAACAGCATCAATTTTCACAATTACCAGCAAGGCATCTGCAACCGCAGCAGTTTCAGAGGAAATCTGTATTCCTTCACATACCCTACCATTGTGGTGAACAATGCTAAAGAAGCCAGATGGTGTGAGTGAGCCAGTGCTAAATGTCACTACCACAGGGAGTAAAACTGGAAGACTGTGATGGAGCCCTTGAACAGAACAGAAAGAGACCAGGCTGCTCCAGTCACAGGGGTTGGGCTAGCGAACAGATTGATACTGTTGAAAGAAGCCGAGAGACATCCTGGACTGTCAATCTAGGAGTGGTAAGAGGAGAGCTTCAGTCAGTTAATTTGCGGCAGCTAATCAGACAACATTCTGTCAAGGGAAGCAGTGTGACCTCGCTGTCCACCCTCTAGTTATGCAGGTTCCAGGTAGTGAGCAACGCTCTGGCAAAAGGGTCAGCTTTCTGTGTGAAATCTCTGTCTCCACTCTTAATGTTAAATTGCATAAGCTACCGGTCAGACAAAAGTCAGGCATCTGGGGTCCTTTTCAGGCTGCCTTTAACAAGCATGTCCGTGTGCTCTGGGAGCTGGCTGTCTTGAAACTGTGGTATATTAGCCATCACCGTTAGGTAATTTTTAACCCCCTCTTTCCATCCTTTCCCCCACCAGTTCTCCAGGAGGCTTAATTTGGCACAAAAGGATGATCTAAGCCTCCCTTCCCTGCCAATTCAACAACCCATTGCTGAAGAGTCACAACAATATGATTCACAAAACTATGTCTTGCAGATAATTTTCTATGTATACACACATACACATTTTAAAATCACCTGCCTTCAAGCAATACTCCCTGGACAATTTATAGAGCATAAAAGAGGGGATGGAAAGGAGAAATAGAGAAGATATATATATATATTTGTACAAATAAAAACTGGCACACAATTTACAATAATGAAAAACCACATAAAAGGACAACACATTGTTAATATGTACATCTTGTAGAGGTAGAAATGAACTCATGAAAAGCCACACCACAATGGCAAGACTGAAGTTTATTGGAAGCAAAAATCCTATTTTATACATTTTGAGGGAATAAAAAAAATCTTCATCTGGCATTGAATCTCTTCCATGCCTCTTAACTTGATGAGGTACAAAGCAGCGCCTCCAAACAGGGTGATAAAATCAGAGCAGGTGTATTTGTGCGGGGTTGCGAGGTCTCAGGCCACTGGCTGAAGTCTCCAAGAAGATAATATGCTTCTCCCATTCTTTTGGCAGGAAACAATGTATGTGTGAGTAACACTGTAGAAAGACAATATTTTGAAATATTGTGTGTGTTTGTTTCATTTTTTTTGCCATCAACCGCTATCAATTTATTCTCCCCCCCTTTTTAAAAAAAATTATTACAAATTTAAACTACACATAAATCCCCCACAACACATTGTGCTTAATTACCCACCACCCTCAGGATTATACAACAATATACTTTATAACATTATATAACATTGCATTCATTACATTCACATGTTTTATCTTAAACACCTGTCTCCTTCCAAAACTGAATTGATTCTTTAGATGGAAAATAACCTTTTTGCTTTAGAAATATGTGATCCAGAAATTTATACCAGATTCGATTGAAAACGTTCTCTTTTGCCATCCCCTTTTTAATTTTCAATTCGCAGGTCAGTTTATTATTAATGGCCAAACTCCACATTTCTTCATACCATTCCTCTACCATTCCACATATTTTTCATTATTCTTTCCCTCCACATTGCATTCCAAATGTCTTCCTTTATCTCTTCATTTAAATCTCCTTGCCAAACCAGTTTTAGTGCTGTTGTTTTATATTCCTCCTCAACTAACATCCTATATGTTAGGCTTATTATGCTTTGATACTGATCTTCAAACCTTTCCCTTTTTTCAATAATTTCTTTAAACTCAGTCATTGCCCTACATTTCCCTTCTTTTTTTATCCACACCTTAGTCCAGTTATCTAGCTGCCCTATGCTTAAGCAATTAAGATTTTCTTTCCTTAATACTTCTTTTATTCTCACTGTATCAAAGGCGTTTATCCAATCTTTAATTTTAATTACCCTCTGTTCTGTCAAAATCTTACTTATTTTTAATCTTTAAATTTTCTGGGAAATTTGGTAAGTCCACTATTCTAGTCAATTGGGCTATCTTTGGGCTTAGTAGTCTTTTATACTTGGTCCAACACTCTAACATATTATTTAAATAGGCATTATCAATACTTTTTAACATTTCTTTTAAATTTACACTAAAGAACATATTTAATACATTATCCCGAATCCTATAAAATTCTAGATCACTCCAAATTAATCCCTCACTATTTATTATAATTTCAGGAATATGCCTCACTTGATTAGCTATATAATATAGTTTAACATCAGGAATGCCCAATCCTCCCCTCTTTTGTGGGAGATACCACAATTTTTTATTTATCCTTGCCCTTTTATTTTCATTACAGTATCTATTAATCAAATTCTGTAGTTCTTTTAATTCTTTGTCATCTATCCTTAAGGGTAACATCCAAAAAAGAAAATTTAATTTAGGGATAATCTTCATTTTTACAATTGCCACTCTTCCAAACCATGATATTTTCAATCTACTATATTCTCGAATTTGTTCCTTAATTTGTTTTTTCACATCATCTAGATTAGTTTTGACAATTTCTTGCATTTCCCAAGTAATATTTATTCCCGAATATTTAATACTATTTTTAATCTTCCCTTCAAATTTTTGCTTCATATTACTTATATCACTGTTATTATAATTTATTAACATACATTCTGATTTATTCCAATTTATCTTCAATCTTGTGACCTCCTCAAATTCCTTTAAATGTACCTTAATAATATCTAGAGCTTTTATTGGTTCCTCAATTTTTAACATCATATCATCTGCAAATAGATTAACCTTATACTCTTTAGTATTCCCTATTCCTTTTATTTTGGTATCATCTCTAATTGCATTTGCTAATAATTCTATTACCCAAATAAACAATATTGGGGATAATGGGCATCCCTGTCTTGTTCCTCGACCAAGAGTTATATTTTCGGTCATTCCATCATTCACTAAAACTGTAGCTGTATTTTCAGAGTACAGTTGCTGTATAATGTTTCTAAAACATATTCCAAATCCTAATTCTCTTATTAATATCTTTAGAGCTGTCCAACTCACCATATCAAAGGCTTTAAAAATGTCTAGTGATAATATACCTGCTTTTATCTTTCTTTTTTTAACTATATCAATTATATTAAGTACTCTACGCATTAAATCTCCCATTTGTCTACCTTTTATAAAACCATTTTGGTCCTTACTTATATACTTATCTACGAATCCATTCAACCTATTAGCTATAATTGCTGTAAAAAAAAATGCGTCTTGATTGATTAGTGAAATTGGTCTATAGGATTCCATATTTGTAGGATATTTATTTGATTTCAAAATGAATACTATAATTGAATGTTTCCATGACTTTGGGATTTCTTCCTCCTGTAATAGTTTATTAAATAAATTCTTTAATTTTGGTAAGAGTAAATTCTTAAACATTTTATAGAATTCTGGGCCTAACCCATCTGAGCCTGGTGTTTTAGCTTTTTCTAGTTTATTTATAACCTCTACTATTTCTTCATCAGATATTTCTTGTTCCATTTTTTCCATATCTTCTCTTTGTATCTTTTTACCTATGTTATTTTGTACATGTTGTCATTTTTTCTATGGGAGCCTTACCCATAGTATATTATTCCTTATAAAATTCTTGAAATGCTTTTATTTTTTCCCTCATCTTGTTACATTTGATACCTTTTTCATTTTCAATAGTGGCTATTGTGTTTTTAACTTTTTTTTACCTGAGTAAGTCTTGCTAAAAGCTTAGAATTTTTGTTACATAATTCAAAATACTCCCTTTTCAGGTATATTAAATTCCTTTGAACACTTTCTAAATGTATTCCTTCTAGCTCCCTTTTTTTTAGCTTGTAACTCATTCATTATTCTATTATCTCTTGATAAAATGAATAGCTTTTCTAGTTCCTTTATGTTTTCTTTTAGGTGTGTGTTTGTTTCAAAGCCTTGATGGGTATCTGTACCCACTCGTGTCTTGCACCACAACTCACTGGCACAACATTAAGTGGAAAAATCCACTAATGTTGCCACCCTTAGATTGATTTTTCCCCCCTTACTGTGTTCTCTGGACCATGTGATATACATTCTTATGTCTTACAGTTTCAATCTGTATCCAGCAGCAGCAGCAGTGCAGGAAGTAATTTGGAAGTGCAGGCACTGGTTGTGACTATTACTATACTTATACCCTCCCCCACCCCCACAGAAGAATTTTAAAAAATGCATTAAACTGTGTAGCTCTAGATTAATAAGCCATTTTAACCATCCCCATCTTCATCAGGAAGAGTTATCTTAACATTTCTTTTATTATTATTATTATATTTTTAAAATTTATTTTCTACACTAAACAAAATAAAACAAATACGTTGCTTGTCTCCTGTCATGTTACAAATTCAATCACAATTTCCCCAACATTTCAGCCCAATGTAATTCATATCTCCTTTCCCAACTTAAAAGAACATAGTTTTATACTTTGTTTCCTTATAATCTCATCCATATTCTATCTATCTTTACTTACTTCTGTTTTCCAACAAAAAGATATAGCCTTTCTAATCTCAACAATCTTGATATTTAATTCTTCAATTTACTAAACAACTTAGAATATATTTTAGCTAACTATATGCATAAAATAAATGTCATCAAGAGGGTTTATTTACCTATTCTTCTAAAAAAAACTACCTAATTTCAAAAGCCTTCTCTAACTCAAGTTAGTTCTTTGTGGGCTATTATAAAAGAGCTACATCTTGGTCTTCAGTTTTCACTTTATGCGTAGAAGTTCTTATTTGTACCTAACTACCACAATTATTCTAAGGATCTAACAGATTAACATTTATTTATATTTCAGGTTGATCTTCACATTTCTGTTTCCCATATCCTGCCAATCAATTAATAGCTTTAGACAGTCAAAATAGAGAAAACTTTTTATGTAATTGATTTGCTAAGCCAAAAATTCCCTTTCAGAATTTTCTCTTTTCTCTTTCCCTGCCAAGTCCATTATCTTCATAAGTTGTTCTTTTATCTTGATAGCAATCTTGATAGTTGATCGGTTGCCAAAAAATTCCCAAGCTCTTCTCTCCTCTGTATTCATATCAAATAAAGCATTTACTATACTTTTCACCCAATAAGACACACTGGGCCCTAAGACGCACCTAGTTTTTAGAGGAGAAAAACAAGAAAAAATGTTTATCCTAAAGTTTTATGGTGGAGGAAGGGGCAGCTGCAAACAAGGTAATTGGAGCTGTGGAATTCAAGCTGCAAAAGGGGAGGCTTGCAAACAATGTAATTGGAGCTGTGGGATCCAAGCTGCAAAAGGGGAGGCTTGCAAACAAGGTAATTGGGGCTGTGGAATTCAAGCTGCACAAGGGGAGGTTTGTAAACCAGGTAATTGGAGCTGTACTGCAAAAGGGGAGGATTTCAAATGAGTTAATTGGAGCTGTTGAATTCAGGAGAGCAGAGGCTCCATGGAGACCTTTTTGCAAACAAGGTGATTTTTGACTAAGGAATCTTAGCTGCAGAAGGGGAGGGGTGGGGAGAGGCTCCCTGGAGGAAGCCTCTTTGCAAACTGGGTGATTGGAACTGTGGAATCCCAGCTGCAGCACAAGATGGGAGAGGCTCCGTGTAGGTATCTTATCTCAAAATAAAATCTGTGATAAATATGTAACGAGGACTGCTGTATTCACTCAGTAAAATGCACAGATTTCCCCTCACTTTTGAGGGTGTGAAAAGTGTATCTTAAAGGGGAAAACTACGGCACCTTCCTGAAGATGTGTTTATCTTCCTTCCTGAATTTGGCCTACCCAAAGATTTATCCTGCACCACTCTTGTTGTATTTGACTGCAGATTAAAATCAGCTCTTTGTTCTGATTCTATCTCCTGATCAAGACTAATTTCAGCTCTTTTCACAAGTTCACCCTACACAATTTTTGTTGTAGTTATCTGTAAACTAAAACAGCTCTTTGTTCTGCCTCTGTGTCCTGCTCAGGATTAAAAATCTCTGTATCTACAGAAGATGGATCTGCCTGTGTTGTATAAATGTCTATTATTTTCTGTAATGCACATAAAATGTATATTGGTAAACTTTTGTTCTGATAAGATTTCCCAGCTCTTTGTGTTCTTATAACTCACATCAAAGAAAGAAAGAAAGAAAGAAAGAAAGAAAGAAAGAAAGAAAGAAA
>JAHTLZ010003542.1:37448671-37467898 GCA_023846285.1 Phrynocephalus versicolor
AGAAAGAAATCTCTCCACCAACATTAAACTATATGTATTATAACATTAAAATATATGTATTGTTCTGTGTATTACAAAGGGTAGGATACAAACAAGATAGTGATTTGGAATTTAAAACATTCTTAAAGAGGTATAGAATTAAAGGAATTAAACAATGCAGTAACATTGTTCAAGACTACTTAGAACAGTTTTAAACTCTTTTCTTAGAACTCCACAGTTTATCGTGTCAGGCTCCTTAGACCCCAAAGTGTTTTTATAAAAACATAGATTTGGTGTCACATTGAAGTCAGTGTTTATATGTTACTCCTCTGTATGAAGCTATTTCTGAAAACTAAGTTATTCATCCCTAAAGAGGTCACACAAGGAAATGTTAAGGTACCTAGAGACACCAAAATGGCAGAAAAGCTTTATTTGACTTTCCTGTACAATGCCTCCAAGTGTGGTGAAGACTGGGTTTCCCCAAGCCAATTCTAAAGCACACTTTCCTGGGGGAGGCCAATTTGTGCATGTCTGAAAATATTTATCAAACTTGTAGGGACTGTAAAGGAGAGCCTTGGGGGCACTTTCCTGGTGGTCCCTATTTGCAGGTGCCTAATTCAGTCAGTCATATAGAAACCAATCTTCCCCAAACAGTTTGTAGAGGAAAGTCAGGGGACGCCCTGTGAAAACTTGATGTCCTTAGGTGCTTTGGAGGCCATTTTGAGGGGAAAATAAATTTACAGATTCCTTCATCATGGAAAAAAACTCTTAATTTTTTTATGTTGATCTTTACAAATTATGAGTCATAATTAATCACCATTTTTTTATTTGCATCCAGCTCTAATTGCATTAGCTGCAGCATCAAGAGCAGCCCCAAGCAGATTGCATTACAGTAGGAATGCAGTGAGGAAGTTATTACTGTGGCCAAAGTATTCCCTTGCTGCACAAAAGGTAGCACAATGTAGGTAACACTGTTAGCAATACATGAATTTCTAAACTCTCTATAAAACTATTTTTAAAGTTACATTATGAAAGTGTGAAGACATCCCTCTTTAAGGGGATGACTAGATAGCAAAAGTGGAAGTGTGCTAAAGCATCTAAATTAAGTGAGCTAAAGCATCTAAATTAATCCTTTGGATTATGCAAAACTGGAAAAGAATGGATTACCTCTCCAACAAACCAAGATGACTAATTGACATCTCTTTGCCAGGCAGTATTTTATTTATCTATTTATTTATTTGAATAAACTGGACCCAAAACCAGTTTACAACATGAAAGGACAACATACAACCCATAATATTTAAGACATATTCAATTTAGGAACAATGAATTTGAAGAGACATCTTACAAACACTCTCTGTTTGTACCACTACCATCAGGCAGAAGGTATAGATCTATTAGAACAAGGACGGAAAGATTCAAAAATAGTTTTTACCCAATAGCAGTATCCATGCTAAATTCTGTTAAAAATTAAGTTGACGGGTAATATTAGTGTTGAATGTGTTACATATATATTGTATGGGGGATTGTGTATGGCTGTTGTTGTTTTTTAAATTGTAGTTTTTACGGATTGTGTATGAATGTTGCTAGGTGAAAGAGTGTAGGGCTGTGTGTGTGTTTGGTTTTTATGTCAGTTTTAAATGAGTGTAAGTGATGTTTGGCATGTGAATGTTGGAGTATGTGTATGGATGGTTTGTTCTTAAATTGTAGATTTTACGTCTTGGATTTTTATGCTGGGTTGTGTGAATGACTGACTGGATGGCACTTTTAATCCCGTTGTATTTATACAATGACAATAAATTGCATTCCTATTCCTATTCCTAAAAGGCAGTATTAAAGCTAATAACAGTACATGAACAAGTAAAAGAAAAAAATATTCAATTTTGAGAAATGGAAAACTAAAAATGGAAAACACAGACAGTATTATGAATTTATTCTAAGCAAATATGCATGGTAATCCATATAAAAGTCATAAAAATTTAGAGGTTGGGGCAGAAATGAGAGGGGGGAAAAGACACGGTACTCACTCTGAAGCACTACCATTAATGGCAATGAAAAACACACCCCATCTCCCACTCCCCACAAGAACATGAGCAGACTACTCCCAGATGGACCTCCTGCAGCCACACCTTCCCTCTCTGGCATGCACATTCACCTACCTACAAGCCTTGGTCCCTACCCACCTCTGGGGCAAGACAACAGCTAGCAAAACACAAGCAACAAGCCACCCAGCTGGCCAGCATGACTTCTTCTCAGCTCCTCAGGTTTGCTACATCCCAAAGTGTGCCTGGATATCTGCTTGTTCATGCAGGTATATGCTCACCCACACCCACACCCCATCACCCCAGCCCAGGCTCCTGCCCCTCTGCTTGAAGGAGATCAACAGCTGTCCATCTTCCCCCACTTCCATGCCAACTACACTCCATGTGAGCAAAGGAAGGGTTTTTTCCCCTACCTCCTTTGAAATTGGGAGAAGAGAACGGAGGGATAAACAGAGTTGCTCTTTAGATCTCCCTATCTCTCTAGCACACACACACAAATGCCCAGGACTGATTTGAAACAGTGCTAAACTGAGCATTCAAAAATGTTTCAGAAGGAGTCAACAGAAGAGATTTCCTTGCTCTACTCTGCCATGCTATGCTAAACCCATATGAAGATGTCATGGTAAGCTTCACTCTTTTCCTACTTTCGAGGGAAATTGGCATCTACAGTATGCATGCCTGAGGATGGATTAGAACGATGCCATCTGCATCATACAGGTAAAGGTAAAGGTTCCAACCCCCACACGTGTGTTAGTCATGTCCAATTCTTGGGGCGGTGCTCATCTCAGTTTCCAAGCCACTGTGCCAGTGTTGTGCAGGTCTGTGGCCATGTGGCTGGCATGGCTGAACACATTTCTGCACATGGAATACTGTTTACCTTCCACTTTTTACAGCGGTACCTATTTATGTACTTGCATTTGCATGCTTTTGAACTGATAGTTTGGCAGGAGCTGAGTGCTGTGTGGCACCCGGGATTCAAACTGCTGAGCTGCTGACTTCTCAACCGAGATTTCGGCACTCTAGCCCACTGAGCCACCATGCCAGTGTCTCCGTCATACACACACTCAAAAGTAGCTCCTGCAGGTGATCCAAAATGATACAGTTCTTCTGATTGTCTGATTGTTGCAACAGTAATACTGACTGACCTCTTGCCACAGCCTGACGTTGGAGTCCATTTTTAGTTCATCAGAACCCTAGATGGAGTAGGACAGTTTCCGATGGCACTATGTGAAGGAATGAACCATCATCTCTATTCCAAATGATACAAATGGAGATTGAAAAAAGATTGGACTACTTTGTTGTCAGACATGTCAGATAGTCACCACTAGACATGGGCACGACTCAGCGAAATTTTTGTTTTTGTTTTTGTTTTTTTGTTTCATTACGCAACGAAAACGAAAATGAAAATTTTTCAAAACAAAACGGAAACGGAAACGAAAATGAAAAATTTTGCTGTGTTTTTCGTTTTCATTGCGGCAAATACATTGAACTGAAAAGAATGCTAACGAAACAGAAATTTTTCATTTTCGTTTTCATTTTTTCATTTCATTACGCAACGAAAACGAAAATGAAAAATTTGCAAAAAAACCCAACAAAAACGAAAACGAACCAAAACGGACCCCTCAACAACCAAACGACAAACGAAACACCATTTTTTTGAGTCGTGCCCATATCTAGTCACCACGAGAGCAATTGAACTTGACCATCACAACAGGGGGACAAAATACTACAACAAGTGAAATTTAGACAGCAAGTTGTTACTATAATGCAATATAGTTACATTTTAATTACTACATAAAAAGATTAGCTACAAACAACTACTTATTTGTAACTAGTAATCTCAAAGCCCTGCTTGTACTGTGATCATTATCAGAGCCCACATCTCCAGGTTCCAGGAAGTGACTGAAGAGTTTTATATGTGACGTTCTAATACAAATGTTAAAGCAGTCAGGGAAATCTATAATTACATTTCCTTCTGTCTGATGTGAAAGAAAAGGTATCAGCCAGTACATTTCCTTCACATTCATTGTTTCCTTTGAAAGTTCAGAAATCCATTATGGTTCTTTATATAAAGGAGCTTGTAAGAACAGCAGACTGAGTGTTTTAATCCACTAATCCAACTTCATGTTTAAAGCCAAAGCTGCCAAAATCCTTGGTTCCATATTAAAAGATATTCTGATACCCAGCCTGGCTAAAGTTCCTGGATTTCAATAAGTCTGCTCAAAGTGCTGTTGGGTTTAGGTCCCATCCATCACTTATAGCTGACATGACTAAATGTCTCACACAGGTCCAGGCTGTCAAGATTGTGCAAAGTCTCCTGATCCCCCATCATCATCAGGCATGGAGCACCACCTAAACATTGTTGAACAAACAAACCAATTTTTAATGCTCAAGCATTCCTCTACTTGCCTCCCCTCTTATAAGAATATCCTCTCTCATTTTCAGTTTCAGAAAGCAATCTGGTGGCCTCCAGATGTTTTGGATTCATGCTAGTGGTGCAGATGGAGAAGAAGGCACTCTGGGTCGCCTAACCATGGCTAATTAATTGAATCAGATTTGATTCCTTCCTTGCCTATGGATACTTACTGTGGGGTGGGAGTGGTAAACCATTCCTGGTACATCCTTCACACATTGAAAATCCTGTTAGCATGTCTGTACGTTGGAAGGAACTTGACAGAACATAATACTAATAACCAATTAGAGAGCACATATTTAAGGGTGATTCTTTACAGCTCCCATTGTTCTCCATCTGTGCCTATAGAACCTAAAGTATCATCAGCCTTTTCAATTCCTTTTGCCAAAATTAGTCTCATTACTATCCTTCAGCTAAAAGTTACATCTGCTATTATGTGGGTGAGCAAAGGATTTAGCTCCATCACAGACAAGATGATGTTAAGTACAGCCTGCGGCCTGTGATCAGGGACTTGGCAGAACATTCAAGCCAGCCGAGGTACATTGATTTACACAAGCTAGGGATCTAACCTCATGTCAAGCTCCTTCCAGGCAGAAAAGGTTCCTCAATATAATGATCACTCTCTGGAGACCTCATTAATGTATATGTGAATTCCTTCGTCCAAGGAAAAAAGTCATGATTTGAAACCACAGCTTATTGACACAAGTTTATAATGAAGGAACCCAAAACTATTATCTTTCATCCATGTTTAATTCATCTGTTCATTTATAGCTACCTAACTCTTTTACAGGCTGTTCCCTTGTCTGATTTTTTTTTTTTAAATAGGCCAACATTTATGACAATTTCTTAAGGACAAGTGTGCACAGTTTTATTAGAGTTACGGGAACCTTAAACAGCACTTAAGTTTCCTTCATAATTATATCCCTGGCTCACCTTATCCTACGTATGGCTTGCCAAGACATTGTAGGTATTCTTGGCTCACGGCCTGACATGACAATGATTTTTACTTACAAATGTACTTGAGGGTGACAACCTGTGTTGGCCCTCAAAGTTCTAGAATATTCTGTGGTGTTAGACATACATGAGAGAAGGTTGTTATTGAAAAGGAAAGGGAACCAGAACCCTGTGCTGTTGCCCTATATGAGAATGCCCTATATAAAAAGCCCCATCTGACATTTATCATATATCATATATCCCCAGCGCTGGCTGCCTTGCACTGGCTTCCAGTTCAATTTCACATTGACTTCAAGGTTTTAACTATGACATACAAAGCCCTAAGTGATTTAGGGTCCTGCTACCTGTCAGAGGGCCCATAGTACCCTATCTTTCCAGGCTAGGCATTTGAGGCAATTAGCACAGAGGTCTGAAAAGGAAAAAAAAACCCAAACAAACAGAAATAGGGCCTTTACCACAATTGTCCCTCACCTGTGGAATAACCTTCCACCAGACATCTGCCTGACCCTCTCTTTGACTGTTTTTTAAAAACTATTAAAAACTTGGTTATTCAAGCAGTCATCCCCACAAATATAATGTAAATCTAATGTTCACTCACTAAAACATGATTTTAGCTGATCTGCTCACCAATAACATCACAGGTTTGTGCAATTTTATCATTTTAATTTCAATTTTATTATATTTACTGTATTTTTATGTTTTTTATTTAATTGTACGAATTATATGTGTTTATCTTGTACTGCATTGTATTGACTAATTGTTGTTAACTGCCCAGAGTGGCCTCGCTGTCAGATGGGTAGCATAAAAATCCAATAAATAAATAAATAAATTCATAGAGGAAAGTAGGGGGATGCTTCCCATGAATTTTGATATCTCTAGGTGCCTTGGGAGCCAGTTTATAACCCAACAAATTAAGAGATTGCTAAACATTCATCAATTAATTGGAGAAAATGGTTGCTATAAATATGAACTGTTGAATGTTGATGAATCAACCAAATTTGTCAGATTATGTGACTTTTTTTTTAATTCGTCCCCATCTCTAACCAGTAGAGTTAAAGTTCAACCATTTTTGCAAGACCACATATCCCCCAACTGGATTGTACAATGACAATGTATGATCTCTATGACAACAATTATGTTCAGCCAACTCCTGAACCACATAGGGACCATTTGGGTCCATTTTTATGATGCCTAGATAAGAGCAGATTTGGTTTCAGGAAAAAGATACATGGGCTGATGTTACTCAGATTTCTCTTGTGGTTTAGATTCCTAAAATGTGTTGAAAAATCCAGATGGGAAGGAAAAGAATTGAGACGGTGGTGGGATGAGGAGTACAATGAGGGAAAACTCAGTTTTGCTCTTTTGCATTTTTAACATATAATCTGAGACAACTGTCTAACCTTCACTCTCTAATAGTGCTTGTTGGGATGGAATGAGTGAACACAAAGCAGTGGTGCAGCCAATGGCATAGCTAGAGTTTGGAGCGCTGGGGAACAAAGTCAGTTTTTGAGCCCTCTCCTCCCCCCCAACCACGTCTCACCCACCCAGCAAGGGGGGGGGCCAGATCCTGCCATTAGGGGAAGGAGGAAGAAAGACAGTAGTTAGAACTTGCTCACTGGCCAGTTGTAGTATGCAATTGAAGTCAAGAATTTCCACTCACCAATCACTGTGCATGCTGGGAGAGATTTTGTGAAGTAATTCAAATTACACAGCCAATTATTTCACTCTGCCCCTCCTGCAACAAAAAATTAAGTTGTACTTGCCAGATCAAAGAACAAATGGGAATTGTTGATCCCTCCAAATCTCTTTCTCTCTTCACTTTCCATTGCTTTGTCTTGGGAATTGGTAGTTTAGATTAAACCTGTATTTGGTTATTTGATTACTATGTATGCATTTCTCTGTGTATTAATTAATAGACTCTAGTTTATTTTACTCCACCTCATAGCCAAAATTATTGTGAGGAGTCTCATGTGCTTCTCAGTGTGGTTCTTTTTATTGTCACCTTTCATGTATGGGTGGATGCACACAAAACCATCATGAATGGGCTAGATTGGAAACTTGCTGTGAAGTACACATATTTTTCAGAAGCTGTATTTTATTTTGGGGGGAAAAACAAATTTTAAAAGAGTTTTGTGTACAAACTGTTGACTAGAGCTAACACACACACACACACACACACACACACATTTTATTCAATCAGGGCACAAATTGAATCAATTGGGGTTCAAATCATTTGTCATCCACCCTGAAGGACCAATGGACATCTGAACCAAATCAGGGAAGCTAAAAACAGCCACAATGATGGTGGATATAAGTGCAATCTTAGAAATGCTGAGGTGGAATGCAGGGAATCAAATCCAGCCCCTGTCAAGGAGGCACGGTGGTGAATCAAACTCCCAACCTTTGGCTCTGCAGCCAGAAGCCTAAACCACTAAGTTGTCCAGCAATTCTGTATCATACAACACACAGACATATTGATGTCTATATATTTCCATATATGTACTTATCGACGTCAGGGTACATATACAGTTCTGCATGTGGAGAAGGCCTGTAGCTTTATGACAGAGCATAAAGACCCGCGCACTTGCTGCAGGTCGCCACTGTCCGAGAAGCCCAGAAGACAAGTACTCGGACCCAGGCATTCTCGGTGGCAGCCCCTAGCCTTTGGAATTCCATCCCTACCGAAGTGCGCTCTGTAGAGTCCCTGCTGGCCTTCCGGAAGGCTTTAAAATCCTACCTTTTCCAAGAGGCCTTTGGCGATTCTTATTCTTAGTTTTTTTTTCTTTTCTCTTCTCCGCCATCATACGCTTTAGTTGATGAGGTGCCACTAGGTTTTACTGTTCTTAAATTTATTGTTGTAATTTTATTTGTTTATCCTTGTACTTGTGTGGCTAACATAGCCCTTGTAAGCCGCTTAGAGTTCGTTTGAACATAAGCGGGATATAAATGCAAATAAATAAATAAATAAATAAATAAATAAATAAATAAATAAATAAATAAAAAGAGCACATGCTTTTTCTACAGAAGGCTCCAGTTTAAATTATTGTGACAGATTTGGAAAGTCTCTCACCTTAAACCACAGAAAGCTGCTGCAAGTTAATGTAAACGATACTGAGCCAATTATCTGGAAGATGAGTCATGGCAACTGGACTTCTTTTTCTTGAGAGATTGAAATGTTTCACTGCTCATCCAAACAGCTTTGTCACTGAGGAAGATCAAGAGAGGGGTGGTGGGCTGGAGGCTTTTTAAAATCCTCCACCCCAACAGTGAGTGGAGACATTTTAAAAAGTCTCCAGACCACCACAAGCATTTTTTAAATCCCCTGCCCAAATGTCCCCTTTCGCTGTTAGGGCGGGGAATTTTAAAAAGGTTCAAGGCCACCACAAGGGTGGTGATCTGGAGCCTTTTTTAAATGGTCTGCCTCCCACTGGGGCTGGAAGACATTTTAAAAAGCCTCTAGCTGACCACCATTTGTGGTGAGCTAGAGACTTTTTAAAATGTCCCCCTGCCCCAGCGAGAGCACTGGTGGAGGGACATTTCAAAAAGCCTCCAGTTGACCACCCTGTCTTGATCTTCAGAACCTAGCTCTAGGGATGGTGGGCTGGAGGCTTTTAAATCCCCGGCCGCATCAGTGCTCTCGCTGTAGTGGCAAGGGATTCATTTCATTTCTCATTTCATTTTGTAATGATTTTTTAAATAAAAATGTTAATTACAAAATGAAACAAAATGCAATAAGAAACAAAACAAAATGAAACGAAATGGTATTTTTCTGTTTCATGCCCATCCCTAGTTTGTACTGTCATTGCTGGTATGCTAAAAATATAGAGAACTACTCTCCAGTTCCCACTAGCAGCTGTTCCTGAAGTATCTTGAAAATATAAGAATACAAAAAATAATACAAATCAATATATCAACTATTGCTTTTAAAGTAACTTCTGCCAGTAACAAAAATTAGTATTCCTTATTTTAAAAAAGCAGATCTGCAACTATAGCTTACCCAAATTTTGAAATGTAACTTTGGTATATCCACATTGTTCCAAGAATGACTAACTGCAAGACGGCATGTTAGCTATAATATGTAAGGTCTGAATCAGTGTTGCATGCCAGATTTCTGTGTTGTCCCTATTTGTGCTACAGCATGAAATATGCCAAAAAGCATACTTTCCCAGCAAAAGAAACAAAGTTTTTCCCATTTGCCAGCTTTGGGAAGCCCCCTCAACACTTATTCTTAGCTCCTAAAGGCAGTTGGCTGGACATCCAGAGAAAGGGGCCTGAGCCAAACATACCTTTCCCAATCAAGGTGCAGAAGTGAACATGGATGGCTGTTCGAGCTCATGTCAAGAGCGGTCACCCACTGCAATTGCAGACTGGCTGAGGGAATCCAGGGCACATGTGGCAAACATAGTTTGGTATCTCTCCTTGGTTCCCTAGCAAGTGCTACCCGAAGTAGCCACTTCACTCTGCCTGCTGGTAAGGCCAACCTGATTCATCCAATACTGCTTTCTAACTGTGACCATTTAGGAAAAGTAGTCAATGGCATCCACTCCCTTCTACTCTTCCCTCCTTATATGATTTCAGTTTTCACCAAAGACATGAAAATACATACTGTATTATTGTTGATCTGGAACATTTCTTGGAAGCAAAAAGCAATGATAATAAAAATTACACTGCCTCAGTCCCTTTGAGTGTTTATCAATAGAGATGGGCACGACTTAGCGGTATGTTCGTTTTCGTTTTTTTGTTTTCGTTACGTAACGAAATGAAAACGAAAAATGATTCAAAAATGGACCGAAAACAGAAACGAAACGACTAATTTTGAGCCAATTTTCGTTTTTCGTTACTGGGAAAACACATAATGGAGCTAAATGGGGAGTAACGAAAATTTTTTCGTTTTCGCTTTCATTTTTCCATTTTCATTACGTAACGAAACAAAAATGAAAAATTTTGAAATTAGCTCACGAAAACGGAAACGAAATGAAACGGACCCTAGCCAAAAACGAAAACGAAAACGAAAAAAATTTTCTGAGTCGTGCCCATCTCTATTTATCAAACATGCAAATATTTGCATAACTTTATTTTAAAATAGTTGATATGAGAGTGGATTTTTGTTTTTAAAGACTGTAATGTAGGTGGCAAAATTAAGCACTTGCAAATCTTGTAATATCAAACTTATAATTGTATGTGTGACTGACTATATTTTTGGTTGAGGGTATATTTATTTATTTATTTATTTTTATATTTATATACCACACCAATTTCCCAAAAGGGAACTCTGGGCTGTTCACATAAAAACACAAAAAGTCCACAAAATAGTAATAGTAAATAATAATAATAATAAAATACCCCACAACAATTAGATGATAGGGAAGAGGCGTAAGACAATGTTTATATGTTATGAAAATAGACAACTGCTAAAGCATGTGATCACATTTTGAGTGATAAACTTGATACACTTACTTTCCCTCCACGTCTCTGTCCTTATCTGAGACTAATTCCACTTGAATGTATAAAGAAATCCTTCTGTGTTGGATACTTTGTAGGTCACATCCTTGTGCACACCACCTTGCATGTTTTCTGTACCATTTCTGAGCCACAGAAGAAATATGAAGAAAATGGTGGCTCCTACCCAGCAGTCTGCCATTAAGGGTGAATTTACCCCACCCTGTAGTGAAAGATGGGCTATGAGTGATAAAACGCACGACTTTCTTTAACCAACTAGGGTAGGCAAAGCATGACTAGGGCAATCCTAGTCAGGTATTCTGATTTCAAGAGAAGAACAAGGTACTTCCAATCCATCCTGGCATTCAGCAAGAAATATTATGGAGGAGAGAGCTCCCTCTATGCCTGGAAACTAAAAACTGGCAGATCTCCTCTGTAACATATTCTTCTTGGATATTTCTCTCAAATATTTGACCTAGTATTAATGTCTTCTCCTTCTTAGTCACTTCTATAATCTTTTATCACTTATAAAGTAGCACTTAAAGGAGCCGTGACTTAAAACATAAAGTTGTTCAAAATCAAATAATAGAGAAGCTCTACCCACATCAAGCCATTATGATAATTACACAACCTACTGAGTGATATTCAAAATACTATGTTTCCCCACTCTTATGTAATATGGAAATACTCCCTCTATTAATCTCTTTCTCACTCATAGAAAACTCTTCCATGATCTTCTGCCACTTTCTTTAAATAAATTAGTTATTCATAGTGGAATAGTATAAACTATTTTAAAATACTATAAAATAAAGTGACCCCCCCCACACACACACAATTATTCACATTTCAGCTGTGTCTGATAAAGAGAACTTGAAAGCTCACCTTCTTTGCAAATTTCTACCAGTATAGATGCTGGTGTCTCCATGGGGCTAAAAGTCCTGGATGGGGACACTTTGCACCCCTGAACCGAGTCAGTGGTGCACAAGTGGTACCCACGTGATCACAGACATTTGCAGGCTTTGATAAGCCTTTAAGAAGGCTTCCCACTTGCCACATGTCCTCTTTTGTTGCTTTTTGCAGCATATCTCCCACCCACCCTAGTGGTAATGAGAATGAGAGTAGCTGGTCACTTCGGGGCTGGGTGGGAATTTTTGACCATTATCCTGATTGGCCATGGCATAGTGGTGAGTTTTTGCCCATCCCATTCTCATTACTGGTTTAGGTAGGAATTTGGGTCTACCAGTCACAACTGGCAGGTAATACAAGGTTTAGGTGAGTTCATGGTATGGTCCAATTAATGGAACTGGGCAGCCTTTAATAGAATGTCAACTAGTTTAGGGATTGTTAGTTGAGTATTAATAAGATAGTAAGTTGTGTTAAAACTGATTTATGGCTGTCTTGGGGCCTTTAGTCTCCTGGAGTTTGAAAATGTGCTGAATAACTTCAACAGCACATTTTCAGGTAGGAACTCACCTAAGTTGTTAAGGGCCTGAACGTCAAGGTCACCTCAGGCCAAAGTTTACTTGCACTACAGCAGGCCCCCTTTAATTTTAAGAATTTGCAGAATGTTAATGATTAAATGATTCAATAAAATTGATGTCCAATTTTAAACCCAAAACTTCATGTTGCCTATTTATTTCAGGCCTGAGGGTGGGGGTGCAATGCTCAGACTATATCTTGCTTCTAGGGATCAGCTACTTTTTGATGTATTTTAGAAATACCATGGGGCAATATTTATTGCTGAAGAATGACGCTATTCTGTGAGATGGCACTTCAGAGAGGATTGCACCTCCTCTAATCACTAGATTGGCAACCAATTTGACTGTAATGAATTTTTGTCAATCTAGTACAATGTTGCTATGTGCCACCAAATTAGAACTAATTTACAGTAGTGCTGACCGAGTTTTCAAGGTACATGTGGTTTTTATTTTTATTTTTCTCATCCCTAGTCAATTTCCATGGCTGAGTAGAGATTTAAACCAAGGCCTCTTCAATCCCAGTCTATCACTCTATCTCTTACTCTACAACAGGTACCTCCTAGTGCATGCTAAAAGCACCCACCCTTCACAGCCAAAAGGGGAAGGGGCGTGAAGGGGAGGAGGAGAAGATGAGTTTTCAGCTCAAGTGGGGCTCAAGTGAGGGGGGTGTTCTGGAATGTCCTGTGGGCCAGAGCAATACTGTACAACAGATGAGGGTGGAACAGTAACCTACTATTTTGCAAAGAAATGCAATAGATTCACCACCTGACATTTTACAAAAGGTCAGAGAACACCTGTCTGAAACCCTGGAGACACACTTCTAGTATTTACCAGTGATAAGGACCATGTGGCCCTCCAAATATTGTTGAGCTATAGCTTCTATTGTCCTAATGGTTGGCTTATGTTAGCATGAATTGCTGGGGAACGTGTGTAACATCTGGACCCTACACATTCCCCAGCCGTAATATAGACAATACTGAGTTAGGAGGATGAGTTAGGAGGAGCAGCTTCATGTTCTCTTCATTTCACCTCCTACATGGATTTATGAGGAGAGATGGGCACGACTTAGCGGAATTCCCGTTTCCGTTTCCATTCCTCGTTTCCATTACGGAACGGAAAAGGAAACGGGAATTACTCCACCAGAACTCGAACTCGAACCGACTAAAGAATAATTGGGTCTGATTTGTCGTGGTCGTTCCTGGCATCGCGGCGATCCCACGATGCCAAGCGGCACAGAAAAAAGTTTTTAAAAGTTAAAAAAACCCTGATTTCCGGCCAAAATGCAGGCGGAAATATGCCTGCCTGAGTGAGGGCATCTACCAGAGGGCTGCTCTGGTGGTGGTGGGGGTTTAGTGGGCTTTTTGGCACATCCCAGAAGTCTCAGTGGCCAAGTGACAATGCGATTGGTGGGATGGCTCCAAAAATTTGCATGGTCCACTCCCACATGGCCACTTGGCCAGCCCATCATTGCGCAGGTGTAAATAAAATAAAATAAAATAAAATCAATGGAGAGAGGACAGAGGAGGAGAGGAGACATTTTGTTGCAAGAAAAACCCACTGCTACTGTAAAAATTCTGGCAGTTTTAAAATAGCAATTTTCGCATGTTTCTGTGGTGCTTGTGTGTTTTTGGACCACGATTTCAAAAAAAATATTGCGGTCGCCGCCCCATTTTGGATCCCCCACCCGCACCGCATGGCATGTGGCGACTCGAGTCCGGCTGCCCAGGACAGGAGAGGGGGGGAGGCCGGGACCCCCCCCCCCCAGAAACCACCCCTCTGGTAGGTGCACTCTGCACTGCAGTGCAGGGAGGCATATTTTCGCCTGTTTTTTGGCCCGGGAATGGGGGGGGGAGTTTAAAACTTTTTTCTGTGCCGCTTCCGCTTGAATTGCGGCGGCCGGCAGTGAGTCCGGTGCTCTTGCGATTCGAACTTGCGGTGAGCGACTACAACGAGGATTTCCCCCACCACCACCAGAGCAGCCCTCTGGTAGGTGCCCTCACTCAGGCAGGCCCTCTGGTAGGTGCCCTCACTCAGGCAGGCATATTTCCGCCCGCATTTTGGCCGGGAATCAGGGTTTTTTTAACTTTTAAAAACTTTTTTTCTGTGCCGCTTGGCATCGCGGGATCGCCGCGATGCCAGAAACAACAACACGACAAATCAGACCCAATTATTCTTTAGTCGGTTCGAGTTCGAGTTCTGGTGGAGTAATTCCCGTTACCGTTTCCGTTCCGTAACGGAAACGAGGAACGGAAACGGAAACGGGAATTCCGCTAAGTCGTGCCCATCTCTAGTTGGAACTACCTACCATTTTGCAAGGGTTACTATTTCTATTAGAATGTATGTGAAGCCTCTTGACGAGTCCAAAGTTCTAAATGAAATGAAATATGAACATGAATTCATCTGAAGTAGGTTTGGTCATTAAACAGGACACAAAGAGCCATGAATGGAGAGAGTGCCCCCTTAGATACTGACCAGTGGCAGATTTTGGAGCACATGGGGACTATGTGAAAAAGGACCACATAGTATGTCCTGCATCCCATAAACTAGTTTCTGTGTCTTGGACTCACATGCACACCCCAGAATTGAAAATGTACGTCTTTAACTGTTGGTGAGAATCTGCTTTTGACAATGACATGTCTTGTTGTACAGGCAAGGATAAATGTAAGCAAAAGAAAAGCTTTCAGTCCTTTGTAAAACCAAAGATCAAATACTGTAATGGCAGCAGGGTGTGTGTGATTCTCTGGCATGTTTCCATGGACAACATCCAACCGAAGAAAAGCCATGTGTGGATGGTGCAGGTATGTATTGTTTGGTTGTTTTGCAGGGTGCTCCTTTTGATGTGATGTGCCTTACCTGGTTCTAGCCAAGATTTCCCCACCGGGCAACCCTTGGTCACACAAAAGAGAGCAACCCAAGGGAAGGGTAGAGGAGGAATACTTACAGGATCACCCTTACCAAATCATAAAACAAAATAGGATTCTCTTAATTTTGACATTGTCAGTATCTTCCTATTAGTAGCTGGTTAATTATTATGGTTTGTTATATTATCTAGTCAAGTCTGCTTCTAATGAACCACTCATCCTTGAATAAATGGTCATACTGGAACATATATCTATCTATCTATCTATCTATCTATCTATCTATCTATCTATCTATCTATCTATCTATCTATCTATCTATCTAATCTATCTATCTATCTATCTATCTATCTATCTATGTGATCATTAGATATTTTGCTAAGATCTTTGCAATAAATGTATATGATATGAATTGGCAAATGTTATTTTAAAATCCCCAAAAGAAACACAAGCTGCAAAAGGGGTGAGAGAGAGAGAGAGAGAGAGAGAGACAGACAGACCATACTGGCATAGTAATGGGAGCACGGTGACTGATAAAAGCCAGGCATGAGGCAAGAAAGTTTATGAGGTCACAGGCATTCTGCCAAAAAGAAGCCTTGGAGGGCAAATCTTTTCTTCAGCAATGCACTCCCACTGGGCCTTCACTTTATGAGTCTGACACATCTAAATTGCATTCTGCAACATTTTAAATGTTGGAATAATAGGATAAATTCAAAGCAATCAGACAGCATATGGAATATTGCCTTTCTGATAGTATGCATAAGCATCTTTTGTCAGCTCTATCAAATTTAGGGCCCCCAATGCCTTCCGTGATCCGGTCTGTGATGATAAATGGACACCATGATTTCTGAGCAGGGGCTGACTCACCATAAGGAAATCTGCATTGCAGTTAGGAGAGAGGGGAAAGGAGATTTGTTTCCCCTTTGTTCCAAAGCAGTGCAAAAATGAGACTGAGGACTTCAGTCCAATCAAAAGGCCATTGTTTTACCGGGTCAATGTCTTCAGAGTGGCAAGTTCTGATATTCTCACCTGGTACTGCTGCCGCAGGATAAATGCCCTGTATAAAACCCCAATTAACCTTCAGCTGACAATGGAACGCTTAAATAATTCCATTTCTTTTCTTTAAGTTTGAATGAACAAAGGGGGGGGAAGGGGTGGAGGAAACTATTTTGAGCTTTAAAAACCAGGACATGGCTTTATAATGCACACACATACAAAAAAAGAAAATTTGATGACAGATAGCTGCATACTGTTCTGGTAAGTATTAAGTAAATTAAATCAGCAATTCAATTGAAAAGGATCATGCCCTAGCATCAGGACAAAAGGAACAAAAGGGCAGGAAAACAAGGTGGGTTTGGTTGGGGCTTTATTGTTTTTTTAAAAATTAAACATTGGTTATTTTTGAATCCAAATTCTTCTGTGCTCTGTAAGCAGTAGAAACATTTTGAGTGACTGTTCACAAAACACTCTCAGATGAGCTGCTAACACATTTCATCATCACAACATTCATGACAGAATGATGTTATTTCTCTTTCCACCTACCTCCTGCCTCTTCTATCTTATGCTATTTTCTCATGATGATGATTATGAATACTTTTTTCTACGTCAATGCAGCTACCTTGGGGCAGACTGAGATAAGCCCCTCTGGCAGCTGGTTTGGGGTTATCATGAAAGGGCAATAAATAGTTGTTGTATTTAGTGTCTGTAGTGCTGAGGAGAGGATAGGTTCTTGCAGATTTTCAGCCTCAGGTTTCAGAATAATTTGGTCAGCCTTGGGCACTGTGCAGTTTGACTGGTTCAAGCTGCAAAATACAGTAATACTTCAGATAACAAATGCCCCTGATAATAATTTTTTCAGATAACATATCACAATTTCCAGCCCCCCCACACACTGCCCACAGCCACAGCCTGGGGTACAATGGGGGAGGCGGTGGCGGTGTGCACGGCTTCAGCTACTGCTGGGTGCCCAGTGGTAGTGGAGCTGCAAAAGTGGAAGATGGGGGAGATGAGGGAAGAGACGGCAGAGGGAGGGCCTGGGAGAACAGGGGAATGGATGCTGTTCAGCTGCCGCCGGGACTTCAGCCGTCACTGGGGCCTGGCATGCCCTTTTGTCCGGCTGCATGAGAAGGAGGAGGAGGAGGAGCAGCAGCAGCAGCAGCAGCAGCAGCATCAGAGGTGGGGGCTGGTTGATGAAGTGGAGGAGGTGGAAGCAGAGGCAGGGGCCGGGCGAGGAGGGGAATGGTCACTAGCCACAGGACATGGAGCAAACAGGAGGAGGGGGGGGATGCAAGGACTGGGTGTGTCCTGGGTTTTTTTGGGGGGGGGGCTCCCATAGCATTTTCACCCTCCCTTCATTGCATCCACCTCCTCCTCTGTCTTCTCAGGAATTTTCCTGTTTATAGAGAGCATAGAGCTTTGGGAGGGGAAAGAAAGCCACGTGGAGATCAGCTCCTTCCTGAGAATGACGATCATATCCTGACACTCTGGGAAGCAGAACTTGCTGCTCTCCACCCTTTGGCCACCCAAGGGTTAGGGTTAAGTCCTCCAAGGGTGGAGAGCAGCATGTTCCACTTCCTAGAGTGGCGGGAAACTGCCAGAGCACATAAGAGTGAAGAAGAGGTGGTGGCACTCCCTGCCTCCTCCTCACAGCCCTGGCTTCTGGCCTCCTCTCAACTAGGAGGCAGGTGGGGGTGACTCCCCTGGTTATGGGGGGCTAACAGAGCTGTCATCAGCTGGACCCCTTTATAAATGACCCAGTCACCACTGGGGGATCCCTGTGGTGCTGACTAGGCCATGTGTAAAGGCCTAAAGCCGATGACAGCTCGGCTGGATCACTCTGAAAATGGCCTGTTGCTACCATGAGAGCCCCACACTGGTGGTCCAGCCAGTTTTCAAGGCATCCAGCCAAGCAGTCATCTTTTGGGCTCCTTTAAAAATGTCCCAGTCACCACCGAGGAATCTCCTGGTGGGGACTAGGCCAGTTTTAAAGGGGTCCAGCAAATGACAACTCAACTGGACCCCTTTAAAAATAGCTCCCAGGTAGCAAATCTGGTGCATCTAGAGGAGCTATTTCATTTTGTTTAATTTCATTTTGTACAATTTTTTTTTAAAAAAATGTACAAAACGAAATGAAATGAAATTGGGTGGGCACAAAATGAAACAAAACAAAACATTATTTTTATGTTTCATGCCCATCCCTAATACAGAGTGATCCAATAGCTTGTGTTTTGGTGTTCTCCTTGAGGAGATGGTCCTATGATGAACACCACTCCACCATGACATTCTTCCTAGTGCCACAGCATTAAATCTATGTTCAATATTTCTGTTTTATGAAGGTTCCCTGTATGATACAAATGGAACATGAATACCACAGCCTGGGAGCCTTCAGGTCCAGGTGTTTCCAGAGAACCACAAGTCTGCTACACACACACTCACCAACTTTTATGGATGGGGAGCCAACATATTTTCATTGTCTAGCGACTATTGCCACATGCTTCCATATACTTTACAGGTATTTGCATTAGGGGATTTAAGTCTGCCAATGGGAAATCCTAGATCAAAAATACCTACCTGGTGTTCTTAGTGGACGGTTGGTAGTAATGGAGACATTGCAGCAAAGGAACCAATTACAGAGTGAAATGTCTGGTGGCATTTATTCAACAGTTGTAAGGCATTTTAGGCAATTTCCAAAAGCCTGACCCATTTCTTCAAAGCATTGTGCCTTCCATACTTAACTCTGCCAACTATCCAAAATGCCAGAATTATGTCTGTTTTGCTCTCTCTCTATTAAAACATTAATGGATAGATTCTAAAGTCACATTCAAACTGACAAGGTCTCAATTAGCAAATTAGCCACAGACACCACCCATTCTTGGATATAATCCAACTCTTTCTCCACAGGTGAAATGTTGCCACAGATTAATTACTGTAGCTCCCCAGTCCAGAGAGTTAGGAAGCTACATGCAACAGGTACTGAATTGTAAAAATGTAGCATAATATTTGGGATTTCTGGCAGTTTTAAATGCCTTCAGGCAATGGTTTCCAAATCCATTTAGACCTCTTCA
>JAHTLZ010003542.1:37467908-37520165 GCA_023846285.1 Phrynocephalus versicolor
ATGTATGTATGTATGTATGTATGTATGTATGTATGTATGTATGTATGATCTATTTATTTATTTATTTATTTATTTATTTATATTTGTTGCACTTTTATACCGCTCTATTTCCCAATGGGACTCTAGGCGGTTTACAATAAGAACATTAATAAAACAATCAAACAGTAAAACAGTCAGTAAAAACATCAGTGAGGGGGCAGCAAGAGGGTAGCAGGGCAAAGAGGGACCCCTCGACATGCAGCAGCGGGCAAAAAAAAAAAAAAACAAATTAACCAGAAATAAGGTCACCATAGGCCTCCTTGAACAGCATTGTTTTTAAAGCCTTTTTAAAGGCCGGCAGGGACGATGCAAGGCGCAGCTCACTAGGTAGATTATTCCATAATGGAGAACCAACAACTGAGAAGGCACGGCTACACATTGCCGACTTCCACGCCTCCTTCGGCATGGCCACCCTAAGTGAGCGCACCCGCGACATTCGGGTCTGGCCTCTGTTGATCTCTGGGAGTTTCACAATCACAGCAGATGGGAATCTGAATTATGAGGTCACATCAAGGATCGATAGTGCCTGGCTAAAACAGTGTAGAACATCAAGCATCATGTGTGGCAAACAGATCAGGTACCATTTAA
Organism: Phrynocephalus versicolor; assembly: GCA_023846285.1. NCBI lineage: Eukaryota > Metazoa > Chordata > Lepidosauria > Squamata > Agamidae > Phrynocephalus > Phrynocephalus versicolor. Next base: position 37,468,536 of record JAHTLZ010003542.1, read on the forward strand.
AGTCAAAGATTTATCACACCAGTGTTTCTGAACATTTGAATGTCATTTGATAATTTGGGGACCAAGTTAACTTCATGGAGATGCCTGGAAGCCAGGTTCTGAAAAACAAGAAGGAAAGGGTATAGGGACAGCTTGTATAAATTAGCAAAGGAAGTGAGCCTCTGCAGCTCATCTTTAACTCTCCTCCTCCCCTGGGGTGCATGTGATCCCTTGCCTCTGCAGGTCTCTGGCAGTGTCCAAGCTAATATAGCCTTTCAGATACAAGCATGTATCTGAAGTACCTGGTTCTGCTACAAGCAAACAAACCCAGCAAGGATAGACCACTTCCAGCATTCTCCTCCTTCGCTTCCTCCCATATCTTCTCTTCTTCAGGAATAAACACTGACCCCGTGCTTCCCAGTCCTACTTCTCCTTGACTCTGCCATCTCTAGCTATCATTTGTCAGACAGGCATATCTCTTTTCAGCTGCAACGACTCCCTCCCTCTAGCTTGATATAAGCTTACGCCATTGTTTTTTGTTCCTCTCCAGTTGCTGGAAATGAAACTGAGCCCTTGGCTGTCTAGGCTTCTTCCTCTGTCAAATTGCCAATTTGTTAAGTAGCTTAAGAAAAGAAATATTTCAGGGTAATGGTAAATTAAATACCTCCTCTGCTCTTCCACGGGAAGGCAGAGGAAGTAAGAAAACAAGACTTTATTTGGGAAGCACAGGTGTGATTCATTACGTGTGTGTGTGTGTGTGTGTGTGTGTGTGTGTGTGTGTGTGTGTGTGTTTGAAAAAAATACCTCCCCCCCAAACAGGAGGCGACAGGAGAAGCATTTTTTCTTTTTTTCTTTGAATTGTCTTAAAGGTCTAATAGAGAATTCTCTAATACAGAAGGATATAGGGTAACTTGAGGTCTGGTATGCCATTTGGATGCAGCAATCACAACAAATGGCATACTGGACATCTACCTGGCCCCAAGTCGCTCTGTTTAGCCAACACCAGCCCATGCAGACAAGCGTCCTCTCTTTTTTTCACTGGTCTGATTGTTTCCCTGTTCCTTGGCAGGTTCGTGGTACTGCTGTCAATCTACCATGTGTGTTCATCACTGCATCTACGCAATTGTAGGAAACAGGTAATGAGACATCTACATACTATGCTTCTCATTGGGGCTAGTCTTTCATAAGGAAGAATGACGCGGCTGCCTTAGGCTGCAAATCCAGTGTTACATGGAAAAGTAGTAAATTCTAAGAGGTTTATTTTGTTATGATTGCATATTCTAGCAGATTGTCTGCTTGAGTCACCAAAATAACTTAATTGGCTTTGGGACACCTTGACTTGCTGGGAAGGTACCATTTGTTACTCTACCTCAGACTGTAAAAGGATTTATGCCAACCTTATAACACATTTAAACTTGCTGATTAAAAAAACAAACATAGAATGTCTGTTTTCCCTCTCTGGAACACAGAAGAAAGTGGTTATATAACCACCATTGGAGTATTCTGCAGTTTGGATTAAGAATTGGAATAGATTTATCAGGAAAGAGTGATTCCACATCCCTGATCTTTCTGACCACAAACCACAGACAAATTTCTAGAAAACCAAATTGACTTGTAGTTCATTTTTCTGCTTCATGCTTGGGGGTGGGGGTGGGGAGTGACCTGCTCTTTCTGCCTCTGCCTCTACCACCATCACAAGCGCATGCTCAGAGGCAGTGGCAGGATCCTGGCAGTGAGAAAGAGGTGGGTGGGCATCGCCTTTTGCAGAAGCAAATGAAATATCAAAAGGCCTACAAGTTTGGTATTTCATTTTGCTTCAGCTATTGTAAACAGTGCAGAGTGGCCTTGTAGCCAGATGTGTGTAAACAAACAATCAAAAAAAATGAGATATCCAAACTGGGTTGAAAAATGAACAACAAACAGCTCAGTTTGTTTGTTTATTTATTTATTTATTTATTTATTTATTTATTTATTTATTTATTTATTTATTTATTTATTTATTTATATTTATTTATTTATTTAATCTTTTATCTTTTTTGTTATTGGTTCATTCTTCATTTCATGCCCATCTGTTGTTTTGACTACAACCTACTGCAATGGCTATGCTGTCCAGGAGAGTCTGAGAGATGTCTTCCAAACAAACAAACAAACAAACCCAAAGAACCTTACATTTTCCATATCTGTTTTTGTTGTTTATTGTTTTGTTTGTTTGAATGAATGAATGGACTCCTCCCATCATTCTCTCTAGCAGTTCATTCCTTGGCTACATGAAATATCTCGTAAACCATACCAACAAACTTAATAGATAAAAGCACTTTAAAATATATATAACTCCCCTATGCTTCCCCTTCTCTTCTGATTTCGTGCTAAGCTTATTCCTGGACCCCACCTCCAGGGAAAGAAAGAATCCTTGCCCCATTCTGTGCACAGAGGTGCATTGAAATAGTTCTTGTCTTTATTGAGGATGAATTTAGAAGAACAGCTCGATAAATTTAGGAGCCTGGCATCTCTCTGCAACAAGACTTTAGGAACAGCATGTGTAGCATAAAGCTCTTTAAAGGCTGCAGGCAGTGTGAATGCAACAAAGGCTAATCCCTCTTCTTATAATCATCTGCTCTCCCGTCTGTGTGCCCCCCCCGCTCCCCTGTCTCTTCAAATTCACTCTCTGAAAGTGCTTCTTCCAAAACGCTACTTCAGCTTCAAGGGGTGTGATTAAGGAAAAGCTAAATAGTACTACATAAATACAATTTGTTCCCACTTCTGTATTTTCCAGGAAACCTCATATTTGATGGAGGTAATCCATTAGAACACATTGCACTGTAGAACAGGTATAATAATATGGGCACTTTCAACGGATTGGTGCTTTGTTGTGTACCAGCCTTGACCTGGCAATTGCTTGTCAATGAATACGAAGGTCGGTTATGCCTTTGCTTGTTTCAATTCAATTGAATCCCACCAAGGAGACTGCTAATAAGGGTGCCATGCTGTGTCACCCATCAAGATGGATCCTTTGTATGCTTCCAAAACGAGGAGCCCCATTCATCGGTATAATAGCTTCCCATAGACAGCCTAGCTCCATGACTGCAACGTACTGTGTTTCCTGGCCACAATGCAGGCTCTCGTTCACTTTTGGTAACCAATTATTGAGCTATTGCACATACACATTGATGCATGCAGAGAGGAGGATGCCTTGGAATGCAAATGGAAACCCAGGTTACTCTTAAAGCTTTTGTGTGATTTGTTTAGTAGCTGAATGTTGACTTGGTGAGCAGAGACACCTCAGTGCAGGGCCAACCTTGAGCCCTCCAATCAGTGTTTTAGCAATAAAAAAGGAGTGGAACAATGTTGTGCAGAGGGCTTTGAGAGCCTGCTGTGCTCCTTTCCTCATAGAATGAGTGCTGTACACAGCTTGTGAACCTATTGAGGGAAGGAATCAGCATGAATTGCACATAGGAAAGCATGGCATTGATGCATTGAAATAGGATGCCCCGGGAAACATTACAGAGAACAACTCAGTTCATATGGCTAAAATTATCCTGGTATCACCATACCATGCATGTTTTAAGAAGGGAGAGGAAAAAACTGTGTATTTTGGCTGGCTTTTCAAATACTGAACAAGGATTCAGTACTTGGGTGTGCTTTAGAAATGCAATCTGTATTGGTTCAGTCTTTAAATGGGAGGCAACATTCTGTTCACTGCAGATACTCTTTGCGTTTATAGCCACTTGCCTGTTGGGTTGGTCATTACTACAGATACAGCCAGTGCAGGTAACTGGAACATTAGAACAATCTACAGAAGACTTGATGCAGGAACTCTCCTTAAAGGGCTCTTCACCTTCACAAGTTCTCTCTTACCCACTAGGATGTTTCAGTTCACCCTATGAGTATCCTGTCTAAAGTCTACTGGATGCTGGCTGACACCCTCAGCCCTTTAATGTCAGAGTAATTTCTCCCACTTTTCTTGGGTGCAGGTGTTCCCCTCTAACTGGCACAGGTATTTAAACCATATTTCCCACCAATGCAGCTGGGTTAGAGTTGGAATTGACACAGAGAGGGCTGGGCTAGATTCTATCATAGAGTCTGTGGTTCTTGTATAATGTTGTTGTCTTCCCCTTTTGATGTTGTGTTTTGTATAATGTTTTTGTCTTCCCCTTTTGATGTTCTTCAGCAGATGCTGACTCAGGAAGGGGCCACTATCTTGGTGGTGTCGGACCGTGGGTGTTATGCTATGGGCCAGGGTGTTAGTCGGGCAAGACGAACTAGTGTCAGGCAATTGGTGCCTGTCCCCTGTTCTGATCCCTTGGCTTGCCATCACATCCCTGAGAGCCATTCGGTCCATGCCTCTGACTCATCCGGTCTGCTGATAAACACCAGGTCAGTCCATAATAAGATTGCTCTGGTCCACGACCTGATCATGAATGAATGGGCTGACCTGGTTTGTTTGACTGAGACATGGGGGGGGGGGGGAAATGGGGGTTTCCCTCTCCCAGCCGTGCCCACCTGGTTATCATGTCCAGCACCTGGGCCAGTCAGAGGGTCAGGGCAGTATTGTTTACGGGGAAGTTCTTCATGTCAGCAAATTTGCTGTGTTGGTGTGCTCTGGGATGGAATGCCTGTATCTATCAGTGGGATAGCAGGACAGATTTGGAATCATGCTGGTGTGCCGTGCTCCCCACAACCCAGCATTCTTCCTTCCCGAGATCTCTGAATTCGTCTCGGCAGCTCTGTTGAGATCCCCCTGCTTTTTGGTAGTTGTGGACCTCAATGTGCACTCCGAGAGTGGACTACCTGGAGTTGCTCTGGATTTCATGGAGTCCATGGCTTCACCTGTCCCAGCATGATGTTGGTCCCACCCATACGACTGGTCATACCCTGGACCTCCTATATAACTCCATGTCCATGGCTTATAATTTGAGGGTCAGGAATTTGTATTCCTGCCTGTGACATGGTCAGATCACTATTTGCTGACCCTTTCCCCCATCAATCACTGCCCCCCCCACGGGGATCCTCGCATTTTCATTTGGGCTGCCCCAGGAGGTTCCTGGACTTTACTTGGTTCGGGGAGGCCTTTGGTGGCCCTTCTGATGATCTGGCTGACAATCTAGTTAGCACCCTGGTGGATAGATGGTATGTGGATGTTGCCCAGGCTGTTGATTGGATCACCCCCCAACTGCCACTTCTGATGCCAAGTCCACCCCTCTCCATGGTTCACGATGGAGTTGCAGACAATGATGGAAGAACAGAGGAGGTTTGAGAGCAGATGGAGGAATGACAGGATAGCATTTAACTGGGCTGCTGTTTGTGCGTTGGTCAGGTGCTACATGCGAGCGATTAGGGAGGCTAAAAGAACTTATGCCTCCTATTGTATTGATGGGGGCTCGAACCACTAGGCTGAATTGTTCTGGGTAATTCGAGACCCCACCAATCCTGGTCAGCTAGGGCCTCCTCCTAGTGATTTCACTAGTGAGTTGTTTGCAGCCCATTTTAAATAAAAAATTAAGGCTATCCGTGCCAATCTGGACTTTGGTTCCATGAGTCTGTCTCTGAGTGCCACTAGCGCTGCACCCTCTCAGTCTCCTCATCTCGTTGTACCCTAGTTCATTCGACTTGGTTACATTTGTTTGAAGACAGTGCATTCCTATCAGCCAGGTATCAGGGAAGCAGAAGAAGCTGCTCCAGCTTGCTACCAGGACCAGTGTTTCTACACTGGAGGTTAAGTCCTAAGCATGGCTGCTGAAGAGCAGCAACCAAGAGGCTTAGGCTTTAAATATATAGTAGCTGCTCTGAAATGGAAAGCTGTGAGCTTCACCAGGTCCTACATACTGTTCTCCCACCATGTCCTGGCCCATTAAGATAACACCAGCAGATATGAAATTCTGCCTGAAACCCTAGAGAAACCAGTTACTCTCTCCTCTTTTTCTAAACTACAGCAATCTTAGTCTGGAGATAATAACAGCCTAGCTGTGACCTGACATGTATCATATTTTTATGCAATTTATGTACCTTAACTGTGCCATTGGCTCTTGTTATATTCTCATTTTAATGAAGTGTGTATGGCATAATTTTCTTTGTACCGTAGACTGTTCCTGCTTCTCTCTTTCTACATTCCTGTAGGATATCTCCAGAGAACACTTTTTTTGTTCAGTGGATATAAATTTTCTATGTGATGCTTCTCAGAGCAAGTAAGGAGAGGGATAGATGAAGTAATTACTGATTTGCTTAAAGTGAGCAAAAATAAATAATTATCGCACCCACTTCTTTAATCTCCCCATGTTGAACAACAAACAGAACATGTTATTTTCACACTTCAGAATTTGTTTTACTACAGTTACTAATAACAGTTGTTGACTGAAAAAAGGGGGCAAAATAAGGTGAATTTCAAAGCTTACTTGATTGAGGAGGTATGATAATAAAACATTAGACTAGGAATGTGAATTCTCAATAAATTTTCCCATGACATTCAGGAGAGTGAAACTGAGCCCCATGCCTAGTGTGGGATGCCACATTGCTACAGCATGTCAAGAGGAAGGTAGGTGGGAGGATGACAAATCTGCATGGGAAATAAGAACTGGTTGAAAGAGCTTAGCATGTTGAGTCAGAGCAAAAGGAGGATTGATCTTCCTACCTACCAATAGTAGGACCGTTGAGCAGGGAGAGAACCCCATTCTCTTCTTCACAGCAGAGGCAACAATGAATATGCCACCTCCATACAATGCATGTCAGGTAACTGAATGCACTTTTCTCATCCCACAAGAAACACATTGATGTCCTCATGTTCCCAGGGCAATTAGCAGTCCCCTTTTCCTTCGATCAAATAGTCTGACCAGGTATTGCCTCAGGGCATGGTGAACCTAATGGATGATGCCTACAACATTATTACCACATCTGCCTGCCTTGTCCCCTACTCCCACCCACGTTTCCCTTTGTGATTCCCCCTTTCTGTCATGAGTGAGGAAATCCTTTACCAATCTTCACCATCTACAGTGGTATAATGGAGCCCCTATATGAAGTGTATGGTGATGGACTAGTATATATGGAGAGAAACAAATGGAAGAAGATGGAGTCCAAGGAACCAGCTTCTCTAAAGAGGGATGAATGGTGAAGGGCAGTGATGGTGAACTTTCTTGAGACCGAGTGTCCAAACTGCGATTCAAAACCCACTAATTTTTCGCAAAGCGCCAATATAGCAATTTAAGCTGAATACAGGTGGCTATGAAGGGGTGATGTCAAGTGCCCACAGAAAGGGCTCTGATTGCCACCTTTGGCATTCATGCCATAGATTTGTCAACACTGGTGTAGGGTAATATCATGCCTGAAACCCTGCAATGACTTTGTCTAGGAGTTGACAATGCTAGTTCAAATGGGGTAAGTATATGAAACAAAGGCAGCTTTGGGCAACTGAATTTCATCTAGGACATAATCATCTGTTCAACAATTGATTCAAGGAGTATAAAATATCAGATTCATATGATTGTGATACTCAGTTGCCAAGTTTTATACCAACTGAACCTCCTAGACACTCTTAAAGAATAGACTTAAGTAGAGCACATTGCAGTACTCAAAGCATGGTTTAATCAATGAATGGATGATTGTTGACAAATGGGGGAAGGCCCTTGCAGATGTCCTGAATGGAGTGAATCAAATATAGTTCTTGCCACTCCTACAACCTAGGTGTCCAGGAACAGCATAAAGAGAAGCAATACTTTCAGAATATGAACATGAGCCTCCAGGATGCACCAATTCCTTCCAGATAATCTTGAATCTCAGCAGGACATTTGTTTAAAGAAAGTACTTTATAACTGGATCTTGTTTGTCCTTATCCAGCAGCATTCAACGGCATCATAGTTTCAACCATTGTGTGCGCAAGCATAGCCTCAGGGCCTACCCACAGTTGAATTTACTTTTTTTCTCCCAGTTTTGTCCTTGGGTTAGGGGAACAGGCTTCATTAGTCCAAATTATGCTGTTCTGAAATGTTGAGTTAGTGTGAGAGTTAGGATTCGCTGATGGAGAAATTATGCCAGTTTTTAAAGGATTAAAATTACATCTCCTGAACCACATGCAGCAAACCTCTGGTATGAATTTGATTATTTCCTAATGATATGTATTAAAAATTGATTAGCCCAATATTTTTTGATTCCTTTAACAGTCTCCCATATATTGGTGATCTACTATGGACAACAAAGATCCATTGTGTAAAATTCTGTCACATTAGATCGTGCCTATTCCCCTGCTTCTCTCACAGGTCCTCTTGATTAAATTTGTCTTGTTGGATCCTACCAAAAAGCACTGTTTGCGTTTGAAATGGTTCCTTTTGTTTCTCTGTGATTTCCCCCGTTCCCATTTCAGACCTTGTCTGAACCTTCACCTTTAGTATTTCCATTTCCATTCCCACTCAAATTTCCTTTCTCCCTTCACTGTCTTTTTCTTTTCTTTTGCCGGCTGCTGCTTCCCTCTGATCTTCACGGAAGCCTCTCTCTTTCCCCTGCCTTTCACCACCAACAGGGGTGTGATTGTGCATGCCTGCCCTTGAAGCTGGAAAAGGCATTTTTGTCCATGGGAGGACAGAACATTCGTGGCTTTGATTCGCAGAGCTATTGTGTGTGGAGTGGATAAAAGTGGCTAGGGTCAGAAAAATCAAATGCATTTCTGATATGATGTGGCATAAAAGAAAGATACTCAGGTGCCATGTTGAAACAAGTGTACCCCTAACCATCTTATGTAGGTAGAGTATTTCCCCATATTTCTTTCTCTCCACATGCACTTCAGTCACACCATTTCCCAATGTTACATTCATTTGCATTAAATATGTGGTGCCAAACACATGTTAAACAGGCAAAAGAAATGTCGGCAGACAAAACCATGAATGTCAAAGACATTTGAAGAAGAAAGGGGAACCAGCCAGAAGCAACCAACTAGTAGCCCCTTCCCTATGACCTTTGGGTCTTGACAAACACCTCTTGGATAATGGATGAGCCAATCAGCAATTATTTATACCCTTTGATAATCTATGGTGGTATTTTGAAAGCAGAGCATCTAAGACTCCTTCTCTCTGTCTCATCATTTTAGCTCTGTAGGAGGCTCTAGGTCTAAGAACCTAATTGTGAGGCTGCTTAGGAGCTTTGTGTTGTGTTTCATCTCTCCCAGCAATAAAAACAGGAGGAAGTGGAACAGGAGAGGGATATAGGAGCCAAAAGGATGCAATACTTAAAATGGTAGTCTGGGCTTTGGAAGGTCACGGGACTAACCTGTCAAATTCACTGTGGCACCTTGGAACAATCATTTCTCTGTCAGGCTGATCTACATCACATAGTAGTTGTGGTGAGAATAGAATGAGGGGCAGTGGAGAGTAGACATGGGCACGACTTAGCGAAATTCCCATTTCCGTTTCCATTCCTCGTTTCTGTTACGTAACGGAAAAGGAAACGACAATTATTCCGCCAGAACTCGAACTCGAACCGACTAAAGAAAAATTGGATCTGATTTGTCGTTGTCATTCCTGGCATCGCGGCGATCGCGTGATGCCAAGCGGCACAGAAAAAAAGTTTTTAAAAGTTTTAAAAAAACCCGATTGTCGGCCAAAAAAGCACGCGGAAATATGCCTGCCTGAGTGAGGGCACCTACCAGAGGGGTGGTTTCTAGGGGGGGTCCCCGGCCTCCCCCCTCTCCTCCTGTCCTTCCTGGGCTGCTCTGGCGGAGTGGTGGCCGGTGGGCATCCTCGTCGTCCCGCCAACATCGCCGCCTCGCCGGCTCGCCGCCGCCATTCAAGCAGCACAGAAAAAAGTTTTAAAAACCCCGATTCCAAGCCAAAAAAGCAGGCAAAAATATGCCTGGCTGCCTGCCTGAGAGTGCACCTACCAGAGGGGTGGTTTCAGGGGGGTCCCTGGCCTTCCCCCCTCCTGTCCTGGGCTGCTCTGGTGGGGGCTGGGGGGCATCCTTGTCATCTCGAGTCGCAACTCACAAGACTCAGCCGGACTCGCCGCCGCCGGCCGCCGCCATTCAAGCGGCACAGAAAAAAAGTTTTAAAAACCCCAATTCCCAGCCAAAAAAGCAGGCAAAAATATGCTTGCCTGAGAGTGCACCTACCAGAGGGGTGGTTTCGGGGGGGGGGTCCCCGGCCTCCCCCCTCTCCTGTCCTGGGCGGCTCTGGTGGGGCATCCTCGTCGTCTCGCCAACTCGCCTGCCATGCGGTGTGGGCGGGGGATCCAAAATGGGGCAGGTGACCGCAATCTTTTTTTTGAAATCGTGGTCCAAAAACACACCAAAGCACCACAGAAACATGCGAAAATTGCTATTTTAAAACTGCCAGATTTTTTACAGTAGCAGTGGGTTTTTCTTGCAACAAAATGTCTCCTGTCCTCTTCTCCATTGATTTTATTTTATTTTATTTTATTTTATTTTATTTTACACCTGCGCAATGATGGGCTGGCCATGGGAGTGGACCATGCAAATTTTTGGAGCCATTCCACCAATCGCATGGCCACTTGGCCAGGTTTTGACCACAGAGACTTCTGGGATGTGCCAATCAGGCATAAAAAGCCCACTAACCCTAGCCCGAACCCTAAGCCTAAGCCTAAGCCTAACCCATACGCCAGTACACTGTCCTTCTAAGTGGGTCAGAGAGGCACCCAGAGGTGCTCCCCAATACTCACCCTAACCTTACCTGTAACCCTAAGCCTAGCCCTTGCAAGTACGCTTCCCTTCTTAGTGAGACACAGTAGGTGCACACTGAGCCCGCCAAATTCTCTCTGACTGACTGCTGCAGGGAAGGCACCCCAAAGAGGGGTGCCTCTGCCAGTCCACTGCTGCAAGCAAATCTGCAACTTGGTATGCATATCCATATGGCTATGCATGCTATTTTGTAGCGGGTGAGGAGAGGAGGCACCCACGGGTGCCTCCAGGAGCCCACTTTCCCTTCATAGCGGGCCAGAGGAGGCACCCACCCCACAGAGGTGCCTCCAGGAGCCCGCTAACCCCCCTAAACCAGTACTAATGACAGACGAAAAATGACAAACGAAATGGTAATTTTTTGAAAAATTTCGCAAAAAACGGAAACGAGCCGAAACGGACCCATCCCGAAAAACGACAACTCAAAAAAAAAATTTCCTGGCCGTGCCCATCTCTAGTGGAGAGTGTCAGGTCCAGTCCTTGAGCTCCTTGGAGGATGAGCAAAACACAAAGGTAACAAAAGGTGGAAGAAATAGCAATGGTGGTGGTGGTGGGGATCCTCTTGCCTCAAGAAGTTGGAAAGGAATCCATTTCCTATCCAAGGCTATGTTGCTTGAGAAAAGAACAGCATGGGGTCATGACTGGGTCACACTGTTTTCAGACATAATGGCAAGGTTGTGACTCAGAGGAACCTTTGTCAGCAAAAAGAAGGAGAAAGACAGGCAATATGCTATCCCAGGAGGAAGGACCAGATTAAGCTTCCTCTTTTAGCCAGCACCAGAGGGCTATTACTTCTTGCTGAAGCAAGTGCCTGCAGATCTATTTCTTTACAACATTTTTGCCCCAATTGTTACTGTATTTCTAAGGCACGTCATATGGCTGGGGACAGGAAGATGTGGTCTCAGAATGTGAGAAATATTTTGCTCTTATGAAAATTGTTTTTGGTTGTTTTCTAAGTTGCTCTTCAGAATAGAAAAAAAACATATCTAGCAAACTGTCATAGCAATATTATTTAAAAGCTGGAACATTAGTGCCTTGAGGAAGGATGCAAAAAGGTTTGACCTGATTTCAAATTGACTGCTGAGATATGCAGTATAGTTGTAAAACTGCCATTTCTCTCCCCCCCCCCGCGGTTGGGATATAGAACTGGTAAATTTTATTATTTTGAACTTTAAAAACTATTGAGAAACTTGCACAATGTTAACAGAAACATATCATGCATGGAAATATGAGTAGGAGCCATTGATCTTGAAGACAATGATATATCTTCTGTAGTAGCCAAGAATGTGAGCCATGAACCTTTCAGAGGTAATTCTGCAAGAGTCTTTGCCCTCCCAGCCTGGAAATAAAGAGGTGAGAGAAGTTGTGCTGAGTTAAAATTGGGCCACAATTTATTGATCAACATATTTAATTCTAACTGAGAATTACTACTGCCAAGGGGACCTGAATGTAGTGCAAGTATGTAATGGCAAGGAATAAACGTTAGTTTAATGGCCGGTATGACTCCTATGAGATTCCTATATCCAAAGGATAGTGACCACCTGTTCAGCATCCTCCCAACTTCCAGAAATCTACTTAGCCCAGAACAGATTTCTGATTTTACCTGAACTTATTTAGTTTCTAGCCTTTTCAACTCAACGAACCTACTATTTATGCTTACTTGAGGGCTGTCTAGCACATTATGGGTGCCTTATCAAGGGGTGTACTTGAATTCTACTACCTCTTGCACTAACCGCCAAACTGTGACTGGGGATTAACATACCTCACCTCCCCCGCAGTGAGAATGGGATGGGCAAAAACTCGCCACCTCTCAGGCCAATCTAAGTGACAGCCAAAAATTCCCATCTTGCTCTTATGTGGTCAGATAAACTCATTCTCTATTGTTTCTAGGGTGAGGGGGCAGGAGTGATTGTCTCTATGCGAAAGAGGCCAGCTGCACAAGGCACAGCTCTTTTAAAGGCTGCCCTTCCTCTGCTAGCCAGGCCCCATTTTGGCATCCTTCTGCACCCCAGCTTCTGGTCAGGTGGGCAAAGAAGCTCTACCCAGGAACTCTGACCCCATCGGAGCAGCCATTTTCAAATGAATAATTCTCATGCAACCATGAGCTCTTCCAGATGGGGTATTTGTTCTTCATAGTGTACCTGATCTCTCACTGATGTGAACAGTAGTTTTCCCATCATATCTCTGAGTAAGGCTTGTCTGGGTATGCCCAGGTACATAATCAGAACCTTTCATGTTTCTGTTTGAGGTCCTAAATGTCAGATTATTTTCATGCCATTTGACCTAGACCATGGCACTTCCATTTTTGTGATCTGAGATTACTGATCAGAAGTTTTAAATATTCAGTTTGTACCCAGGAAGGAAGGAAATGGCACCGGAGGCTGCAATTGGCTGAGGGTGCCTGTAGAGGGAAGTTCTCTATGGCACCTGTGGCAGTGGCCTGCCAAAGGGAGCTTGTGGCCACTTCCAAGCAGGGCAAGGGGTCACCACAACATGAGGAACTGTATTAAAGGGTCATCATGGCATTAGGAAGGTTGAGAACCACTGACCTAGCCCATTGATTATCTTATTTCAACTAGCAGCAGTGCTCCAAGGTTTGAGGAGGAAATCATTGCTGCCTTTGTTTCCTGAGAAACATTTTAACTGATAGTATCAACGGACTGGATCTTGCATCTTCTGCATGCAAAACCTGCTTTTTAGCCCAGGTTTTATCCAGATTGCCATCTGGACATAGAGGTAGAGCTTCAGATCTGAACTTTGCTCCCAAAAGTCAATTTTGCTGTATCTTAAGCCTTTTCTTTTAGAGCTACTATAATTACGACTTTAATATTGAAAACCAGTTGATTTCATATTTGTATGCATATGTCCCAACTCAAATTAATTCATTTTAATTGCACACACCAATTACAACATCAGACTCATTTTCCAACATATTATTCCTCACTGATTACATATCCTCTAAGATTGCTTGAATATTTCACTGGGAGCTTTAAAGTCAAATAATAATATGTACTTCTAATTAAGTGAACTTATATATCTCACTGCTGATTAAATCCCTATTTAATATTTTATATCATGAGCCACCTTTAATTCCCACATGCCAGGATGAAGCATCTCCCAACTCTTCCCTGAGCTGTGGTTTGACAATCCTTTCCGTTCTCAGCCTACGCTATTGCATGTGTACATCACATCACTTGTGGCATGATCATTCATGACTCCGAAATGTCAAGCAAGTGCCTTATTGGCAGATCACGTTTTCAAGGAAAAGGAACCATCAGAGAGTAAGCCTGAAAGATTGGGGAGCAAAAGAATCTGTTCCAGGGCAATGGTGTTACCACAAACTCCTGCCCCTCCCCTGCTCTTGGCACCTTCTTCCTTGAAGAAGAGTTCTGGACAACTCAAAAACCTGTGCACTGGTTTATACAAGCCGAATCCAAAATAGCTTGTTGTCATTCCTGAAATTGGAAGAACAGTACAGTACTTTCCTTTTTTATAGTAATTGTTGATTATTCTAGTCTGGCCCACTACATATACTGCCCATTCAGTTCATCATCACCCCAACACCAATAGCATAGCATAAGGTATCAGCCTAAGACACAGAACAAATCAGCATTTGGATCATGTGACATTACCCCTCCACCTCTTAGTGAAGTCATACTTACCTCTGTTACACATGAAAGTAACTAAAGTTTACAGTTATATTATAAAAGGAATGAAGTTATTCCATATTACAAGTACAGTGCAACTCAGTTGTGCCAAAGGAATGGCACAAAGGAGTTAATTACAAGGAGCTGGATACACTGCATGTAACAAAGAAATTACATCCAAGTTTTGCTTTCCTTTCCTTCAGAGAACCCAACTAGAGATGGGCATGAAACAAAAAACAAAATGCTGTTTCAGCATTTCGTTAAGCAATGAATTACTTTGTTAGGTAACAAAATGGTAGGGCATGTTTTGTTTCATTTTGTAACAAAACACCATTTTCCCTCTACAACAAAATGATTATCCTGGAAGAAATGGCAGGGGAGCTTCCTCAAGCTCTTCCCTATAAGCCCCCCAAATTTGGAAAGGTTTTTGGGGTCAGGGGGCTGAGATATTAATCTCCAAAGGGGGTGCCCCTAGGAAAAAAAATATTTCTAATTGGAAATGGAAGCCAAGCCGTGGCGGTGCTAAGTGTTCACCCACAGCTTGGCTTCTGAAATTCTGAAGCCAATTAGAAAGTTTTTTCCTAGGGGCACCCCGTTTGGAGCTTAAGAACTCAGGCCCCTGATGCTCAAACCTTTCCAAATTTCAGGGGCTTAAAGAGAAAAGCTTAAGGAAGCTCCCATGCCATTTTGGTCCTTTAGAATCCAGGGGAGCATAGCATATTTTTCATTTTGTTTTGTTTCATAATGAAACCACTTTACCCTTTTGTTACAAATGAAAAGAAATGAAACTACTAAAGAAACAAAATGAAACAAAATGAAACAAAATGCTATTTTTCTGTTTCGTGTCCATCTCTAAACCCAACCCATCACACATGGCTGTGCTCTACACAACTTTACCCTCAGAACAACCCCATGAGGTAATTCATTCTGAGACAGTGTGAGAACTCTGTTCTGCATGTACACCCAGGACCAGCATTCTCACCACTACAATAGATTGGCTTTCACACTTACAATTTTGTTCAATCATTTATAAAAACATTACTCAATTATAAATTGTGGATTCCCCACCCCCACCCCATGGGATATCAGGGCTGCCTGTTGATTTTTTTAAAAAAAATCCAACTAGTGCTTTTTGTGAACTTTACTTCTATGTAAAATGATGGGATTCAATCATGTTGGCTTGGCTTTTAGGGCCTTGGTTTTGCATTTCACAGCCACAGTTAGGACCTGGAAACCAACTTGACCCAATTCAAAGGCAAACAGATGTTCCTCACTATGAGGAGCCGTGTGGTCTTTCCTTGTAAATTACACAGGATAAAATTTGCAACTGTTCCTATCAATTACCTCAAGTGTTCTCATTTCTCCCCTTTTCTTAGTGTTATATTTCTCTTTTTTCTTTGATATGTAAATTGCTACCCTTACAGAGAGATTTTAAATTGTAATTGATTTTTAAAAAATGATTCATATTTCCTACCATATATCTAGTTGCTCATGTGCTATATTACACAAAACACTTTTTGGGAAAGGAGAAACTTACAGAAGCAATAGGCAGTTGCTGACACTGAAGCAGAAAAGCCAAGTAAATTGCAGAAGAACAAAATAGAAAGGAAAGGTGTAGCATGTCAAGATAAAATAAGACAGAATTTTGATTCTGATTCCTTTCTCGTATGGTTTCCAAGTAGCATCCTATGTTATTATTCACTTCTACAAAACAACAACAACATCAAAACACTCCAGTTTATGAATGTGAAATATTGTGTGTCCTTATCCAAGATACAACCATCAAGGAATGGCCCAATATTGCTGCACATTACCGTGGCCATGTTGCCTGCCAGAAAAAGAATGTCAAGCTTTACATGGAAAAGAGCAGCCAGTTAACAACTTCAATGGCAAGTCAAGATAGTCTATAAGATAGTCTCTCGTGTTTACTGCCATTCATAAAGTGATACCAAATCAGGAAAAATCTACAAAGCTGAGAACATTTTAAAAATCAGTTAACTACTTCTCACCCAAATGCATAGCAATTATCAAGGACATTTTTGACATGTGTGAAGAGTAGTAAGAATAAGAGTGATTTTTTTTCTGTGACTTTACATTGCCCTCCAAAAATGTCCCTTCCTGGCACACAAAGGCGCTACAATCTTTGGAATGCTTTTATTGCCTGTTCAACACATGCTCAGTTTATAATAAAGTCACTGTTTTCTCCATTTGAAAGGCCTTTTTGAAGTTCAGTATTTCACTCCCTGGAGACTGGATCCCTTCAGAATAAAAAAGCATTAATCAAGATTGGTTTTATCAACTTGCATGAATTATTTTAAATTTGAGGACACTTAGGGTCACCTGTTTCTACTAAGGGAAAACAGTTTAGTTTTTTTAAAAAAATCGTAACTCAATGTCTCTTTACCCAAATACCCTCGTATTTGGTGCAGAGCAGGATTCGACTGCCTTCTACAGACTTGCCAGATTCTGTGGTGATTGAAAGTCCAGTTTTAAAGGCATATTGTTTTTAATTTGGGCTGTCCACAGTTTTAGAATTGCCTTATGGAATGTTGGTGTGCTCTGCTGCAGAATAACTTCACTGCACAAGAGCTCAATATCTATAATTCTCTATCAAGCATAACAGCATCTGTTGCATGAGAATAGACCATTTCATAGAATATGTATTTGCTATATAAATATTGTATATTGTTTTGAACAATATAGAGTAGCTGAGTTGTGAAGACACAGAGTTACCTCAGCAGCCATCTCAACATAGCTTACTGCTAAGATTCTTCACAAAAACAAGGAGAATCATACTTAATTGCTACTCTCCTAGGAAAAACAAGGTGGCTCAGAGCCTTACCAGAAATTACTATATCTTTATGATTAGGGATCATCTCTAAGGAAAGTTGCAACCTGTAAGAAGACCCTCTCTTCCTCTTAAGAAACAGCTGCTTCTTTCTCTGGTCTCTAGTTTGTTGCATAAGGGCCAAATGGGAATTTTTGGCTGTCACTCTAATTAGCCTTGGGTGGCAGTAGGTTTTTGCCCATCCCATTCTCACTTGTAGGAGGTGGGTATTTAAATTTGTTCTTTGGTCACAACTGGCAGGTACTGTAGTGTAAGAGGCATCAGGATTCAGGTGCACCCCATGGAAGGAAAGCCCTTACAATGATTGACATAACTCATATAAAATTAGATATGATGATTAGGAATGTTAAGCATAATAAGATGAAAGGAATTAAAGCACCAGCAAGAGATGTGAATTTGAGGGCTGTTCTGGGGTAATTAGATCTCTAGAGTTCAGCAGGTGAGTGGCATCCTTCTGATATAGGAACTCACTGAATTCATGCTGGGGTGGAAAGTCAACAATAATTCCTTGCCCTCACCTGCTTGCACTACATTCTGGCACCCTTGTCAGAGGTAAAAGGTGTGTTAAACATATACATTTTGCTATTAACAAATTGTGGCCCAATTGAACCCATCAAAAACTTGTCTCACCTCTTTGTTCTGGTCTGGGAGGGGGGAAAACAGAGCAGAAAATGTTGATTGAAAAGGAAGAGAAGAAAATGGCTTTTAATTGCCTATCCAATAATGTTTCACCCTCGAATGCATCTTATAACAGGAGAGAAAGCTTACAAAAATACCCTATTCCTGGGGAAAATCTGTGTCTTTCCAAGATACAGTAACCCCCCGCCGATCACGGGGGTTAGGGACACACCGCGATATGTGGAAGCGGTGGGGGGGTGCTGGGGGGGGGGGGGCACGGGGGGGCAGGGGAGATCGCGCGCCTGTTGGAGAAGTCTTGGGGTGGCGCACGCCGGCAGTGGCGGGGGATCTGACCTCCCGCCGCCGCTCACCCGCACCACCCGAGACTTCTCCTCTGGGGCCGTCTCCATTGAAAAGCATTGCCAATGCATTTCAATGGAGAAAATTTTCCCCTTTGGAAAACATTGGCAGGACGGAGGGGGGAGGCCGGGACCCCCCCTCCAGACCAGAAACCCCCCCTCCGGTAGGTGCCCTGCACCCTTAGTCAAGCAGGCATTTTTCCGCCTGCTTTTTGGCCCAGGAATGGGTGGGGGGAGAGTTTAAAACTTTTTTCCTGTGCCGTCCGTGCCGCTTGAGCCGGCGGCGAGACTCGTGCCATGCGGCTTGTTGCTGCTGCGAGCCTGCGGCGAGTCCCACCTGAGCAGCCCAGGAGGGAGGAGGGGGGGGAGGCCGGGGACCTCCAGAAACCACCCCTCTGGTAGGTGCCCTGAGGCACCAGGAGGGAGGAGGGGGGGAGGCCAGGGACCTCCAGAAACCACCCCTCTGGTAGGTGCCCTGAGGCACGGCAGGCATATTTCCGCCTGTTTTTTGGCCAGGAACCGGGTTTTTTAACTTTTAAAAACTTTTTTTCTGTGCCGCGTGGCATCGCGCGATCGCGCGATGCAAGTAACGAGCACGACAAATCAGACCAAAATTGTTCGTTCGTCGGTTCGAGCTCAAAGTCTGGGGCAGTAATTCCCATTACCGTTTCCGTAGAGTAACGGAACCGAGTAACGGAAACGGAAATGGGAATACCGCTAAGTCGTGCCCATCTCTAGTATAGGACTGATGAGAAACAAAAGTGAAAGTTGAAGTGTCAAGACCTTGAATGCAAATTTTCAGTGTCTGTCATATAGAGACAAAATAACTAGTTACTCCTCTAGCCTTTACAATATCTATTGAAACTTTCATCTTAACATTAGTTAGTTAGCATGGAACATTTATTTAACAATTAATTGGACAACTGCTTCCCTGTGTATGTCTAAATACAACACAAACATTTCTTCTTCTCTCTAGCATGGCAGCTGTTAAAATTGCTTCAGTACTATCAGGACACCATGTGGCCACAAGAACGTTTGAAATTCCCTTCCCACATAAGAGATACTACATTTGGCATGGATAATTCCCACACAATCTGGTGCCTCCGTGAGGGGAAAGATTACAAATGTTCTCTTCTGTCAGCACCCATGTGAAAACCCAGTGAGGGGGAAGTTATTTGCAGAACATCCACACTGAGAGAATACCGGTATTTAAACAAGTCCCACCTAACTTTTTGGGTAAAAGAAAAGTTAGGTGGTAGTCTTTCTCATATGCATTATCTTTAATATGCTATCATGGCGTGTCTTGATTCAATTGTATCATATAAAAATATAAAAAAAACCTTTCCTATTTGATATTCAGATTCTAGATTTCAAGCAATCCTTTGATGGGTGGGAGGAGTCCACAGAGTGATCATGAGGGGGGGAAATCCCCCCAGCGGTTATTCACTACAGGAACCTGCCTTTTCCTTTAATATGGTCTCAAAAACACACTTCATATTTTTCTTTAACTTAAATAAGAGGTGTTTTCACATACTTTCTTGTAAGGTTCAATCTTTAAAATGAACTCTCTGTGACTTGGACAGAAGATATTACCATTTGAAACCACGAAGATGGATTCTCCTCACACACACCTTTAAATCCATTCTCAGTTCTCAAATACATGATACTTAATGAAAAAGGGAAAAAAAGCAATGCTGGGGAAACAGTACATAGGAGATTTTCTGAATTCTGATTTTGTTAAGCAGATAAATTGAAGGCAGTTTAAAGCTGACTCAACACATTTTGCTACCGGACGCAAGACAGCAAATAACACTATCAGCCATCATCAGGGGTGTCATCACGATTCAGGAGCTTAGGGATCAAGACCAGCCATGTCATTGCAGCACCTGAGGCAATAAACTGCCAAATACCTCTTCCTCTTCTTTGAAGCAAAAATACAAAATTAGTTCATTGGTTTAGTTTAAATTAGCAACTTGGTGCCCTTTCATGGCAGCCTTAACCTGCTGCCTGAACTTGCTGCCTCACTGTACCTAATTGAAGGTACTGCAGCTCTTATTGGTGAAATGATTCATATATTCCTTCCCACATATTTGGAGTTGCTGGCCACACATTCAAATGGTATGATTTTCCATTCCACAATGCATGGAAGGCCACACGTTCCACATTGCCCAGCACAGAATGTAATGCTTGAACTCCAAACTGTGAAATAATAAGTAACTGTCCTACTTCTGTGTTTCTAGCACATGTGAGTGGCACACCTTTATAAAACCCAACTCGCTTTTCTTAAAAATAGTCAGGCTCCTTGTGGGACCTCTTGCCTTATAACTGACGTGACTGGGGTAGATGGTGTCTTTTCATTTGTGTAATGTGAGGGAATCAATATGTATGACAAAAGGACACTCTTGAAAGATTAATGGGCACTTAGGAAAATAACACTCATGGCTTTTACTTCAGATAGGAGTGTCTGCATTTCTAGGTGGCTTCTGTTAGGAAAATGCATATGGGAAAAATGGGACTTAGGTTTGTTTGGAAGTTCGTAAAAGTCAACACAATACTGTACATTTATGTGAAGTAGCATGAATTGATTGGTGCCCATCTCTAACCAGCATCCATATATCTTTGGTACATCTTTGAAGATACTGAACTTTGTGACTCAGTGAGCTCTCAATGTCTTATTGCCAGGGCCCAAATCAGATACTTTTACAACTAGAGGTCACATCCTGCTCTGACCTTCATTTCAGCAACATTTTGTCTTTCTAAAAACTTCAGCAGGAATTTGATAGGAAGGACTCTTCTCTTTTAGAATGAACTTAAAATCCAAGCATCCAGTGGAGTCCTTGGGTCAACGCTGGAGTCAAAATAGATGACTTTTTCAGGCTGTACAGACTTGACTCAGCTTGAAAACAATCTCTAGAACTCGGAAAAGTTGATTTTTGTGAAATCTTGTGGCCAGTGGTTTTGAAATCTTGTGGCCTAGGGGATTTTGGGACTTGATAAGACAATCAGAGTTATAGTCCAAAATACTGTCTCTGAAGAGGATCAGGCTGGGGCAGAAAGCAAGGTGGTCTGATATCTCCTCTGATGACTGCACCTAAATAGTTCAGGGAATGTAATGACTAATTGCTGTGCTCAGTGGTTGTATACGTAACTGTCAAATACTGGCCTTTTGAGACCCAGCAGCAAATACACTCAAAGGTTATTCTGTCTGTTTAGATCTACACTAAGCTTTAGAAATCTCTAGAGGGAGTGAGTGTTTTTTTCCAGTTTAGCAATGAAGGAAGGACTTAAGACACACAGAAAAAGAACTGGAATATTTCAAAGGCATAAAACGGCTTCTGAGTAAAGTAGTCAAATACTGAATAATGAAAATGCTAAATTTTGGACTCCAATGCCCATTGTTCACCAATTTGCCTGACTCTGGCCATGTCCATTGGTGGATCGTAGGAGCTGAAGTCCAAAGGGTAACATTCCCAAACTCCCAGAGATATATGTTTTCCCACTCATTGTCAATCTTCCTCGATATCACAAAGAGGTAATTGGAGTAATATTTTTTAAAAAACATTTTAAACTAAAAGGGAATAAAAAACAATGTGATGGGCAGTTAGCATTGGAAATATTTTTAGACTAGTAAGATCAACTTCTTCTGTCTTCCTAACCAAGAGGGGTATGGAGTTACAAAAAGTTCTCGTCCTGTACGAAGTTATTTAAAATTACAATGGCTAGACCCTTGTTGTATGGATTTTTAAAATCAGAAGCACTGGATGGGTTGCCTGAATCCTTTAAAACAATAGGCCAACATTTCTATGTTTGCTGTGTACATGGAAGCTTTGGTTTTCAAAGTGAAACAGCACCAGATTTATGCAGATGCTGCAGAGCTGCTGTGTTCAAATAGCTAACACTGGGATGAAGAAAAGAAACACTCCTTGTCATGATATGGGGAATTTCATGAGATTAAGATTTTTTGGGGGGCCAAGGTGGCTCAAAGTCTTGAGGCAGCCTATATTTGCAAGGGACAGGAATTTAGTAAGTATTCTTTATACCCCTAATTTAGATAGGGCTATCTTGTGATGCTTTTCCAGATAGTAAATCCTCAGTTTTGGGGAAGGGGCAGTGATGGTACCTTCCTTGGTCTTGAAGCACAAAAGTGCACCTTCCAGGCAGCTTGCTGGGCTTAGGGAAGGTAGAAGACAATGAACTATACCTTGCTTTTAAAATTGTTTCAGTTCAACGTAGTTTTGTGTATATCTGGATTTTGAGTGACAGGGGCACTGCCATTTTTCCTTTTCCTTTTTTAAAAATTCATTCTTAAAGTGTTTATACTAGAGATGGGCACGAAATGCCAAAATGGCATTTCATGGTCGTTATTCGGGCCCTGGGTTCCGCTTCGTTCCGTTTCTGTTTTTTGGGAGCCCTGGGGGCTGCTTCATTTCCATTTCTTTGTTTTTTTGGGTGCGGCAAGCTGCGGCCGCAGGGAGCCCTCCCAGGGCCGGGTACTACCGGAGTCGGTGGCATGCAGGCCGGGAGAGCATTCCCATGGCTGCGGGAGACCTCCTGGGGCCAGGGCAAGCCTCCTAGGAGAGCCGTCCCACAGCCATGGGGAGCCCTCCTGGGGCCAGGCACCACCGGAGCCGGTGGCAAGCCTGCTGGGAGAGCGATCCCGTGGCCACGGGGAGTCCTCCTGGAGCTGGGCGCTGCTCCAATCACCACCCCCAACAGGCCACCATCCCCGGAGCACCGCCGAGCACCACCCTCCCTTGGGCCCCCTCCCCAGGGACCGATCTGCCACGCCATCTGCCACCCCCGCACAGTGCCGCCTGAACTGGGGCTCTTCTCCCTGGGAACCACTCCGCCCCGGGAGCCACCGCCCTGGCAGACTGCCATCCCACACACCCCCAGCCTAGACCCGGGAAACCTGGCGAGGGTGCCGCTGCACTCCCCCCAGTGCTCCAACGACACCCTCCACTCCGGCTTCCGAGCCGGCTGCACCGTCAAAGCTTTGCCACATGACCGAGATCCCGGAGCCCAGCCGATAAGGGCTTGGATCCCGCCTCTTCTCACGAGACCGGTAAAGTCTCGCGTTGGCTTCGGTGGGGAGGGGGCAAAGAGGCTCCACCAGGCCCAGGCCCTCTCGCTTGTTGGCTGGACAGGGGGCTGGGATCCCTCTAGCCGCCCTCCACTGCTCCATTTTTCATCGTGCAAGCAGCGCGCGCCAGTAACAGAAACGAACAGAACTGAAGAAAATTTTCTTGGATCTGTTCAGTTGGAGTCTGCCCCATTGCAACAGTTGTTATTTTTACCGTTATGTAACGGAACGAATAACGGAAATGAAAAATCATCGTTTCATGCCCATCTCTACTTTATACTGCTAAGAGCCCCATGGTGCAGTGGTTAATTGCCTGTACTGCGGGTAAAACTGCTCATGACCTGGGGGTCAATCGCAGGTAGCAGGCTCATGGTTGACTCAGCCTTCCATCCTTCCAAGGTTGGTAAAATGAGTACCCAGCTTGCTGGGGAGGGGGGCAATGTATAGCCTGCACACTGTAATTTAAAACTATAAACCACCCAGAGAGTACTTGAAGTGGTATAGGGTGGTTGACCTTTCAACCATCTACCTCTGTTCTCTCCATTTGGTGAATAAAGGAGTCAGTAGAGCAGAGGACCAACAGGTGTAGAGTAGATGCAACTGGACATGGAGGATGGCCCAGGCACCAGGAGCATCACCCAGTAAAGCAGATAGAAACCTTTCCCCCATTCTCATTTTTTCATGGTTATTTTCTTCCCATTATCAACAGTGAGATGGATTCATTTAAGGAAGAAAAACATCTGGAAAAGAAAGTTCACAACTTGGAAGTTGAGTCATTGCAACTGGACTTCTTTCTTTGAGAGCTCAAAATGTTTCACTATTCATCCAAGTATAAAAGTATACATATCAGTTCACATAGTAGTTCACATAGTAGTTCACATGAAAACTACTGAGATAAGAACATAAACAGATATGTTTCACAATTGGCAGGATACTTTGAGAGAGCAAATTGGTGTCAAGAAATCACGGAAGTGTTATAATTACTTAAAACAGGCTCGTTTGTTTTTAGAATTGTAACAGTGCAATCCTATACTTGTCTACTAAGGGGTAAGCCCTGATCACTTCAAAAGTACTTAAACACACTGCTTAGGCTGCAGTTTTAGTGAGCAAGTGTGAAAAGGTTTGCAGCACTGATGAAATATATTAAAGAGAAAATAGGAGGAACCACCTGAGATGGCATAACTGTCAGATTAGTTTAAAGAAATCTCTAAAGCCATCACACTCAGGTCTAAAATTGAATTTTCTAAGAAATAATAATTTTGGTTCTCAGACAAGTACATTTATTGAAAATGGAAACTGTGATGCAGTGGAACACATTTCAGGATCATTTTCATACTCCTGTGCTTTTCTGAAGGAGTGAGAATCTTTGACATTTCTGGCAATTTGGGCTAGTTTTCTCCTAGCCCCTTACCAATGGCTTAGAATGATCTAATCAGAGTTATATGTGCTAAAGGTAGCAAGCCACATGGGTACACATCCCCAGGTTTAAGAACAAAGTACAGTAATTGTATGAGCAATATATCTGTCACTATAAATACAAATAGGGATTTGAAGTATCCCCAATCCAGACCATGTCATATAAGGATAAACAGGTGAGTGTCCAACCCATGGTATGCCCTTTTGGTGACACTCCAATCCAGTTCTTGTTCAAGTATGTGATGGTATTGTGTTTCCAATCTGTTAAATCTTCTATATAGGGGAAACTCAATCACTGCAGTTGGCGACTGCAGCAACAAAATAAAAAGACGCCTGCTTCTTGGGAGGAAAGCAATGGCAAACCTAGATAGCATCCTAAAGAGCAAAGACATCACTTTGCCAACTAAGGTCAGGACAGTCAAAGCTATGGTTTTTCTAGTAGTAATGTATGGAAGTGAAAGCTGGACTATAAAGAAGGCTGATCGCTGCAGAATTGATGCTTTTGAGCTGTGGTGCTGGAGAAGAGTCTTGCGAGTCCCATGGACTGCAAGGAGATCAAACCTATCCATCCTGAAAGAAATCAACCCCGAATGTTCACTGGAAGGACAGATTTTGAAGCTTAGGCTCCAGTACTTTGGCCATCTCATGAGGAGAGAGGACTCCTTGGAAAAGTCCCTGATGTTGGGAAAGATTGAAGGCAAAAGGAAACAAGGACAGCAGAGAATGAGATGGTTGGACGGTGTCATCGATGCAACCAATATGGATTTGACCAAACTCTGAGAGGCAGTGGAAGACAGGAAGGCCTGGCGAGCTCTGGTCCATGGGGTCACGAAGAGTCGGACACAACTGAATGACTGAACAACAACAACAACAACAAATTAATTTTGAGGACAAGCATGTAGTAGTTCTGCCCACAGGCATCCTTCTAGCAATTCACAAAGGCATTGTGGTTTACCTTGGCACAAGGAAGAAACTGGTCATTTACCTAAGAGTTCTAGATCATATCAAGCCTAAATGTTCTTTGGAGGGGAAAATGTTGACAAGAAGGCTGAAATACTTTGGGCACATCATTAAATGATAGGATTCTCTGAAAAATATAATGATGCTGGGAAAGATGGGAGGTCGCAGAAAAAGAGGAAGACCAAATATGAGATACACTAACTTCCTAAATGAAGCCACAGACTTAAATCTTCAGATGCTAAGCAGAGCTATTGAGGACAGTGCATTCTGGAGATCACATATTCTTAGAGCCACCATACGTCAGAGGCAACTTGATGGCTCATAACAACAATAACAAGTGATTATTCACTTTTCATCAATTGAGTCCATGAATGTGTTGTGCCTGGCATTACCCCTAGGATATAGGCTGAGAGCAACACACAAGGTTGTATATAGGAGGTATTCTGTCATTAGGTCAACATAATAATAGCCATTCCATTCACATATCATATCTCTGGGGAAATGCCTGAAGAAGGTATTCAGTAAAAGATTTATCAGCCTGGCTGTTTGGTAAGGAAAGAGGTGCTGATTAAGGAGTTTAAAAGGTAAGGAGAAACGCCTTAAAGTAGACCCAAAGGTGAACAGGGAGCCAGCAAAATTATTTCTGAAATAGCATGATTTGATTATTGGCAGAAATAATCAAAATTCTGGCAGTTTTATTCTGCATCATCAAAGCTTTTGAGTTGTCCTCCAGGGCAGCCTTATGTATAATGGACTGCAATAATCCAGCCAGGAGGGTTGGCTACTGCTGTCCAAGATGAGGCTGCAGCTGCTGAACCAATTTAATCTGGTAAAAAACCTTCTGTTGTACCAAGGCCACCTGGGCCTGAAGTGAAAAAAAGCTGGGTCTAAGCTTGTAATCCTGAAAGTGCACCTGCTCTTGCAAGAAAGAGGGCAACACCATACAAAATATGAGAACCATCAATCTCCTGAATGGATTTAGAAAGGCTCTTGTCATGATGAGCATTTATCACAATCCAACCTTGGAAAACCAGTCAGTATTATTATGCTGGCCTTGAAGATGGAAAGATGATGTGTGTTCTTAAATTTGAAGATATTTATGTCCTGCCTAAGACTACTAGGTGAATTTGTGGTTCAATGAATTTTGAAGTCAGGACTGTGTAGTTCGGCGACAGCTTCTAGCACTGCTTCTGTCTTCATCAATGGCTAGCCAAATGCGTCAGGAAAGTCTATATGATGAGCATGTAGGAGCAACATCCTTTCCTGGATGGCTCCAAAGAAATGTACAGTATCCAGACTCTTATATTTATCAGGTAATAACAATATGCATCAACAAGTCAATTCCAAATCACAGTGACCTGATCCCTGGGATTTCTTGGTAAGAGGTACTCAGAAGAGGTTTTCCATTCCCTTCTTCAGGGGCCATCCTGGACTGTGCAGCTTGCCCAGGGTTATATAGACTTCCTCTTCTCTCAAGAGGCACAGAGTGAAATTAAACTCCCAGGCTCGTATTCTGCAGCCTGGAGTCCACGTCTCTGAATGATCAGGTAGAAATCATAGTGAACAGTAATGAAACATTTGGAACAAGCAAGGCAATATTGGTACCCTTGGGTGCCACATTTCCTTGGGAATAATCAGGGAGAGGTATATTCTTATTTATTTATTTATTTATTTATTTATTTATTTATTTATTTATTTATTTATTTATCTTGTATCCCGCCCATCTTCCCACTGGGAACTCTGAGGGGCTTACAACAATAAAAACAGGTAATAAAAACACAAACAGAAGGGCAAAACCAGGCATAGTTAATGCAGGGGGGCAAGATGGCGGCAAGACCCATGCATAATAAAGCAAGGTGGGGAAAGAACCTAACTAACTAAAAAGGTCGCCAAACGCCTCCCTGAAGAGGTGGGTCTTCAAGGCCTTCTTGAAGGCAGGCAAGGACTCTGTCAGGCGCAGCTCACTGGGGAGATGATTCCAAAGCATGGGGCCCACCACAGAGAAGGTGCGGTCTCGCGTACGCGATTTCCGCGCCTCTCTGGGTGTGGCCACCCTCAGTGAGTGCACCTGCGCCAGTCTCGTGGGTTTGGACCCGGTTGACCTCATGTTGTCTTTCTCTCTTCTGTGATTCCTAGTTCTTTTGTATCCCAAGGAGAACAATACTATAGATAAAGAGAAAAAGACCCCATAGGACATAATACTAGGTGCAAATGAATATACTTTATTATCCGTTAGTTGCAGAGCTAATAACTGGGGTTCCATTCACACATTGCACCTATTCATTCCATTCATACTCACCAAAAGAGACAAGAGAAAAGCTCCAATGGCCCGGGTTCTCTTTTTGTATCCTTCATGGGCAGCTTCTCAGCTGAGCATGTTCACTGAGTATTTCTTTGTACTTTCCCGGATTCACACCCCCCTATCACCCATTCTCTCAGTCACATTCTTGTACAGTATGTCGTTCATCACTCACAGACCGGTATATGAAACATGAAATGCATTAACTTGTCTTCCATCAGTGATCTTATCATTGGGAGGACACTTGTACCAGGATTTTCCTTCTCCACACTCTTAACCTTGCTAGTTCGTCAAGATGCTAAAACATAGTTTGAGTGGTCATACTTCAAAAGTTGAGCTTAGTTAGGTTCCCAAAGTCCCATCAATCCTGTGTTCTGTTTGTCTCTGTATTTTGTTCTCTCTCTCTCTCTCTCTCTCTCTCTCTCTCTCTCTCTCTGGTTCTTCAAGCCAAACATACACACACCTTATACACCTTTCAGCCTTTCCTTCTTTGATTATCTTAACACCCAAGGAGGCTCATAAGGGGAGACGTGGTCTTTGAAATAGCTTGTAACAGAGGGGTTATTTGATCCCACTGACCAGCCCCAATTAGCAATCTGGCTGTCCCATTGGTACCTGCTGAAGTTTCTGGATCTACTTGCTAGAAACGGCCCCATGTATAGCATATCACAGTAATCAAGACACTGCACACTGTAATAAAAATTGTAAACCGCCCAGAGACCACTTGTAGTGGTATGGGGCGGTATATAAGCAGAACACTTTGCTTTTGCTTTGCTTTAAAGTATCACTGTGACCAGATCAGACGTCTCTGGGAACAGGTACTGCTGGAAGGCTAGTTTTAATTATGCAAATGCACTTCTGGCCACTGCTGAAACCTGGGCATCGAGGCCCTGAGATAAATCCAGAAGCAACCCTCAGCTTCACACCTGTCTTTTCAAAGAGTACAACCCCATCCAGCACAGACGGCATCCCTATTCTTTGATCTGCCTTTCAAATGACCAGGAGCACCTGTCTTATCTTATCTGGATTAAGCTTCAGTTTATTTACCCTCACCAGGCACTGATGCCAGGCACTGATCTAGAGCTCAAACAGCTTCCTCAGATGGAAAGGAGAGATAGAGATAAGTATCATATGTATACTGGTGACGGAGTGAAATCCAAAACTCTGGATTATATCTCCCAGCAGTTTCATGTAGATGCTAAATAACATAGGAAACAAAGCATCTAGATTAGAGATGGACATGAACCATTTTGTCCCAGCTCATGCTGGTGTGTAAAGGCAGCAGCATCGGTGCTGCTACTCCCTTCTCCTGCCTCCTCAGCTGATCAGCCCCTCACCTGATCTCCTAGTCATGAGCAACAGCACAAACTTCTTTGCCTCTCTCTTTTGTCTGAATGGGAGATCAGCCAAGAAGGCAGGGCAGAGAAGCCTGAGCTATTGCAGGGACTGGAAGATCAGTTGAGAAGGTGCAGAGAGCTAGCACCCTGAGCCCAAGGAGAGGCTGATTGAAGCAGAGGAGGCAGGGGAGGGGAGCGGCACCACCTGTGTTGCTGTCTTTACAAATCGCGATGGACCAGTTCACACCCATCTCTAATCTTCCTCTAGCGATCTAGCCATCTCCAGATATGCTAACCAAAGTCATGTTCCTAACAAATTTCTGCATGCCAGTAAACTCATTGGACACATCATTATGCAGTTCCATAGATGAAGCAGCATGTTTTAACTACTGGGCAAAATTATGTTGTATAAATTTGCAATTGGTATAACCTAAATTAGGCACCAAATTTTTTAATTTACACAAATAAAAAAGTTTTCTATTTCTATTTATGGCACTTTAGATCCTGAGGCTCCCTGTGGCTTTCCACTCCGCACTACCCGCCATGGCAGGTGCAAGGAGGAAACCTATAGGAGTCATGGAACAACAAATAGTCTTTAGAACAGTAAAGAAATTCCCTTCCCCTGGATCACTCCTGCTAGAATTGGGAGAGCTCATGAAAATCTGAGACCTTTTTGCCCTGTTAAACCTTCCCTCACCCTCTGTCTGGTGGCTCCCAATGGCTTTCCCAGGGCAGAGGTTCACTATAGGGCAGTGGTGGCGAACATTCGGCACTCCTTTTGGGCCACAACTGCCACAGTCCTTTGTCATTCACAATACAGGCTTGGAATTCTGGGAGTTGTGGTTGAAAACATCTGGAGTGGTCTAGGGAGTCTCTGATTCTATAATGGGGAGGGAGAACTGGAAGCTTTTTGTTAGTGTAAATTAAAGTTTTCCAGCACTAAGTCAGGGGTGCAAAAATACAGCATTTTGCAGAAATTTGCCCTTATATGGCCACAGGTTGGCAAAGTTACTTTGTTGGACTCCTGTCTGACATGTTCAATCCCCCCATGGGGAGTCTGGAAGTATGGGACCAAAACAGTAACTTCCCCAAGGTCTGTACAATCCCTTTCCAGTCTTATATGTAACCGATTAATCACTCATGATCCTGAAAGCTTAGAAATGAATGCAGCTGAAGAACTTCTAATGCTTTAATAAAGCAAAGAGAATACCATGCAGGGCAATGTGCATTGCCAGATGAACCGAGAGAAACTGAGTACTTTAATAAACTCCATGGAAGGTTAGGGATGGGGAGAGACAATCTGATTTGCTTTGCAAGCTCTGCACTTTTCCACTTGGTTTTTAATGAGCATCCCCTGGGTTCACAGATTAGGTTTCATAAAGTTAGGGAAGGGGGGTTGAAAAGGCAGGTGTGAGCATACACTTTCATAGCGCAAAGAGATTCACAATAACAAGACCTTGATCCCTGATGTACATTATGCAGACAAAAGATACCTAGAGATTTTGAAATGCCCTTCATCCTGTAGTCAGAACAATGTTCGCTGCACGTTGCACAGAAGTTTAAATGCCTACCAGATGGAATCTGCAAAGGGCTTGTGAAGAGCCACTCACAGCAGCTTAGCACATGCCAGAAAGAATTAAATGTGGTTTATATTATGATAAAATATACCACACTGCAATTTCTCGTGAAGTTTCATAACAATCAAGGCACTCAAGGTTCAGAAGAGAGTCAAGATTAAAGATGAGTTAGATGGATAACATGAAGGTCATACGGACTGGGACACAATCCAACCAGAATCCCCCAGATATCCGTGTCATTAGCTGGTGGGTTAAAGGTATTGTGGTCATAAAGCAAGCAAACAAACCACAACAATAACAACAACTTTTACAAGCTCTGGTATCATATCCAATGGTTTTGAATTTCATCCAAAGTAGCATTCAGAGCAAATTTGGAAGTTTATTGCAATGTCTAATTTTGGAGGGAGACAAGCTTTTCACAGTATTACTGCTGTGTTAACATGTCATACATAATCACTTTGACATGGTCATTGTGTAATCAAACTGTGATGGTTGCTTTGCAGGTGAAAATATCCAGAGCTTGCCATTTAAGTGAACATAGTTTCTTTTAGTGCACGAAGGGGTGTTCTAGGCTTCACAACTGGTCTGTCACCACAGAATCCACAAGGATAGGCACTTAGGGCCATTTCCAACCTAAGGGGGGGACTGATTCTAAAATTATGAAGGTGACCTACCAGCTTCTTAATGAGCTGTTATCAACCTATGGAAACAGGTCATTATGCTCTTTTACAGTGGTACCCAACCTTGAGTAACCCAGGTGTTCTCGGACAGCAACTCCCAGAAGCCACATCCAACACAGCTGGAAGTGAAAGCTCTTGGGAATTACTGCTGTATTATACTGAGATGGCATGTCGTTTGATGGTACATCCAAAGTACAGTCATTCTTTGAACAGTGATTCTAGTGACTAATTCTAGTGAGAGTCCAGGACTGATTTAATCTAGAAACCATATTTTTTTCCAGGTAGTCTATGGTATCTGTAAAAATCTCTTGCAACATCCACATATCAAATGAGTCATTTTCCTTTTTTAAAAAAATATTTTTATTGTCATTAAAAGACAAAAAAGAAAGAAACAAACATAGAAAGGAAAAACATGGGGGAAAAGAAAAAAGAGTAAAAACATAAAAACCAATTCTGCTATTTGAAAAAATATTTTAGGTAGTATCCTTCTTTTACTCTTTCCTTTATGATCTTTTTTTATAATATTTTGACTCATCCACAATTGCATTAAAATCACCAATTAAGCAGATATTTTCGTAATTTTTCTCTATCAGAAGATTATGTAGTTCTTCATATAACTTTCCTTGTTTGTCATTTGGAGCATATATAGCCACTAACAATGTTATTTGGTTATTAATTTCTGTTTCAACCAATAAGATTCTTCCATATTGATCTGTGTGAAGGAGTTTTGATTCTTTTGGCGTTTTCAAATAAATCGCTATTCCCCTTTTCTTTTGGTTTAAGACAGATGCGTAAAAAGTTTTCCTAATTTAGGGATTTCTAAAAGCTTATGAGAGCCATTTTCCTGACAGCTTTCTTCACTGTCCAACTTTCTGTTTAAGAGTACATCCACCACAAAAAGTCACAGCAGGACAGCAGCTGTGCATAGAATCTTCTAAGAGGCAAACTAAGTCAACTAAAGTAAACTTCTGAAATTATTTGTATACATTAAACATTATATTCTAGACCCTTCCACATGTTCTACCAATCAGGCATCTAATTCCATCAAATATACAAGATGATCAGCACTTATTCACCATCAGCTGAAGTCATATCCCAATTAGTACAGTGTGAGGAAACTGGCTTGGCTTTGAAGGCCTCCTAAGAAATAAACTACAGGTGTTATTCCCCCTCATTGTTACCAAGCAAACACTGACCATTATTTTCCAATGCAAACACAGAGAAGCCTGATATTTCAGAATGAACCCCATGTTTCATGTCCTCCAATTTCTCAGTTTCTTCACATAACAAATGAATGATATTTATCCCAACAATCTTCACTCCTCCTTCATCTTCCTGTAGAAGTCTTGTAGGAAAAGAAAAGTGTGTTAGGGAATCCTAAATGTAGTAAGAAAGAGGAAGAATTAATGTAAGAAGGACTGGCTCAAGTGAAAGAAGCTATGACTGTTAGGTTGCAAGAACTGAACAGGGGTGTTAATAAGATCTTTTGGAGGCTATTAATTCATAGGGGGCCCATAAGCCAGAAACAACTTGATAGTCTGTAGCAATGTGATAGTCTGTAGATTCCCTTTTGCTTTGGGGAAGCCTTTGCAAACCTTGGGATGTGGAGAAGAGGGAGTCATTAACTGTCACAAGTCACTACTGAATCACCTTCAAAGAATATCCTGAATATTCCACCTGTTTTATTTCTCTCTGTCTCATGTTGCATGGCAAGCTGTTCACCTGTTTGTTTTGTAAGTTGAAAAAGGAGAAAGAAAAATGAAACATGAGAAAACACATACAATTGTGATTATATTGAAAATATTTTTTAAAAAATGTGTTTAGCTCTTAATGGGCTGCACATTCTATAAATGATCTGGTTGCTATAGAAACTACTTCAAAAACCAGTTTTGTTGGTGCAGTAACAACTTTGCACCTGTACACCAGTATTTCTTTCTGTAGTTTATGGTTATGTTTCTCAGCCAAGGAGCTCTGTGCATGTAAAGGACAAAAGAACACGATCTAGGAAAAAAAAAAGATAAAACCTCCTTTTAGCTAGATTTTCCTGATAGCATCTTAATCACAGCCTGTCTTTATTTTGTTCTGTGATTAAACATGTGTAATTAAATTGGAAAGATTTGGCTGGGTTTTCTAGCTTAACAAGCTTCCTTGAAGTAAATAAATTTTCTTTTCAAAAAAATTAATTGGCACCAGAATGGTTGTTTGTTTAGGGCATAGAAGGGATGCATCTGTCACATTTTTTTTTCTTTGTCAGGATGGACAATTTCCTAGTGTGGGTGTTCCACTTAAGAAGTAGTTCAGGGGTCAAGCTGCTGCCACCATAATTAATTAAGTCATTTCTGGCAATGCTATGGTGAGTCTATGGTACAGAAGGTTGCCAGAGCTCATTTCCCTAGTCATGAAGGCTGGTAGAACACATCATCTCTTTTTCTGAAGGAAAATATGATAACATTGCACTTTGGATGCCACAGTCAAGTTTTGGTGGCACATTGCTGGTGGTGATGAGAGCAGCTGCAGAAGTCCTGTCAGTGATAAATGGAGAAGGGAGTGCCAGAGACACTTTGGGCATTTGTATGATATATTTCTAAACAACGTTCTGTGTCACTGAGTCCCAAAGACATCAGGAGAAGTATGTTAGCAGATGCCCAAGTCCAATTGGGTCATGAGGCAAACAAGAAGATTGGGAGACACCATTAGAGGGCTCACCTGATGTGTGATTATTTTCCCTAAGTTCACATTCCACTCGAGTAGTCAACACATGACATTAAAAACAGAGCATCTTATTTTAATTTTTGTCAATGCAGTTGTGTAGGAAAAGGTTAAGAGATTTTGACTCCAGGAGGTTTTTCAAAGCAAGGGCCCAAAGCTGGAGTACCTGAGTGAATAACTTTTGGGCTAGAGGGCTGTGTTATATTTATTATAAATGAATGAATGAATGAATGAATGAATGAATGAATGAATGAATGAATGAATGAATAATGCTCCTTTCTTTGGCATGAAAATTAGGAAGTTTTATATTTTATTAGTGTTTTGGACACAAAAGTACAGTATAATAAAAAAAACTAGGAATGTTATTGTAGCCCAGGATGAGTTCTTGCTTTGCATCTCCATTCAAAATTGCCATTTAAATGAGAACACTGCTTTGCAATTTTTTTCTATTTCTCATTAAAAGATAAAGAATTCAGGTCACCAGGCTGACCATATTTTGTTAAAGATGTGAAGTAAACAACACTCAGTTCTATAGACCTTATTCATTGCTAATTATTCATGCAATGATAGTGATCTTAATACATCAGGCATCTTGGCAAGAACATCCTCTCTCTCTCTCTCTCTCTCTCTCTCTCTCTCTCTCTGTGTGTGTGTGTGTGTGTGTGTGTGTGTGTGTGTGTGTGTGTGTGAAGTGCACATATTATTGTCAGAGAAGGTAATAAACCCCCTTTCTCCCTAAGCCCAGTACAGATAAAGTACTATGCACCTAAAGAGAAACAGTTCCCATCCCACACATCCCTTCCTTTCCTCTGTCACCAATCCTGAATGATCATCCCACCCACCCTTGGTTGAAGAGTGATTGGACAAAGTTTGCTCTTGTTTCCAAGACTTCTCTTCCCCCAAATTTCCTCCAGTTCCTTTGTCTCTCCCCACCATCTTTGCTTTAAATAAAAAAGATATTTGTCTGAATCTTGGCTGCCTTAATAGTATGATTTGAATTTCAGAACCAGACATCAAACAGTGCTGTTTTCTCTTCTAATTGGCTCTGCTTATAACTCTACTCAGCAGTCTCCCCAAGGGAACAGTTAGCTTTTCAACACCTGCCTAATATCCAGAATCTAAAAATGGTTTTCTCTGATGCAACCAAAGGCAAACCAGTCATACAATGATATTCCCCTATACATTAGTTCAAAGCAATCTTGTCCACCTTGGGACGCTTCAGATATGTTGCTCTGTACATCAACACATCTGAGGGTGAGGACAATAGGGATCAAGAGTTCAACATGTTTGGACAGCTTGAGTTCATAGAGAGTTCATTTACAGGCATGGTAAAAAAATGCCACTGGATGGCCTTGAGCAATAGGAATAGGAATCTTTATTGTCATTGCCCCCTTTCAGGAACAACGAAATTTTGTGGTTGCTACAGTATATTTAACTCATTTAAAACATTTCACATAGATTTAAAAACAGGCACAACACATAAGCAATGCTTATGAGTAGAGATGGGAATGAAATGAAAAATGAATAATATTTTCTAATGTATTTAGCTTATTTGTCAAAATAAGCTTATTTAGCAATTTGTATTCCTCATAAATAAATTCCCCTGACAAATAGGAATTGATTAATTTTAATGATTTTTGATTCATTAATTTGTTGGCCTGTAACAATTTCCCCCAAACCTAGAGATATCAAAATTGGAGAAAAGTCTCCCATGACTCTTCTCAACAATTTCACCAAGTTCAGTGGAGATTGGAGTTTTGATGTCTGAGTTATGTACCTCAAATAGATCAACACCCCCTCCCAGGGAAGTTCTCCCCAGGGACCTAAAGACTCCAAACTCACAGGGAAGCTTCCTCTATACAATTCCTTCAAATTTATTGAAGACTGGGTTTCTCCGCATTGTTGTTAAAGAGCACTTTCCTAGGGGGCCCACTTTATGGATGTATAACTTATATGATTAAAAACCAGCATTTGCCAAACTTAGAGAGATTGTAGAGGAGAGTGTGGAGATGCCTCTTTGAAAGTTTGGTATATCTATCTTCCTGGGGGGGTGTACTTTGGGGGGGGGCTTTTTGGTGGTGCATAGCTCAGATATATGAACTGCAACCTTCACCAAACTTACAGAGTTTGTAGAGGAGTAAGAGAGGAAGGATCCCTGCGAAATTGGGGTCTCTAAATTTCATGGGGGTGGAGGGATTTTATAGCATTTTGAACGAAAGAATCAATTTGTTTATTCATCACTGGAAATTTGTCAGTTGTTAAGAACATAAGAAGACCCCAGCTGGATCGGACGGAGGACCCATCTAGTCCAGCTTTCTATAACCCACTGTGACCCCTCCAGATGCCTCTGGGACCATATGAGACAACTAAATACTTGTCCCCTGATACTACTCCTCTGTGTCTGGCATTTTGTGGTAGCCTCCTTTTAATTCTGGAGATAACATGCATCCTCATCAACAATTGTAACCTGTGATGGACTCTTCATCCAGAAATCTGTCCAATCCCCCTTTTAAGGCATCTAGAACAAGTGCCATCTCCACATCCTGTGGCAAGGAGTCCCATAAACTAACAGACAATGGATAAAGAAATATCTTTATTCATTCATCAATTCATCAGACCCAAGGTATCATGAATCATGATGAATGACCATTTTTATGCATCCCCATCTCTATTGATGACTTTATGGACAGAAGACTTTGCTGTAGCTTTGATCAAGGCATGAAAACAAAGGATTTGATGCTGAAATCCAATTTGACTTCATTTAAATGTAAATGAAATTGGACTCCTGGTGTCTGAAGCATATTTACCACTGACTAAAGCAGGATATTTTGAGTCTATTTTGAATGGAAACAAATGAATTCACATTTTCTGGACCAATATGTGTTATCAGAAAATAATTATCTTTCAAACTGCCCATCTCTCCAAATATTAGAATACAGCTCTCTATTTAAAATTTCACACTAAAATATGTCTGTTAAGAAAAGGCACGTGTAGTTACTTATACAGTATTACAAAGGGCAGTGCACAAAGCTTTTTTGGCAAGGTGTACACAAACAGTATAATAGGGTAAGTTATATGTAACAACTAGAGGTGGGCACGAAACAGAAAACTGATGGTTGAGTTCGTTCTGTTTTGTCCCCCCCCCGCAGTAAAATGAGTACCCAGCTTGTGTGTGTGTGTGTGTGTGTGTGTGTGTGTGTGTGTGTGTAGAATGCATAATTAAATTGTAAACTGCCCAGAGACTGCTTGAAGCACTATGGGGCAGTATAAAAGCAAAACACTTTGCTTTTGTTTTACTGATATTCTCACTTTTCTACTGCTAGGATCTTACTGTTCCACTTTTGCTGTGGATTATGACAGTCATCCCCACCTCCACCAGACACTAAAATACTGGACATATTTTTGTTCCCATTTTCAACATCTGCATGTTTTTCACATTTTTGCATGTATGCATCCATTGATAAAAGCATATTTTTAAAATAAACATAATCCCCACACACATTTCTGAAGTGTATGCATCTTTTTAAATTTCTATTCATTCATTTTGTGATTTGATTTTGCAAATGGCATTACAGACTCAGAAATGAATGGATTTCCAATCACATCTTTATTTAGGTCCATGTCTGGTCCAAGTTGCAAACTGCAAAATTTGAGATTAAAACTGAAATTCAATAAATGTCTCTCTGTCTCTACTGAATACAGGCAAAACTGACATGATTGAATACAGAATGATCTGTCTCACTCCTAGTCCAACAATACAATGCTGTTTTGAACTGAGCAGATGGTGAACCTTTTCTCTCTGCAATAGAAAGAAGTGGTTGGGAAAATGTAAATCATGGCCCATGGGAATGAAGGAGATATGAATAAGCTTCGGTAAACTGATCTTCCCAAATGATCAATAAAGTTATTTTCAAAATATGTGACAAGAAGGCTGGTTTTGCTCTTCTGACTCTTTTGCTCAAGGACTTTTGTGCATTGGTTCCCATCCAACACATTACATACATGCCAGCAATGGCTCTGCTAATGTGGCTTATCAGAGGCGTAGCTAGGGTTTCCTGCGCCCAGGATCAAAGTCAGTTTTTGTGCCCCCAAGGGATAGGGGGCTAAGATGCCACTTAGATGGCAGCAGTGGTGGCCAGGGAGCCTTCCACACCAGCCCTGACAGGTCACCTACAACATGCCTTCCCGTGACTCATGGGCGGGGAGCTGTTTCGTACCCAGTTTGGTGCCCCCAGATGCTGCACCCAGGGACTGAATTCCCCCCTCCCCCCATAGCTATGCCACTGCCTATTATGAAAACTATAATTATGAAAACAACGTTGTTGTTTGTTTTTAACTGTAAACCGCCCAGAGTTCTGCTTCGGAAGATGGGCAGTATACAAATGTAATAAATAAATAAATAAATAAATAAATAAATAAATAAATAAATAAATAAATAAATAAAGCAAGTTACTCTGAGGCTGAAGAAAACTACCCTCAATTGAGCAATGACAGGAGCATGATCTAGGAGTCTCTGCATCACAGTGGATGTCTTTAGTACATCTTAAAATTCATTCAGCTCAGTGGTTTATGCATCAGTCTGTGGGGGAGTTTGGTTCCTCACTGTGCTTCTTTGGTTGGGCTTGTTGATCTTTAGGATCCCTTCCATCTCCATAGTTCTAAGGTAGTAATAGTGGTATGATGTTGATCTGTCTAAAATCACTTGCCAAGTACTGCATGAGATGTAGATCAAATGGGTGGGAGTGTAGAAGCCACACCAGCGGTTTCTGTGAAGGCCTCCTTTGTGAAATTCCAGCTCTTTTAAAAAGGATACACAGTCAGTCCCTGCTGTTGGATCAGCCTGAAGTTTTGCATTAACAGCAGCCATTTACATGACTTTTCCCCTCTGGCTGGATCAAAGTGGTTCTGTTTTGCAGTTATGCAAGACAAAGAGAGACCAACTGTCTTGCCAATAGTTCCTACATAACAAAGAGCAGTGATGACAAACCTTTTAGAGATCAAGTCCTCAAACTGCTATTCAAAACCCACTAATTTTTGGCAAGGTGCCAATATAGCAATTTAACCTGAATACAGTTGGCTGTGAAGGGGCGATGTCGGGTGCTCACAGAAAGGGCTCTGTGCCACCTTAGGCACCCATGCCCATGAATCATACAGAAAGGGCTGCATTTCTTTGGGAAGAGACTGAATTCAGTGGTAGAATGCACCCAGAAGTTCCTGGGTTCGGACATCTGTGTCTTCAAGAAAGGTTCAGAAAAGCTCACTAGCAAAATTCCCACTTTTTAAAAAGGCCACATATGTAGAAAAGACTTTCAACTGAAAACAAGATCCTATCACCAAATCCTCTTAGACAGCCTCCTATGTTTCCTTTATTCTATACAAGTACACAGCCACAGGATAAATACCTATATGTCATTCTTCTGATTTTTGAACTACATTTCCCATCAGCATACCAAATAAAAAGGATAATGGGCACTGAATTCCAAATAAATATGAGGACAGAGTGAAAAACGGATCATGTTTTCTGATGAATTTGGGCAATGCACCAAAATTTGTTCATTCGTATTCACACACACACCCAGAAAAGTCCCCCAATGAATATGAATTGATGAGTTTCTAGCATTTTTGATCTATTAATTTATTGGGCTATAAAATGCATGCACAACCCAAGGCAACTAGAGACACCATATGTGCAAGGAGGCTTCCCATAACTCTCCACTACAAACCCTTCGTTTCTGGCAAAGACTGGGCTAAAAGTGCTAAAGGGCACTTTCTGGGCTGGTACTTTCCTGGGCGGTGCATAACTCAGAAGCATCACCTGTCTCTCCTCCACGATCCAACCACGCTTGCTGGAAACTGAATTTTTGATGTTTTAGTTATGCTGTATACCCTGAAAGAATGTCCCCAGGAAAATTGTCTCCAGGCACCAAGAAAATCCAAGGTTGCGGAGAAGCTTCCTCTGAATCTCCTCTACCATCCTTTCATGTTTGGTGAATTGGGCTTCCACTTTGGGATGTATGATTCAGATGTTTGAAACCAAATCTTCACCAAAACTTAGAAAGATTGTAAAAGAGAGTTTGGAGAAGGTTCTCTGCATATTTGGTGTCTCTAGGTGCGTAGGGGAAACTTTGCTAGGGATCCCTCTTTGGGGGTAAATACCTCAAAGTTCTGAACCTCAGGATTCATCAGACTTTCAGGGCTTGTAGAGGAGAGGTAGAGGAATCATCCCTGAATATTTGGGGCCTCTAGATGCTGGGGGTGAGGGCTTTTATAGCATTTTCAAGGGGAGATTAATCAGTTCATCAATTCATCACAGGAAATTCGTCAGTTCATCAATTCTTTGATCCTGACAAATCACAAATCAAGACAAACCACATTTTTAATTCATTCCTATCTCTAATTCCAAAACATCTGGATGGTAGGTGGTTGCAGAAGGCCACAATAGATGGTGCTGGAACAAACTTGGGGGCTCATTATAAATCTCCTTACATTCCTACGAATGGTAGCATTGTTCCTTCTGTTATAAAAATACTGGCCATTATGGCTTTCATTGAGGGAAGGAGCGAATACTGCTCCCCAGAAATGATTGCTCTGGAACTCTGGTGATTTCTAAACAACAGGTGCTGGGAGAGATTCTCGGGTTATTAACCTTTTTTCACAGCAGACAGAAAGGATGAGCTTGGGACCTGAGAGCATGTCAGGACACTGTGCTACATGACATTCTGAGATCATTACGTTTTCATATGAGCATTAAACATTAACCAATAAACCAGGAGGTAAATGGTGAAGAATGAAGAAAGCTGTCATTGTTTTGCTTTTTCAAATTCAAATAGAATCCCCTGACGGGATGTTTTCATTCTGAAATGGTTTAATTTAGAGGCTCTTGGTAGCCACAACTATTGTGAAATACCAAATGCTAATGAGATCATAAGCCTTTAACTAGCTGGACTGAAATGTCAAAAAATTATAATAGTGATAATAAAATAAAGGTTATTTAATTATCAAGGCAAGAACTCTTCCTTCTGCTTAGGAAAAACTTGTTTCAAATCCTGTCTAGATAGCATAGATACTGTTTAGACACAGAATCCATGTTCAGGGGTTGGTATTAAATCAGAATTTGAAACATTACTTTTTGGGACTGCAGCACCCAGAATGTCTTGGAAAGCATAATCAGTGGGCATGCTGACTAAAGAATTCTGGGATATGTAGTGGTTTTCCAAGCACTTGCATTAAACTGAATCTTTGGTTGTGCGGATTCAAAACAAATTTTCCCTCAGTGGTCTGAGTGAACAGTCTTACAAAGCAGTGCAATGGAAATCACATTGCTTCCAATGGGACCAGGACATAAATCCCATGGCCTCTTCCACTGGTGCTGCATTTGCAGGGCTCCCACCATCACCTCTGACCTGGCACAACAGGGCTGCTCATACTGTAATTACACAGTTGCTTGCTGTGTTTTTATAACAGGATAAACAAAATGGCAATGTAGATCTGACCTTTTTTACTATGGTTCTCCCAGGTGGTGAATGTTTCCATATTTAAAATTCAGCTTGGAGAAGTTGCATGTCATTCTGTGGATTATATGAGTTGGAATCCAACAAAGTATTTATTCCCCCAACGTAGCATTTCCTGATTTTACAGCTGCAGTATAACAATCTGTGCTTCCAGAGAAGTCGTGCCCACTCTAGAAAACCACCCTCTCTTTCAGCCACCTTACTACACTCATACATAGGGTGAAGGCAGTGTTGGTGAATCTATGGCATGAGTGGGCATGTGACATCACCCCCTCCCGGCCATGGCACTTCCCCCTCCACTTGGAGAATGCCACTCTACTCCATGCAGAGAGCCGGGCGAGGGGGAGGCAGTGGCTTGTGGGCTCATACGTAGCCCCAGTCTACTCTCCAGCCACACCACTCTGGACATCCCAAAAGAGGCATGGCTGGAGGTTAAACTGGGGCTACAAAGGAGCCCACACACCACTGTCCCCTTTGCCCAACTCTCTGCACAGAACCATTTCGAGACTGCCCAAACAGCCCTGTGCAGAAAGCCAGGCAAAGTGGAGCCAGCAGTTTGTAGGCTCCTTTGTAGCCCCAATTTACTCTCCAGTCACACCACACAAAAGCAGCATGACTAGAAAGTAAACTGGGACTAAATAAGCCTGCAAGCTGCCACCACTCCCTCCTGGATTTTCCAGTGGTGTAGCACCCCATCTGCCTCTCTGCTCAGGGCAGAGAGGTGGATGGGGTGCTACTCTTCAGGAAAGCAAGGGTTGAAAAGCAGGTTTTTTTAATTTCCCACGGCCACAGTGAGGGTCCTGTGGCCACAGGAAATTCAAAAACCTGCTCTTCGATCCTCGCTTTCCCAAAGAGTAGCATCCAAAGCATTTGTAATCCAGGGTACAGCTGTATTTGGGTTACATTGCCGAATTGGCACTTTGCGAAAAATAAGTGAGTTCTGAATGGCAGTTCGGACACTCGGTCTCTAAAAGATTTGCCATCACTGGTTTAGGGTGTCTCTTCTCCTTCTGAGCACAAGTATGGCTTCAACTGTTTATGGTACTATATAAGCATTGGCTAGGTAGCTAGCCAGCCTCTTAGCCAATTCTCGCTTGATAAGTTGTGAATCACCACCGCTGTCGCTGTCCAGGAAGGATTTGCCTAAAAGCATTTGAGCTTATAGCACTTTTCAAATGATCTCTTCAGTTTTTTAGCAGGATTTGAGGACATGAGAAATTGTGCCAAGTTTCTTCAAGGATGTGACAGTCATAAACAGTTCTTTGTGGGCAGGCTCAGTATTAGCAATGACAGAAGAATGATGTGTTGTTTTCTTCTCCTTCTTTGAGTTTTGTTTTGTTTATTCTATATTTCACTGACAACTTGGCTATTTGTCTGCCTGAGGAAAATGCTAAGATGGGGTTACTGATGCATATGTTCGTGGAGGCACAGCAGTTGCATTTTATTGCAACCCTGGCACAAGGTTGAAAAACTGCTGGTGTCCTTCTACCATAGTTAAATAGAGAGTATTCTAACTTACTGCCTCTGTGTTTGGTATGTGAGTTACACAGTGGCAGACAGAAAGGTGTAGTACCACGAACAG
This sequence comes from Phrynocephalus versicolor, assembly GCA_023846285.1. Lineage (NCBI taxonomy): Eukaryota > Metazoa > Chordata > Lepidosauria > Squamata > Agamidae > Phrynocephalus > Phrynocephalus versicolor. Next base: position 37,511,807 of record JAHTLZ010003542.1, read on the forward strand.
CACCTAACTTCATTGTACATGTTGCATATGTGTACAATGACAATACATTGCTAATAAAAAACCTAATATATTAAGAAATGTATGGCAGACCACAGGGCATCTACAGCTTTTTCTTTCCTGCATCTGACTGCCACTCTTACAGCGTGCCTACTGAAAACAGGCAATGTTGCAATGTTGTGCTTGCTTATATCTCCTGAGCTGAGCTATGCGTGACCCAAGTGACATTTGTCGGAGCTGGTGTCTTGGGCTGCTTTTCTTTCTGCTTCCTCACTTAGAAGCCTTTCTAACTGTGCTTTGTATGGAGGGCATATACATTTCTTCCCAACATTTAACCATACTGGAGGGCAACCAGGATAGTTAAAGGTCTGGAAGAAATGTTCAACAGTGGAATAAGGTGCCACGGGGGGGGGGGGGGGAGGGTCCTTCTTTGGAGGTTTTAAGCAAAGGCTGGATGGCCATCTGTCAGGAATACTTTGATGTGGGTTCCTGCTTGGCAGGGGGTTTGACTGAAAGGCCCCTGAGGTCTCTCCCAACAATATGATTCTATGATTCTATGTTGAGAGATGTTATCATGATAGGGGAAAATGGTGGCTGGGAGGGGAGATAGGTTGAGGTGAGGGAGCTACCAAACTCCTGCCACCATCACCTTACAGCTTTTGCTACCTGAGGCAGCTGCTTCAGTTTTCTTTACCAGGGACCTAAAATACTCACTGGGGCTACTCAGAGGGTTTTTGTGTGTGTCATATTGCTGACATGATGCTGGGAAAGGTTTTGCCTTCTCAAGTGAAAACCTAAAGAGAATCTTTCTCACTGGCTTTAAAGATTCCGAAACTGAATAATTTCACTAAGGATTGAAAAGCTATATATCATTCGTATATTATATAAGGCTATAATTACAGGACTGTTCTGCCGGACTATAATTGCAGCAGGGGATTTCAGTGACATAATGACACAAGAATGAATCTCATGAAGCTGTTATTTAAAGTATTTATTATTTTCTAAATACCACCAAAGCAGGATTTTTCACAATGACATTGGGGTGGATTTTTAAAATGTAGATTTGTATATTAGTGCATCTAGAACAGACGGGCCTAAAATACAACTTCTGTCAATTTTCAGCAAACTTTGAAGCCCTTCAACATTTGGCAGTTGAGCAGAAACGGAGGGCTTAATTGTTTGTTATGTGTCCTATGTCATACACTACATGTATATGGTGCCCCTCAGCCCAGTTTGTCCTAAATAAGGAAACACAGATCTGGGCCTGATCCATCCTGTGCCCTTCTGGAGACACTCCAACTCGGTCTTGTTAATATCCATGCCAACAATTGTATGGTTTCTGCCTCCCCCACCTCCGACAGTGAAGATTTCATAATGATGATTGGTAGGCCATCAAATGGTATTCCTTTTATCATGTAGATAATGTTTTTAGAGTTTTAAAAACCTAAAATAATTGCCTTATTTAAATAAAAAAGTTTGCTAATTATTATGCTACACTTGCTTGTTCAGTCTTTATAATGACACACAGCAGCATATATGTGTGTTGCTTATTAAAATTCTATTTTTGTGAAACATGTCCAAATCTCACTTCTGAAACTGAGATGTGTGCATATGTGCACATGTGCAATCATTAAGCAAAGTGTCTTGAAAATTAACATCTTCATGGAGTGTAATCACAAGTTGCTGGGTTTATTGGTCACATATATGGGTTCACATGGGAGGGGCAGCCAAGACAGGTGGGAAAAAGTTGGATCTTCAACTTCATTATTTCTTTATCAAAAAGAATGCATATCAAATAACTGCATTAAGTATTAATTACATTTCAAGGTATGTATTGCTTTACTTTGGTTTGTCTTGTGCAGTGATGATAGTTTTGCAAAGGTCCATAAATTAGCATACCAGAAGAACATGTATTTTGGGGGCTTGGGGGAGGTAAGGGAGGTGAAATAAAAAATGACCAGTGATTTATGTGTTTTCGATATTATCAGTATTTTAACTACTGTTTTTATGGGGAAATGCATTCTCTTTACTATGCAGCAACCCTTTGCTTCTATGCAGGACCAAAATGTGTCTTCCCCCTTTTTTTGTCTTTCAGCATAAGTCAGTATTCCTTAATCCTCCAAATATATTTGTAGGTGTAACACAAAAGAATTGTGGTTAATAAGAATTTCAGCAGTGGTTCATGCAGATACCCTTGAATGTATATACCTGTGGGAAATCCTTAGGTGACAAAGAAAACAGGTCTGGGGAGAATCTGTGGGATTTGGAAATTACATAAACATTCCTGAGAGAAGAAGAGTTTATAATTAAAAGAAACCACAACACATATGCAAGAATATTCTCTCCTGTCTGACCAATTTGACAGATGAAACTGTCAATTTATGCTTACCCTTATCTAGGGATGCACAGCGCCCCCACCCACCCTCTCTGTGCCCAAATAAAGGGTTACCCTAACCTGTGTCCTTTTAGAGATACTGTCCTGAACCATGTCTAGCTGCATGATTACATCTGTGTCTCCAATTCTGCCTAATGATCAGATTCTTGCTAATGCAAGTGGCATGCCCAGATCATAGACAGAATGGTGCTGCCAGGACTGAAGAGCATCAGTAGTTATCTGAAGAACTGACTTATTTAATTTTGATTTCTTTCACTTTGATTTCTTTCTTTTTTATCCTACTTTTCCAAGTATCTACAGAAAAGAACCTCTCTGTAACCACCAGAAAACAAAGGTGGACACTGAGAAATGAGCGACTGAAGAACTTTAATATGACTATGGAATTATATTTGATTTGTTATTGAAATGGCAAAGCAGGGAGTCTGTATTTCTATATTTCCTCTCCTTACCCTTGTCACATGCTTCTCATTATTTACATCTCAAACAGGGATGGGGACTCAAGTTGTGGGGTTAGTTCCGCTGGTGACTTGATTTGAACTCAACTTGGTTTCCCTCTCCCACAATGAGCCTTTCTTCACGTACCTCCTAGTGCCGAGGTGAGATTGGCTCCATTCTGAATTCGGTTTCAGAAACCACCCCTCTGGTAGGTGCACTCTGCAGGCATATTTTCGCCTGCTTTTTGGCCCGGGAATGGGGGGGGAGTTTTAAAACTTTTTTTCTGTACCACTTCTGCTTGAATTGCGGCCGGCGGCCGGCGGCGACTTTGGTGGGATGACGAGGATGCCCGCCCCCAGTGCAGCCCAGGGCCAGGAGGGACAGGAGGAATGGGGGGGAGACCGGGGACCCCCCTCCAGAAACCACCCCTCTGGTAGGTGCCCTGAGCCCTCACTCAGGCAGGCATATTTTCGCCTGCTTTTTGGCCGGGAATCGGTTTTTTAAAAAAAACTTTTTTTCTGTGCCACTTGGCATCGCGGGATCGCCGCGATGCCAGGAACAACAACGGCAAATCAGACCCAATTATTCTTTAGTCGGTTTGAGTTCGAGTTCTGGCGGAGTAATTGTCGTTTCCTTTTCCGTTCCGTAACGGAAACGAGGAACGGAAACGGAAACGGGAATTCCGCTAAGTCGTGCCCATGTCTACACGGGACCAGTCTTTAATTTTTCAGTATTTCGATTAATCGACGTTCTCCCATCTTTTTTCCGTTCCGCATTACTTTCTTATCTGTCTCATTTTTGGGCCAAGCATTCCATGGGAAACTTCATAGACACTGCTCCATATAATACCATTTCCTCCTCCTGGCACTAGTTGGCTTCAGGTGCCATTGATCGTGTTGGTCCTCCAAAGCCACCAGACAGTATTATTGGGATAGTACCCCAGAGCGAAAATCATTTCCAGCACTGCCTACTGTGGCTGCCATGCCTCTCTCGCGGAACTGATGCCGTAGGAAAGTGTCATTGTTAAAGTGTGTCTGGTGATCGAACATATGCTTCTGAAGGAGGAGGTTCGAGTGGTTGACTTCAATAAGGTTCGTAGCCTTTATTCATTGACCACTCCTGTCCCGGCCCGCATTGGGATTATCATGTCAGAACCTTACCAAATGATTTGTCTTTCTCGTTTCAGATGCTTTCCTCAATGAGAAAACACGGGTTCCCACACTGTATCGAAGCAGTGGACGGCTCGCATGTCCCTATTACCCCGACAAAAAAGGAGGTGCAGGCATGTTATAACAGGAAATCATTTCACTCTATCCTACTCCAGGCTGCATGTGATGGCGACGGAATCTTCTTCTCCAAGCTTGCTGGACATTCTGGCGTGAACCATGATGCACATGTGTTCAGATCATCATTGTTGTATAGGAATCCAATGTTCCAATAACGGGGGGGGGGTCCATACCACCTCTGATTTTGGGAGATGGTGCATATCCTCTGTGTAATTGGCTTATGAAACCCTATTCCGTCCCTAAGAATGATAGGGAGAGGCACTACAACAAGGTTTTCAACCGGACAAGGAACATTGTGGAGCACGCATTTGGGCGACTCGAGGCCAGGTTCCATAGACTATCTGTGCGCATGGAGGCTAATATACAGAATGTAAACTCTATAATATAATGCTTACAATTCTTGTGGGCAGCAGCATGCCAGGGAATGGCTTATACTTAAGACATGCAGTATAAGAAGGCACAGGGGGAAAGGGGCATTACATTTGCTTTAGGTTTAGGAGTGTGCAGTACGAAAAAGGCACTTATGCAGGGAAGTTGTGTTGCTAGGTACTGAAACAGTGGATGAGGCAAGATATGAGCTTGGGCACATATAGATCAGAACTTCAATTACTTTCTGTGCGCCAGCGCGGAAATGCTGTGTGCAAGTGAACTGCACAGGAGCAGGAAAAGGTGCCGTGCACAGGACAAGCGAACACATATGTTAAATATTGCATGGGTCCCTCAAAAGGAGGGGCCTGTTAACCAACCTCCAGAACGAAAATTCCAAGCCTATGGATAACAGGCTTGGAAAAAGAGTACAGAATGTATAATGAATGCATGTGGAGAGGCGAACTGAAAAATCCGGAGTGGACTGCTGGAGTAACAGGACGGGACAAAAAAAGGAAGCATTGTCAGGCCAGGCAACAGAGACCCAAGTAGTACCAAAAAGGTATAATGCACCACATCGCCACTGCATGGTGGGCACTGAGGGAACACTTAAGTAGGTGTTTTTGGCGGGCGGCGAAAGCGCCATCTGCCAGAAAGGAACAAGGGGGAATCGGGTCCACAACAATCATTAAGCTTTTGAAGGTGACAAGGGGGTAAAGCTGCAAAGGAAGGCGATCTGGGTTACCGGAAAAGCGACACATCAAATTTTCAGTTTTCTGAAGCCGGCAAAGGAAAGCAGGTAGTTTTAAAGGGATGGAGCGGTTTTACAATTCGAATCGACAGGAAACACATGTTTCATCGATTTGCATCGAAATGCGGATTGATCAGATTCCCGAGGTCCAGGAAGGGAATCTGTCAGCCCGCTTGGAGCGCACTGAGGAACAAGGGGGCGTGGTTGGGGCGACCACACAGCGACCCCAGAGGGACATGAGGCACTGTTCCATCGAACGGAGCCACAGCAGAGCCACGAACAGCGGCAAGGGGTACGTGAAGTAACCTCCAATGACTCAGACTTAACTCATGACTTGAAACCCATCCACTCCCTGCTTTTCTTCTGGGTGAAAACACTTGGTTTTTATACAGACGTGGGACTCAAGACTTGGTACCAAAGACTCAGACTTTGACTTGGAACTTGGTGCCAAAGACTTGCACTGGGACTCAGAACCAAAACCTTGCCACAATTCCTGGTCTTTACACGAAATGTAGGAATATTAAAGAGCCATGCCTGAAAGAACCCAAAATGAAAGAAATAAAAAAATTGTTGCTGTGGACATCTCTATACATGACACATGACTGTAGTATTTTGCAATATATTATATGGATGGGCTAGAAAATGCATACTTGTCATATGATTTGGTCCACTTTAGCACCCCTGCATGGAATTTGCTCGCTTCTGTTGTTTATGTAGATACATACACTCAAAATCCAATTGCTGGTTTCACCTGTTGAATAGATTGCATTTACATGTGTTGACCTACCATTCAACTACTGATTTGGTAGGTATACTCTAGATGGGATTAGCAATTAGATATAGGCTGTACAGATTTTAATTTCCTAATGGCCATTGGCTAAAACTTTGCATAAACTAACTATAGGCTGTAGATTCTCTCAGCAGTTGGATTCAGGTCTTAATTGGATGAAGTTTCTGTCTTCTTTCAGATCATTCAAAGGGCAGATTTTTAAAACAACATTATAATGACTAAATTGTAAAATAATGTGTTTATATGCAAATTATTTGCCTGCTGGAAACTTGGTTAAGATGTAAAGAAAATGTCCATTGTTTCAAGTTCTAAGGAGCTTCTTCAAATACAAGGTTCAAAAAGATCCAATTACACAACATAGAACTGTCTATCAAAGCAGTTTATAAGCCAGCTTTTGAAAGCAACAATTTCCTAAATTCTATGGAAATATTCTTTTCTCTCAAAATTTAGAAAATTATCCCCCTTTAAAGTGTCCTTCCCATCTTTCCATTCAATATATTCTAATTGTATTACTATGAAGCTAAAATGAATGGAACTATACAATGGGATTAAAGAGAACTCTCAGATGATCTGTAACATTTCTTTATAATGTGGAACCTGTAAGAGAGAGAGAGAGAGAGAGAGAGATTTTCTCATTGGTTGGCATTTCTGTACCCATATTCAATGTTTAGTTTTCTAACCTGAGTGGCTCATTATTTGCCTTGAAATTATAGCAGTGTTATGAAGTAAGCAACTGTTTATTTTAGGACCCCCAAAATGGGACACAAACCATCAGGAAACAAAAAAACATTGAAATGTATCTATGGGAGATATGCAAGGCCATTTCCAAATATTGGTATATAGCAGTTTACAAGTTTTCAAGAATATACTTGCACCTCAGTAAAATACTGCAGTGAAAGAATGCTGATGTATAATAATCTGCTTTTTGCTGGGTTGTAGAAATGCCTGACTAAGAGCAATGGTGGTCTAATCTGTTTGAGAGCTCAGAACATAAGCCCAGCTGCTTATGCATGTGTGGGTACGCATGCATGGACACATACACAGAGAGATTCAAAATAAAGAAATTAAAGCTGGAACTAGGATGTATTCTTGAATTCTGGAATTACTTATATAAATTCTTCTAATCAAATTAGAATCTGGGGAATGGAAACATAAAGAAAAGCAACCATTTTTGTTTTGTTTTCTTTATATCATCTGGCCTCCTGGCATTTATTAAGTTCTAATACTTCACACTACAGAGTTTTTCCAACAGCAATGTTAACTCAACACCATGACCCAAGACAGCATTTTTTACATCTATACTTTCCCTTCCAATAGCTGTGGCATAAATCATGATGTAGATGCTCACTTGAGCTGCATTTTTATTTTATTTATTGGATTTCTATACCACCCATCTGGCCGCAAGGCCACTCTCAGTGGTTAACAACAGTTGTAGGTAGATTTATATTCAATTAATCAAATTGCAAAATAGTTCAGTTACTCATGGGATGAAATGCAAGCCAAATTGGAGCTTATCATGCTCCCGGCATTGTCCTCAGTAGCATAACAGAGTCCAATTCCTCTTCCAAGCCCCCTGTCCACACTACTCTAATATGGAACTGCCTGCTGTTTTAGTAGTGCTAGTGTTCTGACAATAGCAATGGAGTGTGTGTGTCGTTCATCTTTCTCCAGCTGTATGGTGTCTAGAAGTAAACATGTTACAACTGCAATCCTGAAGGATTGTCAAAGATAACTTTCTGAGGACTCTCAGTTGTAACTTCCATTATGACACAGAGTAGTTGCTGGAGGAGGACTTTAATTGAAACAGTGAAACATTTAAAGGGCCAACAAGGCCACAAACAAAAAATCTGCTAATTCAAGGGACCAGGGAATTACCTTCACGTCTAACCCTTGTGCAGTCTCCTATGGAGAGAAGCAGAGCCCCACTATTGATGCTAAGACATTTACTACAAGTCTGTGTTCCCAGTACAAGCACTTCAACTTGCTGTAGTAGTTCTCAGTTCTTTCTCAGCACACATGTACACACTCAGCCACACACCACAGGGTACCTTGTTTGTGATGCGCAAAGCAATTGCCTTGCTTTCCCCACTGCTACCTGTATCTATTTCTTCTAAAACCAATTAACTGTCCTCTAAACAATATTAAAAAGTTTGAGCCTGTCAACATCAGCCATAAATAGTCAGTCAAATAAAGTTTAACTTTTGTCAGTACCAAGTTTCTCACTGTGAGTCATACATCTCAGCATCGTGATTTTAGACTGAAAGTGAGAAGAAATAAACAAATGATAGCAACAACTTTGGGCTTATCTAGTTCCCTTCTTCCTTGAGAGCAATTAATAT
>JAHTLZ010003542.1:37521286-37532615 GCA_023846285.1 Phrynocephalus versicolor
AAGAAAGAAAGAAAGAAAGAAAGAAAGAAAGAAAGAAAGAAAGAAAGAAAGAAAGAAAGAAAGAAAGAAAGAAAGAAAGAAAGAAAGAAAGAAAAAGAAGCTCTCTAGATTAAGTACATTATATAACAAGCATATATAATAAGATTTCATAATAACTCACACATTGGATCCAGATATGACATTTGTGGCAAATCATTAATTTGTCCCTTTTCACCTTTTGTCTGTCCAGAGTTTTCAATTACTGTACATTTTAAAAAAATACCTCAGAATAAATATATTCTTCTGGTGCTTCATTAAGGTTATTCAAACATGCTTTGTGCTTTGCCAGAGTAATTATCTTTATTGGTCCTGTACTTCAATAGCACTTTGGCAAAGCATTTTCAGAGTGTCAGGTTATATTAGCCATAAACTACCTCACGAAGGAAATGGTGACACTTCAAGAGGTTTTAGTGAGTTCTGCCAAGATTGTTTCTGCAGATCACATTAAATGTACTTTCTTTTAGATTGTTTGGGTGGTCCTTGATATTTTTGTTCATTTTAGCTAGGATGGTAAAAAATGTGTTGCCCAGTTTTGAAAGTGTTGGGGCCTCCGGAACAGCCACTTGTCAACAGTGACTACCAATAGTTACAAAAGGCTCCAACTACAGTATTAGGCACCTCCATTCCCTTCCAATCTGTCCCTCTCTGCCATTATTTACTCCACACATGGAGGCTCACAAATTCTTTTCTCAAAGGATTTCCTCCCATTCTTGATGTCTCTCCTAAAATCTCTTCCTCCCAACTGTCATCTCCCCATTACCTTTAATTCTGTCCACTACATAGCTAATTTTTAAATGTTGCAGGTAGCAATGTGAAAATCTATCTGTTTTGTTTCCTCCCATGTTTAATGAAATAACAAACAACACAACCTCAAGCTTTTTCTGACTTGGCTGTTCTGTGACGGCCACAAAACATCCCCCTCATGTTGAATGCCTGAGTGAAGTTACGGAACCAGAACTGGAGCCGGATATAATTGGAGACAGTTCCTTTCAAACCATTAATAAATGGAAGCCAGACCCTATGACCTATTACACTCCATCCACCAAGCAACCACCCCTCTTGGTCCACTCCTTCTCCAACTCTCCAATCTCTCCTAAGCCACCGAGCCATTATCTTGAGGAAACTGGCAATCTTCCACCTACTGAGGAACTGGACAGTGTTCTTCACCCACTAAAGAGAAGCCTTTAACTTGCCCATTTACCACCCCGTACTCCACCTGTTCCCCTATCGCCTACCTGTGTTGTGGACAAGCATACTCAAGGAGGAGCATTCACCCTGATTGATGCGCAGCTTCAACCCGTCCTCCCCCTAACCTTTGACTTTACCATTTCTGCAGAGAAGCCTCAGGATGGTACCCTGATGTACACTTCAACCTCCCCTACAAGAATCCAGGGCCAGGCCAAGCCTTCTAACACGACTACATTATATTCTGCCTCTGCGGCAGTGGGTACCCCTGTGAATGGCTGTGTCCTCCCCAAGAGCCCAAAGGATATTGATGTAGCATCTGAGTGATTATCTGCCTCCTCCCTCTCTCCTTTGACTCCCTGGTGTGATTTAAAACTGGTTTCATGGAACATTGTGGGGTGGGGGGAAAATGTATGACCCTGATTTTACCAATTTTTATCTAGATACATTATTTTCCTGCAAGAAACTTGGTCTCCTAACAATCCCAGTATTCCTGGCTTTGTCTCCTATAACCTTGTAGCTTTAAAAACCAAAGATAGGTCACCACCAATCAGGCTTGTGTTGCCTGGTCAAACCCTCCCCTTCCTTCACTCTGCTACCCTTCGCAACTAAGTCCCCCTACACCAAAGCCTTTCCCTTTAAAAGCAGTGAGTCACATATCCTTATGTTGAATGTGTACATCCCCCCCTTGGATCCCCCCCAACAGCCCACTGGGTTGAAGTGAAGAGTATAGTAGAGCATGCACTGTCATTATACCCACTAATCTCCCTTCTTATTGCAGGAGATTTTAATTCAAGGCTTGGAGCCAACAACCTATCCCCCCTGCCTTCAATGCATTAGGAACTCTAAAGATGCAACAATCAATGACAATGCATCTCCAATGGTTGATCTATGCTCTTGTTACAACCTTCACATCTTGAATGGTTCCCTTGAGAATGATGCACCAGGCAATTATACTTTCTTCCCACACCTGGGGACAAGTGTGGTTGATTACATTCTAGTCTCCCCTGATCTTCTCCCAAAGATCTCCAATTTTGAGATTGGCTCCCGAACCGACAGTGACCACCTCCCAGTCCAGCTGTCATTACTGAGCTCTCCATCTGAGGCGATTAGTAGTGATCCTTCCCAGGATGTCTTTTTCCACCCTAAGTGGTCTCCCAGAACCATACTGGCCTATGACCAATGGTCTAAACTTCCAGAGACCAAGCATCTTCGCCAAATCATTCAATCAACTAATTCCCCTGAAGCAGCCTCCTTATCTTATCATCTGATTACTCAAAATTTATCCCAGATGCTCGATTCTTTGCGGCCCCCCAAAGGCAACAATGGCCCAACCACCTGGTTTGATGCTGAATGCTGGCAAGTGAAACACAAGGTGAGGCAGCTGTTCCATCTTGTTCAGTCTCAACCATCTTCTGAGCTATTGGCCTTTTATTTCATTAAGTTCTCCCAACAATTCCTGGAAGAGAAAAGGCATTCTTTTGCTTTAGATCAATGGTCCAAGCTGCTAGAAGCCATCTCCTCCAAGAATTCCAAGGCCTTTTGGCAATTGGTCTCCCACTCTTCCCCAAGCAACTCACCTCCAATTTCCCCCTCCACCTGGACAAGTCATTTTACCAAAATCTTTGCTGCTCCTGATGTAGTCTCTGCAGCCCCTCTCTTGACCCCCGAGCTCCCATCTTGGCCCCCAGTCTCAAAAGACGAAATTCTAGAATTAATAAATAGCCTGAAACCTGGTAAAGCCCCCGGCCCCAATGGTGTTTTATGCGAGTTCCTATTAAACAACCCCAACTGGTGGGCAGCCCCCCTGGCTAACTTATTTACCTTGATTGATCAGACAGGGATCTTACCTGATTCTTGGTTAGCCTCAAGCTTAGTTCCAATCTTCAAAAAAGATGACCCCACCTCTCCAGCTAACTAGAGATGGGCACGACTCAGAAAAAAAATTTCGTTTTCGTTTTCGGCTAGGGTCTGTTTCGTTTCGTTTCCGTTTTTGTGAGCTAATTTCAAAATTTTTCGTTTTCGTTTTGTTACGTAACGAAAACGAAAAATGAAAATGAAAACGAAAATTTTTTCGTTTCTTCCCATTTAGCTCCATTATGTGTTTTTCCAGTAACGAAAAACGAAAATTGGCTCGAAATTAGTTGTTTCGTTTCAGTTTTCGGTCCATTTTTGAACCGTTTTTTGTTTTCGTTTCGTTACGTAATGAAAACGAAAAAACGAAAACGAAAACGAAAATTGCGCTAAGTCGTGCCCATCTCTACAGCTAACTATAGACCGATCAGTTTGCTCTCCTCAATAGGGAAAATCTATGCAAAGCATTTACTAAAGCGCCTAACAGATTGGGCCCAGGAAAACCTTCTACCAGGCAATGAACAAATAGGCTTCTGTCCGGGATCCTCCCCTCTAGACCATGCCCTCTTACTATCCTTTCTCGCTGAGAAATCCTCTGTCCATTTTAATGGCAAATGTTATGTTGCATTTATTGATCTATGCCTTTGATTCAATCAATAGAGAGCTCTTATGGAGTAAATTAGCCTCTTGGGGCATTGACCCCGTCTGCTTTTCCTAATCCATAAACTTCATACCTCAAACTTCTGCCAAGTCCGGACTAGTTGCAGTGGTACCCTATCAGACAGGATTCCAATAATGAAAGGTGTTCGCCAGGGCTGCATATTAGCTCCTACTGTATTTAATCTTTTCTTGGCTGATCTGCGCCCTCATCTATCACCATACAAAAAGTCAGCCCCTTCCCTCAATAATATCCCTCTTCCTTTACTGCTTTATGCCAATGACTCAGTCCTGCTCTCCATTACTAGACCAGGGTTGCAATATCACATGACGGCATTTCAGTCCTACTGTACATCTAATGACTTGCAAATCAACTCAGGGAAAACCAAAATATTGATCTTCTCAAAATCCTGGAAACCAGTACCCTGGAACATTGACAACAGTCCTATTGAACAAGTTAAGACCATTAAATACCTGGGAATAACTTTCCACCACTGACTTAACTGGTCTCCCCACAGAAACTTGGCTATCTCAACAACAACATCCCATCTAAATGCAGTTGCCCACTTTTATTACAATAGGGGCAATCAGTACATCCCCGCAGCCCTAAAAATTTTACAGGTTAAGACCATAAGCCAATTTCTCTATGGAGTCCCAATCTGGATCAAGGCTGTCACTGAAAAAGTAGACCTGGTGATGGCCTCCTTCCTGAGGCATTTTCTCGGTGTTCCAAATACGATTAAACTATCTACCATGGCCCTAGAACTGGGCATTCACTTACCCTTGACTGCAGCATGGGTTTTAGCCTTTAAATACTGGCTAAACCTCCATTACAAATTTCGTTCTGACTCCTTTCTGTCCAATCTCCTGAAAGACCCTTTTACCCCCTCTTGGGATACCATTTTTGTTACCAAACTCCAAAATATAGGTTTTTCTTTAGATTACTTTGCTGACATTGACTTTAACAGAGCTCACTCAATCATAAAGTCGAATTTATGGGAAGTAGAAACACAATCACTTACTTCCACCTTAAACCGTGTTTACTCCCCATGCCACTTCAATCTATCCCCTGTAGGCAGTCATGATTTATGTTACTTCTACAAACTAGTAAACCCCATCAAGAGGTGTGCATTCATGCTACCTAGATTTAACATTTTCCCATCCTCAGTCCTGTCTGGAAGATACCAAAGCCTACCCCTTTCACATAGGATCTGTAAACATTGCCATATAGAACCCGATACGGTTGCCCACATCCTGTGCCACTGCCCGGCTTATAGTAAGCTACGTAAATATTTTCTCACCCAAATATTATTTGAGCTCCCTGCCTCCCCTGAAGGACATGTGGGCCTCCTTCTTGAGGACTCTTCTGAATCAGTTACTGCCCGGGTGGCAGATTACCTTGATGCTGTTTTCAAAAGCTACCCCTTGTGAATTACTCTGAGGTTTCCAAGGTGGAAAACCTCGCAGCATGCTTCCTTGTTGTATTTTAACCCTGCATGAGACAGAGAAAGGTAAAGCAATTGGATCTGTGTGTATCAGCCAGTTCTGAAGACCACCTGGGCTCACGTGGTTCGTTTCGTAACCTACTGGTTCTGAAACGAAATGCCCATCCCTAATATGGAAACCTCTGTGTGTAGTCATATCCTCCAGCTCCAAGCCTGATTATGTAAGAAAACAAGGAATTGTGGTGGTGGTACAAAAACTGGGAATCAAACATCGACCCTTTGCTCCTTTTCATTTAGCCCATCCATCTGCTCATTTTACCATTGATTTTCTTGGTGTAGTAGAACGAATTCCAAGAAAGCAGATGATAATGGAATCTTCCCTTTGCTATAAAATGCTTATACGCAACCAGCATGACGAGCCTTGCATTATCCAGCCCCTGCTAACTAGAAGCTTGAAACACTAGCCAAGCCTGCTTTAAAAGAAGTTACAACTGCTCCATTCTCTTTGAAATCAATTTACTGCTGTGCTCACCAGGGTCTCCAGAGAGAAACATTAGAACAGGCTCTGGGAAGGTTATTGAATCTCCCCCCCCTTTGATCTTCACGAGTAATGGCTTTCAGATTTTAACAAAATAAGTCCTAAAATCTGTAACATAGAGAGAGTCACATAGCAAATTGCAACTGTGTAATATCCAAAGTCACCTTTTGACTTCGGTTCGGGGAGTCTCCAAGTAAGCTTGCAAAAACCAGCAATATAAACCCTAAGCAGATAATCAAAAATAAAATAATAACTGACATCAGTATCAGAGAAAACCAAAGCAGTATGAACACAAGGTGAGGAGTTTCTGGTTTTCCTTGTCAAGGAGAAGGCACCCATACTGGTGTTGTAGAACAACTCTTCAGCAGGGAAAATCAAGGATAGAATAAACTTATATGAGAACATCTTCAGCTGCTGTGCAAGCAATGGGGTTGCTGTCTCATTTTCTGGAAGCGGAGATCAGCCTTAAACCATCTTTATAGACACTGAACTACTTTGTATGAACTTCCTGTGTGACCTTACACTCTCAGGCTGACACTGCATAATCGGAGCACTTAAAATGTTAGATTTAAAAAGTTAATTCCTTAAAGCCAAATGTTAGAAATATGGAAATTAACACATTGTTTTTAACATTAAAAACAGACCTCTCCTTCACTAGCTGCTGCTGCATGTGGTGAAACTTTGGCTAGCATTGGCCCTGCTCTTGCTGCTGTTCAATATTCATTGCCCACGATTTAATTAATAGATCCAAGAGAGCTTCCAGAACATTCTCCTCCTTAGGCAAACATGTAGTGGAGCAGATCATTTAGCTTGCTGGCCAGAGCCACTGATTCAGATTAAAAATAAGGCCATTCTCCATGTATGGAATCCCCCATCCACTTAGACTGCACCTCATTGTGCCCTCTGCTATGTCAACTAAGCCCTGGTGCATGGAGATCAACTGCAAAGGATAGCTGTCTGCCCACTAAGGACCTGTGATGCACTATCACATTTTAGAGGATGTATGCCACTTGACCCATAACACCCACGCTTCTCTGCCCAGAGAAGCAACTACACCCATGGAAGTGTCCAGTCATGAAGTGTCCTTTGCTCCTCTACTTTTTCAAACAGGTAGAAAGTGGAGTTCCTCTGAGTTGGATTAGGTAGTGCAGCAGCATGGCTGTCTAATTTTCTCTTAAATGCTTCCATCACTGGAATGCTCACAACCTTCTGAGGTGGTTGGTTCCACTACCATACTGCTCTAACAGTTGAGAATTTTTTTTCTGATATTCAGCCTAAATCTGGGTTCCCTTAATTTAAGTCCTTCATTACATGTTATTCATTCTGGAATGACTGAGAACAGATCCTTCCTCTTGACTGTATGACTGTCTTTAAGTATTTTTCTCTAAGCTAAATGTGCCCATTTCCTTTAGTCTGTCCTAATAGGGTTTGGTGTCAAGACCCTTGATCATCTTCATTGCCCTCCTCTGAATTTGTTCCAGTTTTTAGCATCCTTCTTAAAGTGTGGCATCCAGAACATCTTCAAGATGAGGTCTGACCAGTGCGAAATACAGACCTGGAAAGTATACCTCTGTTAATCCAGCCCAAAAGAGCATCAGCGTTTTTTGAAGCTACATCACATTGATAGCTCATATTCTGGTTGTGATCTACAACAATCCCAAGATCCTTCTCATTTGTAGTGTTACTGAGCCAAGTATCTCCCATCTTGTAACTGTGCATTTGGTATTTTCCCCTAGATGTAGAACTTTCCACTTATCTTTGTTAAATGCCATTTCATTGATTTTAGCCCATTCCTCAAGCCTATCAAGATCATTTTGATTTTTGTTTCTGTCATTCAAGGTATTGACTATTCCACCCAGTTTTGTGTCATCTGCAAATTTGATTTTTATTCCTTGCACTTCCTGCATTACTAAGTTGACAGTGTGGATGTACATTGCACCCTTTACATCTTCCCAATCTGCAGTACTACCCCACTGCCTATGACAACCAGATCTTGCTTTTCTGTAGCTAAATTCCATTGCTGCAGTCTGCCCCTCTTCAACGGTGTGAGCTGTGTGGTTGCCCTCCATCACAGCTACATTCAACAGAGCCCACTTGTATCTTATGGGTTGTCCCATGCCTGATGCTTCCACCTCCCCGCAGTGTCCTCTCAGGGAGAGATAGACATGCTTTGCACCTTGGCTGCTCCAGATGTTACTTGTAAAATATGTCATCTATGCAATGCCCACCTGGCCATACCAGTTCCCTGATAACCCAATATAAATCTGAAACCAACCTGTGGCTAATGGTTGGTAAGGATACATGGTGGGGCAAGTAGAGCTGGGAGGGAAGAGGTTATTTCAGCATGCCATGCTTCTGAAATACTGTCCACTACAGTCCACTCAGTCCCTTCCTCCCAGAGAGAGAGAAAAAGGGAGAGACCACTTTCTCAAAAACCAAGGGAAAAAATGTAAAAGTTAGAGAGCCTTGTCCTGGAATTCATCCCCAAAAGTAATGAATTTAATAGTAATGTGTTAATTCTAACATATTATTTTCAAGCTCTCTTCACCAAGGATTTCAGACTAACCTAGTTTCAATTAATATTCAGAATTTCAAACCTTTCTTCCTGTGATTCCTCTCCAGATAGATGCTGGGCAGGGCACCATCGTATCTATTCTGCCTACTCTAAAAACCGAAGGTGTATTGTCTTCAAAACAGTTTCCAGGGATGTTCTGCTCCCTCTATTTGTTTTCTGATATGTTTCATTTTAGTGAATACAGCTGCCATGCCAGCAGCATTCCATTCCTTAAGATTTCAGGGTCAATTTCTAAGCCTAGGAATGGATCCTCGTGATATCACAGAAGTGGAGCAACTAGGATTTGTGGGGGCCAGAACTGATTCTTGGACCACATAAATTTGGAGGTGTACTATGATAAGCCCGTGACAGGCCCAACTGGCTTTCCTCTCCATTATCTTCCTTTGTCCATTACTTTTTGGTGTGTCAGTAATGCATTAGAACCACAGAGAACATTGTGAGACCTTGTGCTAGCTTGTGCTAAGGGGTCCAGACAGCAGATCGGGGTGTCATAGAAGGGCAGCACAATGATACTTATCGTATTTTTATTATATTCATATAATAATTAATTGTATTTAAATGTTATATTTATACTATCTTTTTAAATCTATTGTTTTATCTGTTATGAGCTAGTTTGAGTCCCCTTTGAGGAGAAAGGTGGCATAGTAAGTAAGGAAGTAAGTTGATTAGAGCAGGAGTTGGTAGGATTTTCTGCCTCAGATTTCAGAATAACTCAATTAGCCATACTGAGCATCTTGATTTGCTTGAGGAGAGGTGGGATGTATTGTTTGCTGCTCTATTTCAGGCAGGACAAGAAGAATAGCAGCTTCTAGAATGGATACTAATTTTGCCTGAAACGTCATCCTCTCAGATCATCATAAAAGAAATGTTTCAAAGAACAGCCAAATCAAGGTGTGTGTGTGTGTGTGTGTGTGTGTGTGTGTGATGCATGACCTCTGTCCTTTGATCGATGAACTGGGGTGTGACATCCAAACCTAAACGAATTCAGCTGCAGCTTTAAAACAATAGTCTTGATGCTTCCTGCCTCATCTAAGACTCTACCTGACAAATTTCATGTTGCCAAGAACTTTACATCTAAGATTAACCTCCTGGCAAACCCCATCTTGCCAAGTTTGGACCTTTGGTACTTGGTTTGAAGAACTGGGGTTTACCCGCAAAAGCTCACTTAGTAGTGGCCTATAAAGGTATCACCTATGGCTTATTCTTGCATTTGTATTTGTAATTTCCACAAGGCTCCCCACTTTTGTTTCAGTACTACCATTTAGTTGTTGCTGGTTGTGTCAGAACAAGACTCAGTAATTATTTGGCAAAGGGATGGGCATAGAAGCAAATATGTTGGGGTGCAGGGGGTGTCTGAAGTCAGAGATTCCTGCTTGCTATGTGACTCACTGAGGTGTCACCAAACATTGAAGTCTCAGGAAGAATCAAGCTCACACTTTTTTCAGGCTCAGTCACCTCACACTTCTGTTTTGACCAGCTGCTGACATAATTCAGAGGAAATGCACTGCAATAACAACTGCCCTGCTGGTAATTTCCCTGCTCTTTCCCTGGTGCAGGTCAACCGCAGGTCAATGCCATCATTTGAGTTGTAGTGTGACTGTACTCAAGGGGATGCTATGAGAACACCTAATCAGTATTTGCCATATTAGGACACAAACAACATTGGACGAACTCGGGTTGTTGTAAGGCTTTGTTTAAGAGCTCTCAAAATGCTACCTGAGGCATGGAGGTCATTTCTAAAGAGATCACTAACATAAATTCTGGTTGGACAGCTTCACCTTAGATGAACCCACTTTACAAAGCAAGAATCTGCACTCTTTCTAATGTTTCCCAGTTTGACATATTCAGTAAGAGGGAAGGAGAAGGCTGATCAAATGAACTTGTCAGCTGTATTGAAAAGCAAGCGACATCATGGACTACTAACTGTTACCAGGCGTGGCACAGAACAGACTGTGTACCTTGTCAGAAAGCAGTGCTTGGAATAGGATATCCTGCACTAATGAGAAACAAATTCTGACCCAGAATTTGAGAAATCTAAGCCAGGCCAGGGCCTCAAACCTGTGTTGGCTGGCTTCAAGGCACAGGGTTGCATACAGAACACAGTGAAGCAGACCAAAACATTTATATAAAAACATTGATTGAACCCTTTCCACAGAGCTGTGGAATGCAGGCATCCAAATGAGAACACCATAAAGAAGCTGTACTACTGATTTAACATTGAAAATCTGCAATGCAGCAGGAATGTATGAGTTGCCCCAAGTAAGGTGGAAACATAGGACAGCCTGTGCTGAGAGTTTAGCTGACTTAACTGCTGACTGCTGATGTGTTGCCCAGATACGTCTATAATAGACATGGGCACAGAACGACAAAATTACCATTTCCATTATCGTTCTTCGTTTCCGTTATGTAACGGAACAAAGAACGACAATTTGGACGGGTCAGGCTCAAACCGAACAGAACCAACAAAAATTTGTTCGGAGCTGTTCGTTTCTGTTAGTGGCGGCATGCGATAAAATGGACTGGAGCTGTGGGGAAAAAATGGTGCAGGAAACCGCAGGGTTTTTTTTTTTTTTTTGGCAGAGCCCCAAGCATTGATCAGCTGTAGTGCAGGGGGCTTGGGGCTTGGCAAAAAATAGTTTTAAAAGCCCCTGCTTTCCCAGAGCCGACTGGGCACATTGGGGAAGGGAAGCTCCCCGGCATATTTTTAAACCTCCTTTGCTTTTTAAAGAACAAGAAGATATTTTTCTCCGCCTCCCACTGCCACCTCTGGAACTCTGGGTCAAGCATGCCTAAATAAATGAAGCAATTTATTCCTAGCCAAGGTTTGGGTGCTCGCTTTCTTACATTCTCCTCCCCCCCCTTTGCCGTGTCATCGTAAAAAAGGAAAATATTAATGAGCGAGCTCAGCGAAGTACACCCCCTTGGCCTCAACTTTCCTCCGGATCTCCCGTGCTTGCCTCCTCCGCTCTCATGGTCATGCCCTCCGTCCTGTGTGTGTGTGTGTGTGTGTGTGTGTGTGTGTGTGTGTGTGTGTGT
>JAHTLZ010003542.1:37532625-37554686 GCA_023846285.1 Phrynocephalus versicolor
TGTGTGTGTGTGTGTGTGTGTGTGTGTGTGTGTGTGTGTGTGTGTGTGCGCGCGCGCGCACTGCGCATGTGTATGAAGAAGAGGGGAAAACTGGTGGGGATTCTGGGAACAATGCTGTGCTCCTTAAAGGGGCGGGTTGTCTTTCCGCATCTGTTTGGCAATGAGGGTGAGGCAGCAAACCATGAGGCAGAGGAGGCAGCAAACGCAGGAGGAGATCTCGAATCAAGGTGGGGGTAAAAGAGGGTGTATTTTGCTGAGCTTGCTATGTTGCAATTTTGCTTTTTTTGTGATGGTATGGTAAAGGCGGTGGGGGGGAGGGGGAGAATTTAAGAAAGTGAGCACCTGTTCCGGAGTTTGGGAGGCGGGGGCGGGGGCAGAAGACGGCGAGAATTATTCTTGTTCTTTCAAAAACAAAGGAGATTTAAAAATAAGCCAGGGCAATTCCGCCCCAATGCACCCGGAAAGCACCAGCTTTTAAAACTTTTTTTTTTTTTGCTGAATCCCAAGCCCACGCTACAGCTGATTGGTACTTGGGGCTGTTCCAAAAAAAATGCTGTGGTTTCCGTGCTTGCTTTTTCCCATAGGAATGCATTGTTTCAATGCATTCCTATGGAAAAACGACAATTGAACCAAAACGACAAACAGAACGAAGTTTTTCTAGAAAAATCCATTTCAACAGAACTGAACCGAAATGAAATGGGCCTGAACCAAAACGGAAACGGAACGCCATTTTTGCGTTTTGTGCCCATCTCGAGTCTATAATGAAAAAAGACTCCAAAATACTTGAACACTTTAACCTGGTGGGTGGTATTCCCATTGAAGGACCAGAAAAGGGTTTCCATGACTTGCCAAACACCTTGGTTTGGGATTTGGCAAAATATAATTGAAGCTTGTTAGATAAGTATTCATGGCAACTGCTGACTAATCATTTTAGGTCGACTCTAGTGTGAAACAGAAGAACCATGTTGTCTGCTTATAATAGGATTGGAATTAGTATATAGCCCAATTTGGGGACGTGGCCATTGATACTACAGGATGTAAGAGTGGGGCGATACCCACTGTCAATATGCAGCCTGGAGAGCTTCAGCCATAAGGTGTCTATATTAACAGAGTCCAAGGCCTCTTTTAGGTCCAAAAAAGCTGCAAAGAAGTGAGTGTTACTCTGCAAAGCATATATGGAAATTAGCTGTGTGAGGATCAGGCAATGATGCACTCTCCAACCATAAACCCTGCTTGTTCGGGACCCAGAATGTCTTGGTCTAGGAGCCAGTCTTTTTTTTTGTAGAAATTGGCTGGCATACAAATTCCCAGTGATGGCAAGAAGGCTTATTGGTTTGTAGTTGGCAGGAGACCTTTCTTATGAATGGGGATCACTATACCCTGTGTCCATATTTTAGACATGGTACCAGATTGGTTGACAGATGTGATAAAAGTAGCAAGAACAGATGCCCACCAGTCGGGGGTCATCTTTTAACAATTCCAGAGGAAAGGCATCAGGACCTGGTGCCTTTCCCAATTTAAGATGATCTATGAGCTTTTTGATTTTGTTGGTTGTGAGCAGGGGTCAATCCGGAAAATGGTCAGGTAAAAGCCTATTGGGGAGCACTATGGACTTACAGCTGTTATAAAAGGTGACCAATAAATGTTGTTCCCATATTCCAGCTGAAATAGAAGGAAGGTCATATACATTCTTGTTAAAATTGAGGAAGTCTGAGACCAACTCCCAGAATGTTTTGTTGTTGCCCGAGTTAATGGTCTGGGCTAAGTCCAGAATGAAGCAATGGTGGAACTTCTTAATGGCTATTCTAAGGCAGTTTTTCAGCACAAAGTACTGTATGGGGAGCTGGGGAGCCCTTGAAGTTCTGTAAAAATTATAAATCCTTCATATTTCCAGCTTCTGAGCAAGGCAATATTGAGGAAATTGGCCAAGGCTTAGTAATATGGTGTCTATTAGTCTTTCAAAGCCTTTGATGTGATCACCAGGGTTTACTAAAGATAGCCAGTGGAGGAGAGGGGACCATGTTTTGCTCTGTGATTCCATTTGATTTTAAGATCTGTGAGGACTCTTGTGATGTCATAATAGGGTGGACAAAGGAGTTTGTATCAGAGCAAGACTACAACATAAGAGGAGATGATTACCAGCAAGAGGCTTGCCCACCTGAAATTCAGTAACACATGATAGTAAAGAGATAGGCATCAGAGTATAGTCAATTGTGATGGATCCAAGGGGGGAGATATAGGTGAATTCACCATCATTGGTAAACTCTGTGAGGCCATTTAGCCAGATTAAGCCTCTAAGTAAGCAAAGTCCTGCCAAGTGGATCCCTGCATCATTAATTTGGTGGTCTTTAGACTGCGTCTCTGGAGCAAAAAGATGTAACAGGGAGGCATTGCTAGACCTGTCCTGTACACAATGGAATATAACCTCCCCATGACCTACTCTGGCATTAAAGTCTCCTCGTAGAAGAAGGGGGATCCCTAGGAAATTGATGGTCAAGATCAACCAAGACTTGACTCAAGACTTCCCATTGGTAGACCCTACGCTTCTGGGAGGGAGCTGGGGGCATATATACGTTGACTATCACTATTTCACGGAACCTGATTAGAAGTTTTATGGCATGGCTTTTGCAGCAGCCATCATACCTATGGACACAGTCTGGTAGTAGGCAACTGGCAACCAGAATAGCCAAGTCCCTGGAAGGGTGGCCCTTTGCCTTAGGCCTCTGTTGTGAGAGCAAATATGAAGTGTATCCTGCTAACTGGACAGAATGAACTGCCCGCATTTCTTGCTGTAAGATGGTGTCAAATTCTTGAAGAAAGTCTGTAAAATCAGGATCCTGTAGCTTTCTATGCCACCCAGTCACATTCCATGAAGACAGTCTAAAGGGTTCAGGGAGGCTTTCATTGGAGGAGTGGGCAGTGTGCCATTCAAAAGGCATAATTAGAGTGCTATCTGTTGGATTTGACAGGAGGTATGTTGCACAGGAATCAGCTCCAAATAAGTGGTCTACAGTAGGGGTAACCAGAAGTTCTCACTAAGACTGTAAAACCATGAGACAGCTGCTAGGAATCTCATGGTTGTGAATGTCCAAGCACATGTCAGGCTGCTTTAAAATGGTTCTAGAAGATTGCAATAGTGTCAGCAGTGCATTGATGGACTGAGAGGGCCAGTGCCCTCCAGGTCTTGGGTGGCCTTCCTTTGCTGAGGGGATGAGTAAGGAACAGACTCTGGGGTAGGTAGCCTTGCAAATGGGTCGGTAGGCCCAACAATCTCTGTTGGAGGTGGCTACCCCGCTTGGTTGGGTCCTTCCTCAGGAACAGGAACTGTTGTGAAATGATAACAGGATAACTCTGTAATATAACTCCTAATGTGTCATTGAAAAAGAAGCTACAGAGAAAAGGGAGAATTTCAGAGAATGTCAACCAGTGCCGCAAATGCAGCCCAGGAGCCATTTTGCCCCCCCCCCAGAGGGCAATAACCGAAGAGTCCTTATGGTGGCTCATTTTGGCCAGGATGGAGCTTTACCTTTATTATTTACTTTTGCAGCCACCACGTGACTTGCTGGAGCTGCAAGGTAGTGCACAGACTTCCTGGGTCATGCACGGCTTTTGTATGTCAAGGGATTCAGAATGAAAGTGGCCCTCATTCGGAACCTAAATTGGGGTGAGCAGCACAATGCACTGTGGCTGCACTACATGACCCTGGTCTGACCAGTGCTCAGGAGCCCTATTCATGTAAAATGCATCTTCAAAACAAAAAGCCCAATAAATCAAAATAATCTGGATGCACCAGCAAGAGCCTAAACACTGGCTTTATGTCACATTTGGCCATAAGTGCTCCCATGCCACATTTACACACCATGTGCACACCCTCATCCAGCGAGGTATAGCACATGCTGCACAATTTCTGTGGGATCCCATCATTAACAGTGTCCCCTTCCGGATAAGACAAGTGGTGAATTAAATGAAACTCACCATCTGCCTTCTTTGGCACAACCCCTAATGGTGATACCCTAAATGCTGGCACCGGTGGGTCAAAAATGGACCCAACACCCAGCTTTCCTTCCTTTTAGCCCTAACCATGTGCTCCATTCCAATGATGGATTTCAAATTCTTGGAAAGCTTTGTTGTCCGAACCCCCTGCATAGGAATATGGAACCCCCAACAAAAACCCTGCCACAGATAAGAAGCTGCCTCCCTATCCAGATACACCCGCAACCACCTATCTAACACAGAAATCCTAATTGGGCTGGGCCTCTTTTGATGGAGTTGCTGCACTAATGCCGGTGTCAACAAGGCTTATGAAAGCAGGCTCCCTTGGAATTAAAATCCCAGCAGACCAGGAGAGGTTGAACCACCTGGTCCACTAACGTGCGGGAAGCAGTACCTTAGAGCACTTTAAATGACCACTGTCAAAACCCTCAGTGGAGGGTTTGTGTCCTTATTATTATCTATGAGCTGATTCACATCCCCATTAATTCATGGATGCGTGCTGAAATCAATAAAACTTCACTTAGTCAGAACTACCATTTTAATTTTAATGTTTCTATTGCAAGGTTTCATTTTTGGTGTTCATACTAATTTTTATTGCTGGGAAATCCTTGTAAGCTCCAGTAGCTGAAATGTGTAGACTAGAGATGGGCCCAAATTAAAACATGAATTTCAAACTTCATTCAAAAATTGGTAATTTGTCAATTCATGTTCATATGAATTTATACCCCTAACGAATACAAACTAATAACATTTTAGCATTTAAAAATTTTTATTGGACTATACAATGGCCCCTCAATCAGACACGTAGAATCCAATCTTTACCATATTTGTAGGGTTTGTAGAGCTGAGTTGGGGGAATCCTCCCTACACATCTATTGTAAGTGCCTTGGATGACATTTTGTATTATTTTAAAGTAAAAAAAAATGAATTTACAAATTGATTAATCAACTGATCAGAAAAAAACATAAATTCATTTTTTGTGTCTTGACAAATCATGAATCAAAACAAATCACCATTTTTCCTGATTTTTCACCATCTCTGGGGTAGACTATTTTGCCATGACTGTCATGTTGTCTAGGGTGCACTACAAGGAGGCTAGTCTACATTGCATCCCTATGGCAAGTTGAACATCCTTCAAGTTACAGTTTATTTCCCACATTTTTGATATAGTTTTTGGATTTAAAAAACCCATAGATTCCTCTGGAACTGAGCAGCCCTTGGTTAGGCCCTGAGTTTGCAGGAGCCAAGCTTCTGCATAATTTCAAGAACAGAAGTGAGAAAACAGTGTATTCCAACTAAAATTATCCTCTCCCCCCCCCAAGTGTTCAATGTTATTAACAGACATTAATTGACTAGTATGGACTATCAGGACCCCAGAAGTGTCAACCATGAGTAAAGGTGCATGGATGAATATGATATAAATGTTACTATATAACATGAGACTGTAGTCCATGTACTTGAAGCAGTAGTGAAAGTCTGTTTTAATAGAACTATTTAAAAAAAGTTTAAAGTTCTGACTAAAAACTGGATCCCAGAGCCACTTAAGAAGAAATGTAGCTTTTCTTTCTTTTTAGAATGTTGAGTTATAAACCATATGCCTTCTACTCAAAACCTCCATATTGGATTAGATCTAGGTATTTTCACAATTGTCTTATATGTGCAAGTGTAGCACACCTGTCAAGATATGGAAATCTAGGTTTCTTAGCTATAGTATGGGTATATCTGGATGCAACCCTAAGTTTCTCATTAATCACCTTGATGTGTCTCAAGCATTCACTCTAGGTATAGATTTAGAAGAGGAAGAGATGATATAAATAATCCTGATACTCTTAAATCTATCAGAGCAGAAACAGGTAGTGCACATAATGAGAAGAGGGAATGGCTTAATTGCTGAAAGAGTTTGTCGACACAGCAGGAGCATTCCTCATCTTACATAATTTGCAAATTAGCTTGGTTTGGTTTGTAGTTGTTCTTTAGGACTTAAACGTAGGACTCCTTTGAAGTCTGAGGTCTCAAACATGGAATTTTTCCTGCTGTCTGAGAATGGTTTTTAATGGATTGCTGTACCTGTTGATTTTAATTGTGTTTTTTTTTAGTATTGATTTTATTTATTATTTAGAATATAATATAATATTTGTCTAACGCTAACCCTTTTGAAGATATATGCATTACGTGTATATTAGAGATGGGCACGACTTGAAAAAATTTTTTTCGAGTTGTCGTTAGTCGGGCCGGTTCCGTTTCAGGTCGTTTCCGTTTTTCGCGAAAATTCGCAAAAATTAGTCGGTTCGGTTTTTTGTTTTTTCATTTTTGTTAGTACTGG
The DNA here is from genome assembly GCA_023846285.1 of Phrynocephalus versicolor. Taxonomy (NCBI): domain Eukaryota; kingdom Metazoa; phylum Chordata; class Lepidosauria; order Squamata; family Agamidae; genus Phrynocephalus; species Phrynocephalus versicolor. The sequence continues at coordinate 37,538,942 of JAHTLZ010003542.1, forward strand.
TTTTTTTTGGGGGGTAGCGGGCTCCTGGAGGCACCTCTGTGGGGTGGGTGCCTCCTCTGGCCCGCTAGGAAGGGAAAGCGGGCTCCTGGAGGCACCCGTGGGTGCCTCCTATCCTCACCCACTAGGAAGGGGAAGCAGGCTCCAAGAGACCCCTCAACATGGGGGTCTCCCCTCCTCACCTGCTGCTGCAAAATGGCATGCATAGCCATATGGATATGCATACCAGTTGCAGACTATGAGACCGGTGCACTGGTATGACCATCCGTCCAGGAGAACCATGACTGGGTCGCACCTGCTATGTCTCACAAAGAAGGGAATCGTACTTGCGTGTAGTGCAATGCAAGTAGATCTGGCTTAGGGTTAAGGTGGGTTAGTGCAAGGGCTAGGGTTAGGCTAATGACGGGTAAGGTTACGGTGGGCTAGTGGGTTGCACCTCTGGGTGTCTCTCTGACCCACTAAGAAGACAGTCTGTGACGTATCGGTAAGGAGTCAAGGATTAGGGTTAGGGTTAGGGGGCTAGGGCAGGTTTTAGGGGGCTTTTTGGCACATCCCAGAAGTCTCCATGGCCAAGTGGCCATGCGATTGGTGGGATGGCTCCAAAAATTTGCATGGTCGTCCACTCCCACATGGCTGGTCACTCGGCCAGCCCATCATTGCGCAGGTGTAAATAAAATAAAATAAAATAAAATCAATGGAGGACAGAGGAGGAGAGGAGAGACATTTTGTTGGAAGAAAAAACCCACTGCTACTGTGAAAAATCTGGCAGTTTATAAATTTCCGCGTGTTTCTGTTGTGCTTGTGTGTTTTTGGACCACGATTTCAAAAACAATATTGCGTTCGCCGCCCCATTTTGGATCCCCCGCCCGCACCGCATGGCATGGCGACTCGAGTCCGGCTGCCCAGGACGGGGGGGAGGTGGGAACCCCCTCCAGAAACCACCCCTCCGGTAGGTGCCCTGCGCCCTTAGTCAAGCAGGCATTTTTCCGCCTGCTTTTTGGCCCGGGAATGGGGGGGGAGAGTGTAAAACTTTTTTCCTGTGCCGTCCGTGCCGCTTGCTTGCGCTTTAATTGTGGCGGGCGGTGGCGAGACTGGGCTTGTTGCTGGCTGCGACTCGAGCCTGTGGCGAGTCCCACCAGAGCAGCCCAGGACGGAGGGGGGGAGGCCGGGACCCCCCCTCCAGAAACCACCCCTCCGATAGGTGCCCTGCGCCCTTAGTCAAGCAGGCATTTTTCCGCCTGCTTTTTGGCCCGGGAATGGGGGGGGGAGAGTTTAAAACTTTTTTCCTGTGCCGTCTGTGCCGCTTGCTTGCGCTTTAATTGCGGCGGCCAGCGGCGAGACTGGGCTTGTTGCTGGCTGCGAGCCTGCGGCGAGTCCCACCAGAGCAGCCCAGGACGGAGGAGGGGGGAAGCCGGGGACCTCCAGAAACCACCCCTCTGGTAGGTGCCCTGAGGCACGGCAGGCATTTTCCACCTGCTTTTTGGCCGGGAACCGGGTTTTTTTAACTTTTAAAAACTTTTTTTCTGTGCCGCGTGGCATCGCGCGATCGCGCGATGCAAGTAACGAGCACGACAAATCAGACCAAAATTGTTCGATCGTCGGTTCGAGCTCGAATTCTGGCGGAGTAATTCCCGTTTCCGTTTCCGTAGAGTAACGGAACCGAGTAACGGAAACGGAAACGGGAATACCGCTAAGTCGTGCCCATCTCTAGTGTATATATTAGTTAAGAACAACACTAGCTCTCTTTAACAGTTTATGCCTTTGGCTAGGGCAACTCACAGCCCTAACATTGATAGAGTTCCACATTTAGGCTTAAATCTGATTTCCAGTGCCAACTGTAGAAAATCCATTGAGTGATGGGATTTGTTAATTCAGTCCTTAATTATGTCCCATTAGCTGGTCTAATTAGCTGGATCTAACTTCTTGCCCATAATATTAATATATGTATGCCTTCAGCAATGAGATCCTGTAAACCCTACATGTGAAGAAGACTCATTTTAATCATGCCTGTGGTATGTGGAATATTATTGTTTTACTCAGATCAGATGTTGTCCTTTGTTTTCAAACATTGTAACCTGCATTAGGGCAGAATGAGATAGCCAAATAACAATGACATAGTGAGGATAGTGTGTGAGAGAGAGGGGAGGGAGGGGAAGGAGATAAATATTATGGGGTGCATGTAAGTTACATTACTTTACCTTTCCTTACCTTACCTTGGATAATATCTCCTGTTTGGACTACTTCTCCTTTTCATATTAAGCATCTTCTGTACAGTCAGAAGGTACAATGCATAATCTCTGTTAAGAAGGGCTTTAAAATTAAACTATTACTCTGAAAGGAAAATGTTCTACGTAGAGTCTCAAATCAAGTTAATTAGGTTTTTCCAATCCCAATCATTTAAGGAGTGTCATCTATGCAGATGTTTATGATGCCATTACAGCAAATGTGGTAATTTAAGTCTTTTTACCTTTTCCAGTTCACTGTAAATCTAAGCCAAATAATAAGTTAAGTGCCCACAGTATTGTGAGGCTACAAAAACCTCATCATTTCAGCTCCATTCAGTGGGAGCGTATGGGGATGTGCTGCTGCCAAATGCATGCCAGGCATTTCTCTCTTGCCTCCTAAATGCTCCAGATTTGTGCTGAAGAAAAACAGCACCGGTCACACCTAATTGACCTGAAGTCTTTAGAGTACTACACAACACCAAATCATATTGATTCTCAATTATCAAGGAATCAAAATGTATTTCTTTTCACACGTGTCCTCGGTACAGCCACCACAGAGACCAGCTCTCAAGGAATCCCGCAGCAATTTAAAGAGTTGATTCTTGCTGCTGCTGTTCTGCTTCCATGCCAAAAAAACCTGTGCCTCTAAACAAGCACATCAGTTACAGACAAACGGAGGGGGAGCTGCCTTAATATCTGTTCATCCATACTTTGAAGTACAAAGGTACCATCCACATAATCCTCCAATACACCTAATGTTCTTTTCACTGTTCTCTTGGTGCTCTCTTCACTGCTGATTTAAGGCCTGCCAGGAAAGCTGAGCCTAATTATTGACCAAATTTCCCTTTGCCTACCAAGCCTGGAAATTAGAGATGGGCACGACTCAAAAAAATGGTGTTTCGTTTGTCGTTTGGTCGTTTAGGGGTCCGTTTCGGTTCGTTTCCGTTTTTGTGAGTTTTTTTGCAAAAAATTTCATTTTCGTTTTGTTACGTAATGAAACGAAAAAAATGAAAACGAAAACGAAAAATTGCTGTTTCGTTACCATTTAGCATAATTCAATGTATTTGTGGTAACGAAAACGAAGTGGTCGAGAAAATTTTTCGTGTTTCGGGTCGTTTCATTTCGTTTTGTTACGTAACGAAACGAAAAAACGAAAATGAAAACAAAGAATCGCTCGTTTCATGCCCATCTCTACCGGAAATAAAGAGACGAGACACATGTTTGGAGTAAACTTGGGCCACAATTAATTTAGATCAATAAACTTAATTCAGAACTGTTCATCCCTACTAAAGGAGGCCAAGAAAGTGCAAGTGATGGTCTTGCAATTCCAATATTATTTTATTCAATACTGCACTGCTGTTCAGCTTTGAACCATGGTTAAAGGCAGTCTGGGCAGCCCTCATCTACCCCTCAGTGTGATATTAAAATCACCATATCTAATTTGCTATTCCTAACATCTTGTTCTACCTAATTACCACTGAGAGCTGCCGAGCTAATATCTTCTTTAAATCTATTTCAGCCTATTCCAGTACCTGTACCACTTGCATTGCCCTCCATCAAAAGCGGGCTATTAGATGTGCTCCCTTTCTCCCTTAAAGGCGTTTATATGCCTTCCAGGGCTCCGTGCAGGTTAGCAATAAAGCACTCCAGGCTCTGGTCTGACAAATGGACTCCATCTTCCCTGAACAATTCGGGACACCCAAATCTAATAGCAAGGTGTGCAATCACAGACCAACCAGTTTGTTTAAAAAAAAACTCACCAATTTCTCTATTTAACTCTGGATCTATCAGGGTCCCGAGCACCCCTCCAACTTAGGTGCTGCACTATATTGGATCATATAACTTTAAGTGCAGGGTAACTACCCCTAAGAAATTGCAGGTCGGCCTTGACCTGCAGAATCAACGACTTATCAGACTGCTGGGACAAGTCATTTCCACCAAGGTGGATCCCCCAAACATCAGGGGATACCTCTCTTATCACTCAAGATGCGGCTTCTATAAACCCATTCCAGTGCATACCTCTCACTCCCCTCCATTCCAGCATAGCAACTGAGCCGAAGCCCAGATTTTGGGCCCAACTCGTACGCCATGCATACACTGCTGCCCTTTCAGGGACAAAGGCGGCATAAAAATAAAGTTGTTGTAGTAGTTGTTGTTAATTAATTAATTAATTAGATGTAACTGTGCCGGTATCAAAGGCCGCTGACAGATCCAGGAGGACCAACAGGAAGGAACACCCCCTCTCGGCACCTCGGAGGAGGTCATCTTGCAGAGCAACCAAGACTGTCTCGGTCCCCCAACCGGACTTGAACCCAGATTGGAATGGACCCAGGATATGCTCACCCTCCAGATAAGATTGAAGCCGGATCACAGCCACCCTCTCGATCACCTTGCCCATAAAGGGAACATTAGCAATTGGGCGATAGTTGGTTAAATCGCCCGATGCTAGATTGGGTTTCTTCAGAATGGGCTTTACCACAGTCTCCTTCAGGCGAGAGGGAAAGATCCCTTCCCGGAAGGAGGCTGTGGCGATGATAGATGCCCATTCGGACATGTTCCCTCCAACGGCTTTCATAAGCCATGATGGGCAAGGGTCGAAGGGGGTGGACGTGGGCCGGCAGTGGGCAATAGCCCTGGAGGACTCAAGTGAGGTAACAGGCCCAAACTCAACCATGCAAGGAGACCGAGGGGGCGCAGCCGCCGGGGATGCTGAGAGTGGGCTAGGGCAACAGGGTTCAAAACCGGTGCAGATGGCCTCAATTTTTGATCGAAAAAAGGCTGCAAAATGCTCACTACTAAAATCAGTAGGAGGAGGCCTAGACAGTCCAGGATTAGTGAGGTCACGAACCACACGGAATAATTCCGCTTGGTGGTTCGAGGCCTCACTAATTCTCAGGGTGTTATAAGATCTTCTGGCCACCCTGATCGCATGAACATAGCGCCTGGACTGTGTGATGACTGCAGCCTTCTTAGTCACCGACCGGTTCTTCCTCCAGCTGCGTTCCAGCCTCTTCCGTTCTTGCTTCAAAGCTCGAAGCTCTTCCGTGAACCACGGTGAGGGACGAGCTCTGCAGCAGATGAGGCGCCTAGGGGCGATCTGGTCGACAGCCCGGGATGTTTCATCAAACCATTGGTCTACCATGGAGTCTACCAGATCATCAGCCAGTCCACCAGGAGGCCCTCCGAGGACTTCCCGGAACCGATCAGGGTTAAGGAGTCTACGGGGGCGGGCCCAAACAGTTGGCCGAAGGTCCCCGCAGGGTGGGGCGGCGATTGATACAGAGAAAGACAGCAGGTGATGGTCTGACTATGACACGGGGGTGGGAACAATGTCCCAAACCCTCAGACACGAATCCTCAGACGTGGAGGAAAATACCAGATCCAGGGTGTGTCCAGATATGTGGGTTAGGCATAAAACATGCTGGGACAGGTTCATGGAGGTCATGGACTGCATGAGTTCCAGAGCGGCACCAGACAGGTCACTGCCGACATGCACGTTGAGATCACCCACCACCAAAAGGCGGGGGTTCTCAACAGTGCAGTGGCGATGAACTCGGTGAGCTCTGGTAGGGATTGTGCTGGGTTGCGGGGAGCACGGTAACCGAGAACAATGCCAAACCTGTCCTGCTGCCCCACCAACAGATGGACACATTCCAACCCTGGAATCACCAGGGTCGAGGCCCTACTGATTTGAATAGTATCCCTGTAAACAATGGCCACCCCACCCCCTTATGACCCTCCCATCTTCCCGCCCCCTGTACCAGAAACCCAGGGGGGCACAGCTGGGCGAGGGACGCCCCCCCTGCACCCACCCAGGTCCTGGTAATACAGGCCAGGTCGGCCCTCCCATCGGCGATGGTATCATGAATGATGGGTATCTTATTATGGACCGACCTGGCATTCAACAGGAGGCAAGAAAGATCGGAGGCGCTGGCGGAGTGGCTCCGAGGCACGTGACAGTGAGCCGAGGGGTCAGAATGGGGGACAGGTGCAAGTTGCCTGGCCCGAGTTCTTCTTAACCGACTAACCCCACAGCCCCTAGCGTACCGACCACGGCCCGACACGACAGGTATGGTGGTCCCTGCCTGCATGATGACAGAGAAGGGAAAAAAAAACCAGCAGTAAACAAAATACAACTATAAATGAGAATTAAAAAAAATACACAGCAATACGACAGTCAATTTCAAAATACAAACAGAATATACAATGGCAAAACACAAAATACAACTGGCAAATAAAATACAAAGTAAACCAAACAAAATAAACTAAAAAGTAGTGGGCTCACATAGGCTGCTGATGGAAAACGGGGGGGGAGGGGAGGGAGAGGGGGTCAAGCCGACAGCAGTGGCCATTAGCGGAGGCTGACCGCAGCCTACGAAGGCTGTCGGAGCCTCCCAACAGCCAAAGATAGCGGCTGGACTCCCTCTCCGTAGGAGGGAACACACCAAGGCGGGTACAGACTAGTACCATGGATGTTAACAAAGCTCGGCAAGAGCAAGTGCACACAGAACAGGATAACTTCCCCCCATCAGTCAGAGTTTCAGAGGGGGCCTACCAGGCCAGGTGATATTAATCGGCAACAGCAACGGATGCGGCCTCCAAGATAGAAGCCCGCTTGATGGTAGTAATCCGGGGGGGGGGGTCGCAAAGAGGTGACAGCACGAGAGGCAACCTCCAAGCTGCAGAAAGGCAGTGTCCGTCGGAGGTCCGCAAAAAAGCTGCAGCGGAGAAGATGGTGACATCCGGCGGGGGCCACAGACAGCGGTGGCAGCAGCAACTCCCGGAGGGGAAACCCCACGCAGGGGGAGATGGCAATGTCCGTTGGGAAGGCTGCGGCAGCGGCGGTTCCTAGGGCAAGACCCCCGCGCCGGAGAAGATGGCGGCATCTGATGTAAGGCCGCAGTCAGCGGCGGCGGCAACAGCGGCGACTCCCGGGGCGGACTCCCCCCGCCAGGAGGATGGCAGTGTCTAATAGAGGCCGGAGGCAACAGCAGTGGCAGCATCCTCCGGCGGGGAAAACTCATGCCGGAGACGATGGCAACATCCGGCGGAGGGCCGCAGGTAGCAGCAGCTCCCAAGGTGGGTCCCCCGCGCCAGAGATGGTGGCGGTATCCGGCTGGGGGCAGCAAACAGCAGCGGCCGCCGCTGTCCGGAATCTGGGAGTAGTCCTGGACCCAGCGCTCACCATGGAGGCCCAGGTGTCCGCCATGTCCAGGGCTGCCTTTTTCCACCTTCGACAAATCGCCCAGATTCGCCCGTACCTGGATGGTGACTCCCTCAGAACAGTGGTCCAGGCGCTGGTGATCTCGAGACTGGACTATTGCAACACGCTCTACATGGGGTTGCCCTTGACTCTCATTCGGCGCCTGCAGCGGGTCCAAAATGCGGCGGCCAGACTGGTGGCGGGTGTGCGCCGATTTGAGCACATCACCCCAGTTCTGGCCCACCTGCATTGGCTACCTGTTGCAGCTCGAATTAGATTCAAGGTCCTGGTTTTGGTTTACAAAACCCTCCATGGTCTAGGCCCTGGCTACCTGACAGAGCGGATCGACCAGCGGTCAACTTCGGCCCGCCCGACTAGGTTGTCGCGGGCGCACATGCTGCGCGTGGCCACGCCCAGGGAGGCTCGGAGAACTTCCACTCATTCCCGAGCCTTCTCTGTGGCTGGCCCGACATTGTGGAATCATCTCCCAGCAGAAGTGCGCCTAGCAGAGTCCCTGCCTGCCTTCCGGAAGGCATTGAAAACTCTTCTCTTCCAGGAGGCGTTTGGTTGACTTCCCCCCCCCCTGCCATCTGCATCTCCTGTTATCGTTGTTTTGTCTGTTTATTTTATTAGTTTAATTTATTGGCCGCCATTGTAATTTGCCATTCTTTTAATTTGTTGCAAACCACCCGGAGTTCCCCTCCAGGAAGATGGGCGGTATATAAGCTCTATAATAAATAAATAAATAAATAAATAAATAAATAAATAAATAAATGCTGGGGCAGCGGGCTTGAAATGATAAAATAAACATCATGGGCCATTCCTAACAGTTTGGAAATGGCTGAACATATAACTGGAACTTTTGTGACCTCCAACAGCCACACTACAGTCATATCCCATGGCTGTCGCAGTTGATGCAGCCCCAATTCTAAAGGAATGAGTTCCAAAACAACAGCTGTAAGCCCCAATTTTATCCAAGTCGAAGGCTGTTACCTTTCAAAATTGGTATTTTGTCAGTGAAAGCCCATCACGATGGACAAACAAGTGACCATCCTCCTCGCCTCTACGACCCAAATATGCTCTCATGATTGCCACTAGGCATAAACTTGTATTGCTGCATTCTCTGAGTATAATAACTTGTCATCTCCCCTTTGATCTCCTCAATTTCAACTGCTCCTCATGCTGGCCCAGGGATAAGTCACCCCTCCACAAACAGAATCCTGACTTATCTGTCTTAGAAGCAGCCACTATTCACTCACTCAGAGGGCAACAAAAAAGGCAATTACTGTGGCTGTGTGAAATAATTTCACCTCATATTTATCCGTACATACATTAGGCTATGCATTATAAACTTGGACAAAATATCAGGGGAAATTGGGGTTCTCTTATCAACGGGGTTGCCCTGCTCCCTTGACCACCCCTCAATCATTTTTTGTAAACAGAAGTCTGCTGATGGGGGGGGGCAAGCCTGGGCCTTGGCGTAGAAGGACAGAGCTGAAAATTTCCTTTGTATGAACCTAGATGCTAAACCTCTCCTCCGCAGGTATACTGCAAACTAGGCAAATTGATTACTTGATGCAGGCCAAATCTGAACATATCCCTCACTAATAAAATACTTATTAAAGTCAGCCACGGCCGTAGCATAACTCTGTCTGGTGACAGGAGCCAACGCGAGCCCCAAGGCACAATTTGCCTCTACTCTCCAATGCACCATATCTCCTCCAGGAGGACCTCCAGAAGAACTTGGGTCATCAATCTGAGCTATAACAAGTTGGATGGGACATCACAACACATGTTTGGGGACTTGGTAGTTTGCATTCTGGATGTCTAATCATACTGCAGTCAAGATGCACCGGGAAAATTGGAGTGGGCTCTAAAGGTTATGTCCATATATTGAATCAGGTAATAAACACTCTCAGGCCTGGCCTTACTAATGTTCCCCACATATAAAAAGAATCCCACCAGCCAATTAGGCCAATTCCTATTAGATTTCCTTCTCCTAATTTTTCCTTCTCATATTCTTCCAGTTTCTCAAATTTCTGACTTTCCATTTCCCTATTCAATAACTTAAATACATCTACATACTCTCCTTTTATTATCTTATCTATTGTAGCTAGTGATGAATGGCATCCTAGTGGGAATGATCCATCACAAACTAGCATGTGCCTATGAGTGTTGGGTGTAGAATCTGAGCCACTTACCTGGCTACTACCTGTTGATGCAGTTGCCATGGTATCTTGACCTGCCTGGATCCCTATCTCCTTAGATGCCACCTGCCTACAGGCTTGTGCTTCTGGTGTAACCTGACTCAGATGCGTTTGTTGCATCACCCAGGAATGGGGCCATGGAGACCAGGCTGGGGTATTGTATCTGTCTGGTGCCCATGGCCACACCCATGGGGAGGATGTAGCATTGTGTGTAGAATGCTTACCGGGCAGGGGCAGGGGCTCATGGTAAAGTGGCCTGCCTCCTACGGTCTGTCAGCCTACAAGTAGGTCCAGAACCTGCATTTCAGCTGAACTCATTGGTGTCTCTATAGCAGCTGGCTCAGCGGCTGACACAACCATAGGTTGCATGGTCTCAGATGTTGCCGGTGATCTCGCTCTAGGATCCTGTGCTATGCGCGGATGTGGATTGCCTGCAGCTCACCTCGGTGGAACCTGATCTTGTTCTTAAATATTGATATGGGGAATCATAAATTCACCCGTATGTTTAAGCTGCTCCAGCTTTTTTGACTTTGTATACCAGGAATATTTCCTCTCTGACTCAAGTGCTTGCCCCACACATTTGGCCCTACTCTTCTCAAGCTTACTAAGTTTCTCCCAAATGCCCCTAAAGTCAGGGTAATCTTCCTTGTCTGATGATGAAACTCTGGGTGGAGAGGGTGGTGAGTGGGGTTGCTTGGCAGGCTGTTTCCCCTTCTTGGAGCTACTACCTTTGGGAGCCATATTAACCTGACAAAGCTGGCCACTAGACACTAAAAATTGCAATCAACAATTATTTCCAAACTGTGTATGACCCGGTTACAACAGATCAAAGGGGCAGCACGCTCAAAATATTATATCACAGCGCAGTATGGAAGTCAACCAGGGCAACTGAGAAATGGATACTAACCCACCAAATGAGCTAAGGTGTCCCCAACAGGGTCTAAGAGCTCACAGCAGAATAACCCACCAAACTGTCCCTTCCTATTATCAAATAACCAAAACACATATGGCCCTCCTACTTGAGGACTTCTGCTACTAACCCCTCTTGCTTTCACCAGCTGAAAAGTGGGGTAGCCAGATGCAACACTTAAGGCAATTAAACCAACAGAGCCGGTAAAAGTTTAATTGCTACAGTCCACCACTAAATCCTGCCCCCTTATTAATTAATCTATTTGTATATGTAAGTATTTAACTTATACAGAAACAGGTTTCAACAAAATACAATGTTAATAGCAGATCTACAAATAAAAGAAAACTTAGCTGGCACAATATAGTATTACCCTTGCTGATTTCAACCCTGGTTTTATTTTATTTTATTTTTATTTTTATTTTTATTTTTATTTTTATTTTATTTTATTTTATTTTATTTTATTTTATTTTATTTTATTTTATTTTATTTGTAATACACACCCAACTGCTCGTCCTCCCCACCCACCACCTCTTTCCCCTCACTCCCACCTCACAAATTAACTCCTAAGGGGGAAAGCAAGAAAAGGAAAAGAACAACCACATGTAAACTATAACACGTGAGCCCAATAAATGGGGCTCGCCACACAGCTCCGCTATCCCAGCAGAGTTATGCTCCTGCACTGCTGATGGGGGGAGATCATTAGGGAGATAAGAACCCCCTCTCTCACCACTTGCCGAGAGACTCCTCGACTGCTCACCACTATTGGTGGCAACAGTGCTGGATCCGTTCGCCTCTCCTAAAACGGCACCTGCAGCTCCATGCAACACGAAGAAGCAGCAAGATGGCCAAAGAAGTAAAGGTGGGACCATTGGTGTTGGCATTTTTCTTATAGCTCCAGCCTGCTTGGGTCACATGGGTTGTTTGAAAATGGTCCCGTTGCCTGGGATGGTGGCAAAGTGGGGCCTTCTGGCATTTCAGACATTACGGGCTTCCATTTTGTAAGGGAAGAGGCAACTTGAGTAAGCTATGTAATTGCATAGCTGGGAAGGGAATGGCATATCCCTTCTGATTCTCAGTACCTTGAACACCCTGAAAGCATTGCTATATAGATGATGATGATGACAGTGGCAACTATTTGCATGGCATTCCATGGTTTATGGCCCACTTCATTAGATTCATGGAGGGGGGGGGAGCCTATGAATTGTCCTGCAATGATTATCACCTGAGTAGTGAAGCAGGGTTTCTGTTCAAAGTTGTGATGATTCCCCAGTGAGGGCCATGCTCTGCTCACTGAAACTGGTCCCACTGCCAGTGCTGCCTGCTAGTTCCTCCACACATATACTGCTGTTTCCTCATCCTGCAAGGAAACACCAGCTAAGGCCAGCACATGGCTAACTGATAGCTTGCCTTCTGCAGAATGGGAAGACACTAGCTATGCATAACTTCCCACGGGGCTGGTGTTGAGTATTTTATACTGCCAGCTTCTCCTTGCCTAGAGCAGGCATGGATGTTGGAGGGCAGCAACTATTCAGTGGTTCAACAGAACCAGCAACAGCAACCACACATTGAAAAGGCAGGGAAGGTGACACAGCTCATTAAAGCAGCCTCATTCAGCTTCACAGTAGAGCCTGGCCTGGTCTGTCATCTGTTTGCATGAATGGAATAGCTTCTGAGTTGCAGCTCTAAGAGGAAAACAGCAAGCACAAAAATCATAATGTGTATATATGCACAATTGTATCTATTTTATACCACTGGAACTATCATGACACCATCTGTGATTTGTAGTATGATGAGGTCTTCAGAACCCTCTGCTGGGGAACAGCAGAGAATTCAAAGTATCTCATCACTACAAATTCCAGGCTTTCTTAGGATGCAGCCATGACAGATAAAGTGGTATCAAAATGATATACTGTGTGTTGCAGATAAGGCTATAATTTCATTCTTGACTTTCTTGGCTGCACAGTATCATTCTTTGTAAATTTCGCCATTCATCTGACAAGTGCTTCTGCATAAGAAGTCATAATCATTACATCTTCTTTCAGGTCACTGTAAGTACAGACATCGGAGGTTAGATGTATGTATGCTTGCTAGCTCTTGAAATAAAAAATTACCTGACCAGCAAACAGGTTAAGGCCTACTGGTACAGTCCTCAATATTTATCTAAAGCCCTAATTCTCTAAATTAGATCCTCAGATGTTCTTGGACTATAGCTCTCAGAGGTCGTGGCCAGCACAGATAGTGATGAAGGCTTCTGGGAGCTTTAGTCCAAGAACATCTGGGGATCCAGGGTTGTGGACCACTGATCTAAGGTTAGGGGCAGTGTTAAGGAAGGGTTATAGTGTCATTTTATGCATGGTTCTTTTAATTTGTAAGGCGTGTTATTGAAAAGGATTGAAAGGGGGATATAAAAATCATATGAAATTTTTAAAGAATGCAAAACAGAAAAATTAGAAGGGTGTGTGTCATTATTCTTATCTGAATCCTGACAGTCCCTGATTAATTTACCTGGGGATGAAATTGGATGCATGTATTTTCCAGGTTCAGAATGTTCAGAATGAAAGGTGATGCTCCCATTTAGGTGAATGTTGACCCCCAGTGATGGTTCTCTTTTTGGGCATTGATAACATTTGCCCTGTATTCTCAACATTGACATGAAATTTTATCTATCCATATTTACCCTAAAGTTTGATGATGCAGACATTTTGCATATTCTGCCAGCCATGCAGTGAAATGTCATCATCTATAACAAATGGTGAGATATGCCATCCCTCCTTGTGCCTGTCAGAGAGATCATTAGAACAGCCTTTTCCCCTTCCGCACTCTCCATTTTCTTTCTAGGAGAATAAAACATTGCTTAGGCGAATGTGACAAATGCAGTAAGACTGATACTAATTTCAGTCTCTTTTTAACCTACCTCATACTGTGCATAATGGCCTGTGGCCAGTTCAGGTGACCTTCTTGATTCCTCACTTCAGTGATCTTGACATGTCCAATAGAACTCAGCTTACATGATCCTTCTATTAAAATTATGTTGTATTCCCAGGTTCACTTCAGGCAAAGTAATGGACTGTCAGTGCTGGCATGTCTAGTCCAGAGATGGTTAAAGTTTCTTGTTCTGGCTATAACCCCAAGAACATCCCAGCCAGAATGGCTTCTAGCATCCCAGGTGGAGTATTCTTGGAGCTACAGTGCAAAAAGTAACCTTCCCTATTCTGAGTCTAGTCCAAGACACAAACCAACCCAGTGGCATTGTTCTGTTACAGTGGTACCTTGTATAAAGGAATTAATTCGTTCCAAATGAAATTATGTTAAGCAATTTTTCCTTTATACAAATTTCCCATAGGAATGGATTGAAAATGGAGTAATCCCATTTTTATGTTGTACAGATTCATCCCATAGGCAATTATGTTAAGCAAATTTCCCCTATCTCGGGAATTTTTTATGTTGTACAAATTTTATGTTATACAAACTTTGTTATATAAGGGTCCACTGTATTTTGAAGTCTCTGAAGCCTAAGCAATGTCAGCTTTAAACAAGGGTGAAGCTCATATAAGGTGTGTGGTGGGGAGCTGGTATCCACCACAAACATGAAGCGTCCTCCCTCCCTCCCACCTAATCCCAGAAAGCCCTTTCTAGCTGAGAAGGAAGGCACTAATTGTTTACTGACACTGCCCACCCACCTTCTTGGCCCTTGTGGCCCAGCTAACATCCATTTCACAGCCCATCGCAAATGGTGCGGCTGAAGAACTGGGCAATAAAGAACAAAATCTCTTAAATGGCTGCAGTTGTTTAAGTGAATCTATTCCAGGATTTTGTCCACAATTTTCTAGAGCTGCTGATAGTGCTGAATCCTACCCCCAAAAGATGCTTGGCAAACTGTGGAAATCCTGGCTGAAATCCACATTGTATTCATAGCATGAATGAGACCAGGACTGCCAGCTTCCAAGGCCTAGTAGACCCCGAAACAAAAGTAGGAGTGGCAATAAATTGAAATGCATTGACAGTGGCATAGGGCAATGAGGATGGGCCACATATGCCCTGGGCCACTGTTTGTCCAGCCCATTTTGTCACCCAGCCAGATATAGGTGGTATCTCAAACCATCCTCGGACAAGCATCCCAGCTGCAAAATATAGATTCCCAAGCCCAGCAACCATTTTCTGACCACCAAAATCATCTTCAAGTGATTCCCACCCACCCCTCCGAGGGACTACATCCCCCACCCTCATTATCTTTCCCTCTTTCACCATCAGGTATTTGTGCTTAACATTTCATGAGTGTATTGGGTTTAAGAAGCATTTTATGCTTCCTGCTTCACTCAGCATTTCATAGATGCTGAAATGTCTCTTAGGCGGCCCTGCCAAGGCTATCTCTCTCTTCCTGAGGTCACATTCCTTTGGAAGAGGCTGCCAGACCTGCAAGATTAGTTCAAAGCCAGAGAATGTTGTCTTGGAATTCAAGAGCTCAAATGTCTCACAGACAAGGGTCCCAAGAGCAGGTGGTGGCTTGCTCATCAGCAGCCATCTACTTACTCTTACCTTTTCCACCCCTCCCCCATGTGCTTCTTAGAGTGTGAATGAATATATTTAATATCTTGAAAGCATACCAGAGGTATGGCTAAACACTTTAATGCTTCCAGTTCAGAGTCACGAGGGCAAGAATCTGCAGCTGTTCTAGAGATAATGAGAAGGGGTGAGTGCAAGCGGCAGACAGATCTAAAACTGATACTTTGAAGCCCATGAAGATGATCCAAAGACATGGCTTAGGGAGCAGGCAGGTAGAGTGCACGTCTCTCTCCATCCCCGTCTTCAAAATAAAATAAGCACTTCTGACAATGGTGTTTCGCAGTCACGAGTTGTGAAATCATCATCATCGTTTTAGGACTGCAGAGCTGGAAGGGACCTTATGGATCATTGAGTCCAGCCTCTGTCAAAGAGGCTCAATGGGGAATTGAACTCACAACTTCTGGCTTTCCAGCCAGATACCTAAAGTATTGAGCTATCCAGCAGTACTTGGTTAAGTGATGTTTGGCTCTCTTGGGATTACAGAGCTGAAAGCAAAAATGCCACAGCTTAGAGATGGAGAATGTTTCAGTGTTTGAGGTTTGAACCGCCAAGAGTTCCTGTTCGAGCAAAATCAGATTGCGGTATGTAAATAAATAAATAAATAAATAAATAAATAAATAAATAAATAAATAAATAAATA